>JARYHS010011408.1:305271772-305712537 GCA_031002005.1 Vandiemenella viatica
TTTGGAATTCAAGCCTTAAAGGAAAAAAGTATAAATTTTTCTATAACCGATTTTGTGTCACGAGCGATTTATCTCCCTTGATATCTAATCGATATAGATAAACGAGGTAACATATTAAAGAATAAGGTCTCCGCCATGGTAACATTATATTTTAAGAAAGGAATTTTTCGTAATTCGACCCTTATAGGGCAAAAATGTCACTTTTTCTAAAATGCGTTTTTTGTATCTCGAGCCGTTTATATCCCTGGATATCTAACTAAAATCGATAAATGAAGTAGGAATATAAGGAGTAATGTATTAGCGTTGTAAAATCATATTTTAAGGAAGAATGTTTTTGGAATTCAAGCCTTAAAGGAAAAAAGTATACATTTTTCTATAACCGATTTATGTGTCACGAGCGATTTATCTCCCTTGATATCTAATCGATATAGATAAATGAGGTATCATATTAAAGAATAACGTCTCCGCCATGGTAACATTCAATTTTAAGAAAGGAATTTTTCGTAATTCGATCCTTATAGGGCAAAAATGTAACTTTTTCTAAAATGCGTTTTTTGTATCTCGAGCCATTTATCTCCCTGGATATCTAACCAAAATCAATAAATGAGGTAGGATTATGATGAGTAATGTCTCAGCTTTGTGACATCATATTTTAAGAAAGAATGTGTTTGGAATTCAACCCTAAATCGGAAAACGTATAAACTTTACTATAACGCATTTTTGTGTCACGAGTGACTTATCTTCCTTAATATCTAACCGATATAGATAAATGAGGTATCATATTAAAGAATAAGGTCTCCGCCATGGTAACATTATATTTTAAGAAAGGAATTTTTCGTAATTCGACCCTTATAGGGCAAAAATGTAACTTTTTCTAAAATTGCGTTTTTTGTATCTCGAGCCATTTATCTCCCTGGATATCTAACTAAAATCGATAAATGAAGTAGGAATATAAGGAGTAATGTATCAGCTTTGTAAAATCATATTTTAAGGAAGAATGTTTTTGGAATTCAAGCCTTAAAGGAAAAAAGTATAAATTTTTCTATAACCGATTTTTGTGTCACGAGCGATTTATCTGCCTTGATATCTAATCGATATAGATAAATGAGGTATCATATTTAAGAATTAGGTCTCCGCCATGGTAACATTATATTTTAAGAAAGGAATTTTTCGTAATTCGACCCTTATAGGGCAAAAATGCCACTTTTTCTAAAATGCGTTTTTTTGAATCTCGAGGTATTTATGTCCCTGGATATCTAACCAAAATCGATAAATGAGGTAGGATTATGAGGAGTAATGTCTCAGCTTTGTGACATCATATTTTAAGAAAGAATGTGTTTGGAATTCAACCCTAAAACGGAAAAAGTATAAACTTTACTATAACGCATTTTTGTGTCACGAGTGATTTATCTTCCTTAATATCTAACCGATATAGACAAACGAGGTATCATAATAAAGAATAAGGTCTCCGCCATGGTAACATTATATTTTAAGAAAGGAATTTTTCGTAATTCGACCCTTATAGGGCAAAAATGTCACTTTTTTTAAAATGCGTTTTTTGTATCTCGAGCCATTTATCTCCCTGGATATCTAACTAAAATCGATAAATGAAGTAGCAATATAAGGAGTAATGTATCAGCTTTGTAAAATCATATTTTATGGAAGAATGTTTTTGGAATTCAAGCCTTAAAGGAAAAAAGTATAAATTTTTCTATAACCGATTTTTGTGTCACGAGCGATTTATCTCCCTTGATATCTAATCGATATAGATAAACGAGGTATCATATTAAAGAATAAGGCTCCGCCATGGTAACATTATATTTTAAGAAAGGAATTTTTCGTAATTCGACCCTTATAGGCCAAAAATGTCACTTTTTCTAAAATGCGTTTTTTGTATCTCGAGCCGTTTATATCCCTGGATATCTAACTAAAATCGATAAATGAAGTAGGAATATAAGGAGTAATGTATTAGCGTTGTAAAATCATATTTTAAGGAAGAATGTTTTTGGAATTCAAGCCTTAAAGGAAAAAAGTATACATTTTTCTATAACCGATTTTTGTGTCACGAGCGATTTATCTCCCTTGATATCTAATCGATATAGATAAATGAGGTATCATATTAAAGAATAACGTCTCCGCCATGGTAACATTATATTTTAAGAAAGGAATTTTTCGTAATTCGATCCTTATAGGGCAAAAATGTCACTTTTTCTAAAATGCGTTTTTTGTATCTCGAGCCATTTATCTCCCTGGATATCTAACCAAAATCAATAAATGAGGTAGGATTATGAGGAGTAATGTCTCAGCTTTGTGACATCATATTTTAAGAAAGAATGTGTTTGGAATTCAACCCTAAAACGGAAAACGTATAAACTTTACTATAACGCATATTTGTGTCACGAGTGACTTATCTTCCTTAATATCTAACCGATATAGATAAATGAGGTATCATATTAAAGAATAAGGTCTCCGCCATGGTAACATTATATTTTAAGAAAGGAATTTTTCGTAATTCGACCCTTATAGGGCAAAAATGTCACTTTTTTTAAAATGCGTTTTTTGTATCTCGAGCCATTTATCTCCCTGGATATCTAACTAAAATCGATAAATGAAGTAGCAATATAAGGAGTAATGTATCAGCTTTGTAAAATCATATTTTATGGAAGAATGTGTTTGGAATTCAACCCTAAAAGGGAAAAAGTATAAATTTTTCTATAACGCATTTTTGTGTCACGAGTGATTTATCTCCCTTAATATCTAACCGATATAGACAAATGAGGTATCATATTAAAGAATAAGGTCTTCGCCATGGTAACATTATATTTTAAGAAAGGAATTTTTCGTAATTCGACCCTTATAGGGCAAAAATGTCACTTTTTCTAAAATGCGTTTTTTGTATCTCGAGCCATTTATCTCCCTGGATATCTAACCAAAATCGATAAATGAGGTAGGATTATGATGAGTAATGTCTCAGCTTTGTGACATCATATTTTAAGAAAGAATGTGTTTGGAATTCAACCCTAAAAGGGAGAGAGTATAAATTTTTCTATAACGCATTTTTGTGTCAGGAGTGATTCATCTAGCTTAATATCTAACCGATATTGATAAATGAGGTATTATATTAAAGAATAAGGTCTCCGCCATGGTAACATTATATTTTAAGAAAGGAATTTTTCGTAACTCGACCCTTATATGGCAAAAATGTCACTTTTTCTAAAATGCGTTTTTTGTATCTCGAGCCATTTATCTCCCTGGATATCTAACTAAAATCGATAAATGAAGTAGGAATATAAGGAGTAATGTATCAGCTTTGTAAAATCATATTTTAAGGAAGAATGTTTTTGGAATTCAAGCCATAAAGGAAAAAAGTATAAATTTTTCTATAACCGATTTTTGTGTCACGAGCGATTTATCTCCCTTGATATCTAATCGATATAGATAAACGAGGTATCATATTAAAGATTAAGGTCTCCGCCATGGTAACATTATATTTTAAGAAAGGAATTTTTCGTAATTCGTCCCTTATAGGGCAAAAGTGTCACTTTTTCTAAAATGCGTTTTTTGTATCTCGAGCCATTTATCTCCCTGGATATCTAACCAAAATCGATAAATGAGGTAGGATTATGAGGAGTAATGTCTCAGCTTTGTGACATCATATTTTAAGAAAGAATGTGTTTGGAATTCAACCCTAACAGGGAAAAAGTATAAATTTTTCTATAACGCATTTTTGTGTCACGAGTGATTTATATCTAACCGATATAGACAAATGAGGTATCATATTAAAGAAGAAGGTCTTCGCTATGGTAACATTATATTTTAAGCAAGGAATTTTTCGTAATTCGACCCTTATAGGGCAAAAATGTCACTTTTTCTAAAATGCGTTTTTTGTATCTCGAGCCTTTTATCTACCTAGATATCTATCCAAAATCGATAAATAGAGTACGATTGTGAGGAATAATGTCTCAGCTTTGCTGACATCATATTTTAAGAAAGAAGTGTTTGGAATTCAACTGTTAAAGGGAAAAATTATTAATTGTTCTACAACGTATTTTTGTGTCACGAGCCTTATGTTTCCCTTGATATCTAATCGATATAGATAAATGACATATCGTATTAAAGATTAAGGTTTCCGCCGAGGTAACATTATATTCTAAGAAAGGAATTTTTCGTAATTCGACCCATAAAGCGCAAAAATTTCAATATTTCTAAAATATGTTTTTTGTGTTTCGAGCCATTTATCTCCCTGGATTTCTAACCAAAATCGATAAATGAAGTAGGAGTATGAAGAGTAATGACTGAACTTGGTGACATTATATTCAACCTCACTATTCATCGCATTTTATTCGCGAAATTTTCGCACGGGTCGTCTAGTAAAATTAAGTAATTTGGTAAAGTTTAATTAGTGATTTTAATTAAGAGAAAAAATAAGCTTTTTTTATCTAAAAGAGATATCAATTTAAATTTTACATCAGCAGATAGCCCTAATCAAGACTAGTTCATACATATTTGGGTTTGCATAAGAAGTTTAAGCATTTGACCGGTAATTAAGTTTTTGTAGATTGTCGCGGATTGTTGTGCACGCGCGTAAAAAGTTCTAGAACACTTAGGGATTTTACCCAAATTTGAATGTATCACTACGCGGAGTCCTAAACAGCTAAAACTTTAAAACTAATTACTCTAAATTTCTCAAGAGTCTGCCGTCGGACTTCTAGTAGATAAGTCCAGATACTGTCAAAGTTTGAACATTTTTTTATAGTCGGGATTGTCAAATAAATTGCACATACTTTGAGCTATGCGGAAGCAAAAAGATGTGATACAGTTGCTGACGTCACTGGTTCTAACCGTTTCTATAAAAAAGACCCCGCCGCCATTATGGTTTGTCTGTTCCTGTCCGCGGTCTGTTCCTGCCTGGCGTCTGTTTCGGTCTGTCTTTCGTCGCGCTGGTTGTAACTCGCCATGCTGGCTAGTTCGAACATGTTGAAACTTTGGTGTCGTGTTATCTCGTAACTTCAATGACAATTAGTGATTTTAATTAAGAGAAAATAATAAGCTTTTTTATTAAAAGAGATATCAATTTAAATTTTACATCAGCAGATAGCCCTAATCAAGACTAGTTCATACATATTTGGGTTTGCATAAGAAGTTTAAGCATTTGACCGGTAATTAAGTTTTTGAAAATTGATTGTCGTGGATTGTCGGGTGAGAAGTTCGGGAAAATCCACAAAGTCCGCCAAGATTAGTCACGTGATGAGTTTAGTGTATAGACGATAGAAACCTTTTGGAATAATAAATTAAATTAAAATCGATAGAACAGGATGATAGAAAGTCCCTGTAAAAATTTCAGATTAAACCATTATCTACTTTTAAAGATATTAATTAAAGAAAGTTTTGCCAAGGTCATAGGCGCGCGCTGGGCTATAATAGTTCGTGCGGTTAGCACACGTTGCCTCATTCTTACGCCGGGAAGTGATCGAGCAACTCCGCGCATGACTTCATCAGTGATTTGTAGAACCAGAACTTAGAAAATGTAGTCTATTGTTTCTACTTTCGGTTTCGTCTAGCCCGTGCTTCGGGAACATTATGTGAAGTAATATTACGTCGGTTTTGTCGTCGTGTCGTGACTTGCTATGCTAGTCATTGAACTGTTTGCGACCATGTGGGGTGTCGTGTTAAATAGCAACCTTAATGACTGTAAAGACTTGTAAATTTACTACAGGGGTTTGGTCGGTTCAAAATTTCTCTCCACAATCTGTAATCGTTGGTAAAGATAGTTTGATATGCCTGCTCAACTGTAAATGCTATTTTGAACTATTGACTTTGAAAATAAAACCTTGAGTTTTCTAACAGTGAACTTGTGTGCTTCAGTTGTTAGCATAAAACCCTTTTCTCTATTTGTGGGTATCAAATATTGTGGCGACCTGAGCATTTAGTTGAGTCATCCTGGCTACATGGTCAAATCAAATCAAAATTATTTAGCAGATGTACTGAGAATTGTGAGTCTACAAGAGTGTAAGTTAAGGCACTTAGGCGATACTACACCCCGGTATCAGCCTACGGTCTTACAAATTACAGGAATGGGAATTTTTTTAATATAATTTACAATGTTGTAAGTTGTTTCATGTATGACACTGCAGTATACCACCAAGTCATTTACAGGTGGTTCATTTTTCTGTCCTTATTTAAATCTTTGTCATTAACATAGCTTTTTTATAATTATTTTTTTATATTCTATTTTGTTTGTTTGTTTTGAATAACAGGCATCTGCATATCACAGCAGCACATCTCAAGTTAGTGTCTTCACACAGATAGTCTCTATGCTTATTCTGACAGAAGGAAGTCAAGGTAAACATTTAGTATTATTCAGTTAAAACTAGTTTATTTTATTTTTAACTATTAGGTCTTAAAGTCTGCTAACCAGTTTTAATGGGATAAAATAAAATTAGTAATTTACTATTTAATAATTTTAAAAATAATTTATTTTGAATGCAAACAAAAAGCATTCATATATTTTTATTAATTTAACTTGTATATATCATTATGATAGTGATTCACAACTTATGCTTTCTTTAAATCTTACATTATAATTAATTTATTTTTTTACACACAATATTTCCAAAAACCATCCAAAATTTTTACATTCCTGTAAGATAATTAAGTAATTGCTGGTGGGTTATCTATACTATTATATATCTGTAAGCAAGCTGCATTTGTCTCTTTACTGTAACGGGTATCGCGCAATAAGTACCACAGCAGTTTTGAAGTGGTTTTCACATTTTTATAGCTAATGGTGCCAGTAAAAATCTGGGAAAATATGTACCATAGGAAGGAGCAAATAATTTAAAACCTTTATATTTGGATAATTGTGGGCTGCCAATTATAGTACATTTCAGATGCGCACTCCTTTCACAATAATCTCAGAAAACTTTGATTCAGTTTTATTTTTTTACTTTTGTTACTCAGTTTTCAGGACTGCAGTGCTTAAAATAAAAGTAATACGTGAATTAAACATAATAAGCATTGACTTGCATGGAAACAGGTAATTTAATATGCAAAATGTGTTAGATTACTATGTAATGGTAGACTTATATTATCTCTGGTAGACTGTTAACAGTTTGTCTCTGGAACAATATGGTCGCTAAACTTTGTACATTAATTAGCCAATATTTCTTCTTTACATATCATTATGGCTATGAAAATCAGTTTTTTTTTTCTCGAAGAAAGATGTCTTGAAAACAGCTACCATAAATATCAACATTTTCCCCACAATGACTTTTGCGGAACTTTCCGTATTTCTATGTATGTTACTCGATTAATATATATTTTGTGGATATAAAGTGCAAATATTAGTCACTAATATCACCTAAGTAACATGTGTACATATTTTGGCTGCTGTTTAAACCACGGCCAGTAAAATAAACTGTTATTTCTATTAAAAAAGTCTCATAACCCAGATTCTGAAATGTTTTTGCGGAACTTTCCGTATTTCTATGTATGTTACTCGATTAATATATATTTTGTGGATATAAAGTGCAAATATTAGTCACTAATATCACCTAAGTAACATGTGTACATATTTTGGCTGCTGTTTAAACCACGGCCAGTAAAATAAACTGTTATTTCTATTAAAAAAGTCTCATAACCCAGATTCTGAAATGTTTATCACCATACATGCTTAAAACTTTATGCCAAACCACGTAAATAACAATAAAACTAAATCCATCATGCTTTATGCTCTAATGAAGTGAGTGAATTATCATTATCATCCAGGCTGTATTTCAACCTAACCAGTAATTTGACTAATGATTACATTCGTACATCATAGTTTCTGTCACATCCGCATTGATACATTCGCTGTATCATGATCAATTCTTGAAACTTTGGAATTACTTACATGCGGGTGAAATAACGACATTAGTAATTTGGTGTCACTGAAAACGAGTGAAATTTCATGCATTTAAGTGTATCTGCATCACTTGATTTTGAAGCGGTAATATCAGTATGATTGTGGTTAGGTCGAAATGCAACCTGAACAAGAATGGTATTGGAACAACAAAATGCATGAGCCATTCAATTACTGTTAGTAATTAATAAGCTGCTTTAATGATTGCAATGTTAGTGATGAAGTGTAATCACAAAAACAAACCAACCGCTGTAAATGTCCATGTCTATATTTCCATGTGGCAATGGTGACATATTTTTTTCTGGTCCAGGCCATATTTCAACGTAACCATTCCGATTTTGAGATACAATGATGAAAAATGGCTAGAAGTTCGGGTCGATGCGTAGAAGTTATAAGCAAAAAATACATTTTATTACCTACAGCATTAGAATGTGCTATACATATACAGCATACGATAACTGACCAGCACTTTTAGATTTGTTGTTGTAAATGCTGTCATTGGTGGCAAACATATTTTTAGAAATAGCCGCTGAATGTACTGTCAAAACTATCGCAGACGGTACCTTTCGTGTCACATTTTTGTCTAAAGTATGGTACATTTGTTTTTGCATTAATAGGCAGTTTCTATACTCCAGAAAATGTGTCTCAAATTTCTTATTGGACTGTTAACCTTAATGTTTTAAGTATCTTTAATTTCTTAGTTTTCATATATTATATTGTGTTAAAATTTAAGTATAATAAAAAATTTCGAACTACAGTAATGAAAACTAAAAGGAAGGAAAATCTTTAAATGAAATCTATATTTTTTGCTTCTCCAAGTTAATATTTGGTACTAAACTAAAAAAGCTCAGAGTATTTCTATACATGCCAACACCCACGTGTGCGAAGCAACGGGTAAATGCTAGTTTTTCTTAAAATTAGCTGACTGATTAATTTAAACAGTCCAATAATGCCACCCATCAGGGGTGTCACAAAACCAGGGCTTGGAGGGGGGGGGGCGGTGAGAATTACAACGAAGAAATCATTCAAGTTCATCTAAATATAATTCTGTCCACCATAAGTTTATTTCTAGTCACATCGAAGCACTTGAACTGGTTGGCTTCCACAATACTGTGGCTGATCGTAACTTTGCAATCCAAATATTGCAGAATTCTCAAGGAAAAATTAGTAATGAGTTTACTTCCCATCAAGTGATTTCTTATTACAAGCTAATGTTCTCGGTACTGCAGAAACTTCACTCTGTCACCTTCACTGTTCAAATTAAAACACATCAAGGTCCACAATCTTATATTCACTTTACACTATTTTAAACAAATGTGGGCTAGAGTGGCTACCGGCCACACTACCACGCAGCGCCCTACTCGACACTCCGAGCACGACTTACTAAAGAATGTATCACTCCTCTACAGCCGCTACTTTGGGTTGGCAAAGGTTAACCTGTACATAACAATTTATTGGAGGAAATTAAAATAATTTTGTGTTATTTAATATATATACCTATGCTGTCACTAATATATGTTGCATGGTGAGTAAGTGAATGTAAATGTGGTTTATCACACTTAATGGTGAAGAGAAGAAAGTATTGAAGGTACATACAAGTTTGAGAGACTCTTAAATGTGCCCTATATTGAAGATTAGGGCATTGCAACTAGTTTCTTATTAGGAAACAAGTGATTTCGAGGCTTTCTGCAGCCTGCCAATCTTCGGAAACTATACCTACAATTAAACATGGGCTATGATTTTGATTGGTGGGCTAGTGGTGATTTTATATTGAATGGTTTAAATAAAGAGTGGTTTATCAATAAAATAAACAGTCTTTGGTTAATTGATCATGGCAGCTGGTTTAAACAGACAACTCAAATAAGAGGAATGTTTTCCATGAAGTCCCTATATAATGGCTCAAATACTGCCTAAGATATAATATATTTAAATCTAAGAATTTTCTATAGATGTTTTCTCAATGTCATCTTTGAGCTAAAACATATGATGCCATCTTTGTTACCTTATATCGATTAAAGTGGAGGAGATATAGGAAGGCGTAGGTTTCAGGGTTGTGACATGTGGTCATTTTATGATGCACCATTTTTTTTATAAATTAAAACATTATTATTTTCTATACTTGGAATAATTATGGTAAGGAAATAATTAATGATTTGTGTATATTTTTTGTAAAATTTATAGTAATGAGTATTCCAAAAATGATATATATATTGTATTTTGTTGAAATAATATAAATGTTTTTTTAGTATTAGTGTCTTTGATTGTATCCTGTGGTAAAAAAAAAATGAGAAGAAAAAACATTGTTAGCCAAAAAGTGAATGTGTGTATTTGTAATAATTGCTAATGAATTGAACCTTAGATGCGATTAAAAAGAACTGTTACAAAGTATATTAATGTGGAGTATTAATTTAAAAAATATATAAATAGAAATTCTAACCAACTCATAAGAAATTAAGTTTTAAAATGACTAAAAAAATAAAATAAAAATAATAAAAGTCGAAGTGACGAGGAGGTTACATTTTGGCTACCGCTGCCAGAATCGTACTGGAATCTTCTGATGTGATGCACTTAGTTACCGTTGAGAAAATTCTATGAAACAGTATGCAGTACTGCATATGTCAACTACTGGAATAATGGAAAACGGAGGTAAACGGAACTTCTAATACGACAACTTAGGTACATAGCAGACAAGCGACTACGGAACAGAGCGATGCAGTGGGCAAGTAGTAATTTGTTCCTTGTTTTGGTCTGGGCGTCAACGTGCAACTACTTGATGGATTGGCAGTTAATATGGACAATCAGCTGATAATTACGTTTGCTATATTGAAATTAAAAAGCAGAAACTGAACGTATATTTCAATTGTTGAGTTCAATTTTGATTAAGAAACAGAGAGTTTTGTGGATTCAAACTGAATTAAAGTTAAATTGGAATGAAAGTATCGTAGAAAAAAAAATAACAAGCAATAGAATTATTGTAAAAGAATTACAGTAAAATGTAGTCTGTGGAAAACTCGTAATTTAAAAAAAATAATAATAATTAAAAGAAAGACATTAAACAAAAAGGGGGGAAATTTATTTTACAAGTAATTATATGAAATTTATGATTTTTTGTATATGTATGTGCATGTCTGATTTAATTTCAGCACTGTTTCCGAGTGGGTTTGTTCTGTTGGGCATTTTTGGTATGCAATACAGAATTTTCAAAGAGTATTAGTAAATGAATTTGGTGTTCTTGCTCTCTCTTGTTGAAGTATGTGGAAGTATTAACAACATTGCAAACAGAGTTGAACCATTGCTGTCTATCGTGCAGTTTGATAGAGCAGTCATTGTTGTGTGTTAGTGGACTGATTCCTCATAATAATAATATTTTTTTTGTGTCGGTTACATTGTTACATATTATTTTTTTTTTTTTTGATATGGCAAACAATTGAACCACTATAGTTAGAATGGATATTCAAAGTGATTTTAAAGATCCGAGTAATATGTCGGGTTGGCAAACGGACAGTACGGGTGTTTCAATATTAGGGATGTGAACAATGGTAGGCATGTACAGATTGAGAATACTAGCAGTCCCAATGTTAATGCCAAACAAAAGGGGGTTGATGAATATTTTGAAAACAGTAGTATTAACAATAATGACCAGAATAGCGGGTTAAGTAACGAGAGTAGTTTTAATGGGGGGAGAGAAAATTATGAAAGTAGAACGATCTCACCATAATTATGTCAAACATCAAACACTTGAGAAAGGAGTGGTGAAATAATAATGTCCCTATTAATGCAAATAAAAATAGATAACTAAAAAATGAAAACAGAAATTATGTCAAATCTAGAAAAAAAAAAAAAAAAATTCAGAACCAAGCTAATCAAGAAAAGCTTTGGGTCAAAAGAAGACAGAAGAAGGATTGCAAGTCATGAGGGATGAACTAAATAAAATTCGGGAGATTTGGAAGCAAGAAGTGGAAGTTAAATTAAACAATTTCCAAGAACAATTTCAGCAAGATGTTGCTGTATTGGTGGAATGGAGTATAGAGGATAGCAATGAAAGGCAAAATTCTGTTATTGAAGATGTTAAGGGAATTATTGTTGAAAACCGGATGAAATGCAGGGAAGAATTGATTTCTGTAACTAAAAATATAATTGCTATGGAATTGAGTGTAAAAGAAGTTAAAGAACAAACTACAGAGAAATTGATACAGCTGGAAAATCAGGTCATTTACAACAATGAAAATGTTAAGAAAAAATTAAATGGTTTGGAAAGTGAGATTGATCATTTTGGCTGTAGGTACATACACATGGAAGAATGATTCAAAATTGTAGAATGAAAACGTAATGCTGTAATTAGTGGAACTGTAACCTCGTACAATCAACCAATTTTCCTGGAAGCACACTGTCACCGACCTCTTGGGATTGGGTAGATGCAGCTACGTCAACACAGGGGAACCTGGAGTATGATAGAACGTTGGCAAGACAGACATCCAAATTCAACCGTTTGTCCCAAGCACAGTGTCCAACAGAAAACTGGAATCCAGATGCACAGTAGTCAACCTTATGGGAATATATCTTCATGAAGCTACTGAAAAGGTTCTGTCCAAGGGGTTGAACTTTGCCTCAGCCCCTGCTGTTGTTCCCGTGAAAGTCATCATCTGTGCCATTGAACAAGCCACTTGTACGCTTCCAAAAGATGTGGCCAAAGAGATTTAGAGGGAAACTTGCAGACTGCTGGAGAGAGCCAAACTTCCCAAGTCCAACATTACAAAAGAAGAACTCCTCACTCTCCATACCTTGTGTCTGAATGAAGAGATTATGGTGCTACCAACAGACAGTGGGAATTCCACCATCCATCATACATCTCAGATGTAAGCTGGTCCTTACCTCCACCTATTTCACCTATGGTGGGAGATTCTATGAACAGATGGATGGAGTAGCAATGGTGTCACCATTGTCGCCAGTGGTTGCAAATCTGTTCCTAGAAGAATTTGAGGATAAGGTAGTCAAAGTGTCTAGCCATAAGCCAACATGCTTCAATCGTTATGTTTTTGACATATTTGTTATTTGGTCACATGGCATCCACAGTCTTTATGAATTTCTATACGACCTAAATGGAATCCACCCAAACATCCGGTTCATGATGGAACTGGAGACGAATGGCAGCTTGCCTTTCCTGGACATCCTTATTCAACGGAGACCAGATGGAAGCCTCTCACATGGTGTGTACTGAAATCCTACACACACGGACCCCTATTTACCCACAATGAGTTTCCACCACCTGGCACAGAAGAACACTGTGCTGCACACATTGGTGCACAGGGCAAGGAAAATTTGTGAAGCAGATTGCCTGCCATCTGAGCTTGAACATGAACATCTCTGCAATACTTTCAAGAGGGATGGCTATTCTGATCGATTAATAGAGCAGGAAATTAGAATAAGACAAAGAAACGACCAGTAGAGCTAGCAGTTCAGCCAGAGGCTCTGGCCTTCATCCCATATTCAGGTAACATCTCAGGAAAAATAGGCAAGATACCAGCTCGGCATGGTATCAAGAGCATATTCCGTCCTCTTGCCAAGATCTGTGTCTGACTCCAGCCTGTGAAGCATGACTTGGGATTGATGACTGCAGGTGTTTACAGCATACCGTGCCAATGTGGCAAGTCCTATATCAGTAAGACGATCCAGACTATCGAGGTTCGTGTGGCAGAGCATGAACGCAACATCCGTTAGTTCCAGATGGAGAAATCTGCAGTCGCCCAACATGTCATTGAAAACAGTCACAAAATTGACTTTGGTAATGTGCTGGCCAAGTGTTCTTTCTGCAGGGAGTCAGTTATCAAAGAAGCATTAGAAATATGGGTGGATAATAACATTGTTAACAGGGACACTGGTCTTTGGCTTAGTGATGGGTGGAAACCGACTCTGTCCCCTCTGAAACATTCACATTGCACCCACAGAGGTAGCAGGCGCCACAGGGAAATGTATTTTCTGGCTTGCCGTGATTGGCTTTGACAGTCGCTCCACCAGCGAATCAACGACGAGTGCTATACGGGATCCATAGAACGAGTGGAGGGGAGAGCATAAAAGCATGTGGAGGCCAGACATCGCCAGTGCAGCTCTGGTGCTCCCTGCATAACATCATAACTGAAGATTGCAGCACAGCTAGCCACTGAAAGCTTCTTGTTGTCTTTCTTCAACAATATAAGGCAAAGAACCCATGAAGACTTCATATTATCGATTTGCCGTGAAGGCCTTCGTTTTCACAAAAATACAGTTATCAGATACATATTATAGTTACAAGTTTTTCAGACAGATGTCAACTCAACATTCCTCCAATAGTAAGAGTCCTGGCAAACCTGGTTCTGGGCATACACCCTTCCACTCTCGTAGTTACACAAGGGACTCCAGTCCATAGGTGTCCATGTCTTGTGGTCTCCCACAAATGAATAATAATAATAATAATTTTTATTTTTGTAATATAGTTGCAGAAAGTTTGATTTTTGTTGAACAGAAGTATTTTAATTACTTATTTTAATTTTATTTTCAGATATTACTGTAGATCACACCAATGACATTTCATTGTTTCTTTCATCATGTTCTGATATTATATCTGCAGATGTTCCGGCATCAGTTAAGGTAAACAAGTGAAAATAAAGCCAAATAGTGCATCACTTAATCCTAATAAAGCATGTATGTGAGTTCATGCTGAAAGCATAACAAGATAAAGTAAATGGGTGTCTTATTATTACATTTTTATTATTTTTTTATATTATTATTATTAGTATTATTTTACATTTTAATTTTTCTTGTCATTAATACTTGCAATTACATTATCATTGCTCCCCCTATCAACTGTGGTGGTTGATTTCATTCTACAAGTGACTGTGCTGACCGCCAGGCTTGCACGAGCTCAGCCACTTACTTCTTTTAACTTGACAATGGGTTTACCCCAAAATATTGTATTTTCTGTGTTTGTGTAATGCTTTGTGTTGCTGCTATCCTCCATCCTTCAACGTTGGTGAGTGTTGGGTGATTTTTATTTTTCCTTTCCATGTAAATATTACTTCACGGCAGTTCTTTCTTTCCATTGTTACTGTTATTAATACATTAGTAATAGTCCAATAATAGTGACACTGGAAGCAAAGAAAAAGTGAACCCATCCCTTACTGCAGATAAAGACAGGAGGCCACAACAAGCATGAAACAATTATATTTATAAGGTGACCAGGAAATAATCGGAGCTAAGTAGCAAACAGGAATTGCAAAATAGGATAGCTAAATGAACCACCACCTACCTTATATAATGGTTGTATGGCGTGAACACAGAAAAAACACAAGAACACAAATAAGATTGAATATTTTCGGTGTTGGTCCTTTGTCAACAGGAGAACATTATGGAGGGAGGATGATTTAGGAGACTGACTCCTGTTGCCTACAGCACCCTCCCTCCATAATGTTATCCTGTTGACAAAGGACCAACACCCAAAATATTCAATGTTATTCTTGTCTTGTTTATGAGTTCACACCATGCAAACATCATCTAAGGTAAGAGGTGATTCATTTCGCTATCCTATTTTGGACTTATTTGTACGATATATTTTTAAAAAGTAATATGTATGTATTTTTACTTATAATTATCTTTTTTACTTTTTTTTTTAGCCATCTACACTTTGCTTTGTACCCTGCCTGGTTAAATGGAAAAGAAAGAACGAGAAAGTGTGCTTTTATAATATGTTTAATTTCATAATGCTCTTGTTGCTACACTGCCTGTTCAGATGCAGAGATTGTCTGGCTTATTGACTCTAGGACACACAACATACAATTGTCCAAGTGAGAAGCAATCTGTGTCTAAAACTGAACTCCACAATTCTAGTGATTGGCTCTTAGCTATGTTAGTGCTGATTGCAAATGCCAATTGAAATTGGAATTGCAATCTCTTAAATTAAAATGCCATATCTATTGGAATCATTGGAATGTGAGGAATGAGGCCATCTTCACCTCTGAAAGATCCTTTCAAGGTTGTTAGTTCTACAACATTGCCCATTAATATTTTTTCTGCATGCCAAGTGCTGTTGGGAAGCTTTGCCTGTTTGATATTTTGCAACATGATAACATACATGATGGTATGGCA
The DNA here is from genome assembly GCA_031002005.1 of Vandiemenella viatica. Taxonomy (NCBI): domain Eukaryota; kingdom Metazoa; phylum Arthropoda; class Insecta; order Orthoptera; family Morabidae; genus Vandiemenella; species Vandiemenella viatica. Next base: position 305,287,791 of record JARYHS010011408.1, read on the forward strand.
ATTTTCTATTGCAGTAAATGCAGTGGCAAATTTGGTAGATCAAGTGAATACCAGAAATACTGTTGATAACTAACTTAACTAACTGCTTCCACAACAGTGTCAATCGACTTGTATGTGACTGCCTTACTTTGAATATTAGACTGAATAATAGTGTTAAGTTCATTAATATCATTGTTCTTGGGGCAAGAATACATCATTCACTCAGCCAAACATGAGTTTTATAATCAACTTGAATATTGGGAAATATTATAATATTTTATTCTTTTAGCAGGCATCATACCAATCAAATATTCCCTTACTTTTGCAGGACTCGTGCTGCTTTGATAAATGTATTACTTCTGACATTTTAGCGCCCAACCTGGGGCCTTCATCAGGCCTGTTTATAAATGAAGTATCATTTATAACGGTTTTCACACCACTCAATTATTTAAATTCATGCTGAGCTAATTGTTTTGGTTACCGCCAGTGGCTGTCAGCTGTTCCAGAGATGTTGTTGTCAGTTGGGATTTTGTATTGCAATTGTCCATGATTGCACATTTCACTTAAGCCATAGCCCCTGTCTTTATTGAAATTTTTGGGTGTTTGAAAATTTCTATCGATTCTCTTATTTCCCGTTCTAGGAAACCTTTAGGTTGTGCTATTATTTCAGACTTCCCTCATTTAATTTTGTGATCTTCCTCTATCTGATGTTCTGCTACAGCTGATTTTGTTGTTTAACTGAGTTTTGTGTGATGACAATGTTTGTTTAGTCTTACAGTAACCATTTGAGAAGTCTTGCCAATATACACCTTTTCACAATATTACAGGGAATCTTGTATACTCCACTTACTTGGAATCATGGTCTGCAATCCTTTACTGATCTTAAATTGCCTCTTATTTTGTTCTTACTATGAAAGTCCAGTTGAATATTGACTTACATTAGCACTTTTCCTATTCTGTCAGTGACTCCTTTTATGTAAGGTAGAAAAACTTCTTCTTTTGTTCTGTATCCTTTCCTTGTACCTCGTTATTGTTCTTCTTCTTACTGCTTAACACGCTGGTTATCAATCGACTACTATACCCATTCTTCCATAGGACCCGGTGGAGGTGTTTCCTTTCTTCTTGTTTGTGCTCTTTATCTGCTACACTTTCCACTCTACAAAATAAGGTTTTGACCACAGCACTTTTTTGAGCTGGGTAGTGTTGTGATGCAGCATTAAAGTAGAGGTCTGTGTGGGTAGATTTTCTGTAGACAGTGTGAGTTAATTTTCCCTCTTTTCATTTCGCCAGAATGGCCACACTCTCACATAACGATCTTCTTGTCAACTTTGATGTAGTCTCACTCTTTACCAACGTTCAAATGGAGGGAGTTATGGATATAATTAATCAAGAATTTAATGACAATTGGTGCCAGTTGTTTTGGGTTTGTTTGAAGACAACATATTTCCAGTAGGATAACAATTACTATGAACAACAAGATGAACTAGCTACGGGCAGCCCCCTCCCACTGGTAGTAGCACATTTATTTATGGAAAAATTTGAACATGAAGCCTTTTCGGCAGCTAAAAACAAACTGTCGATCTGGTATAGACATGTAGATATGTAGATGACTAGTTTCAAATATGGCCACACAGAGAGGCAGAGTTAAAAGTTTATCTGTACCATATTAACAGCATCCAACCAAAAATAAGGTTCACCACAGAACTGGAAACTAATGGGCAACTGGTTTTTTGGAGATATATATATTATTATTATTATTATTGGAGCTATATTGATCCTTTTTTCAGGATGTAGCCTCTTTAAGTCTAATGAGCTATATATTAGAATTTAATTCTACATAGCTTTGTTGTAGTTCTTTCCAGGCTGATCGATCTTGAGCCACCCTCTTCCAGTTCACGCCTGTAACTCGACGTACATCCATATCCCAGCGATCCGCGGGTCTTTCTTTGCTCTTTTCAGGTTTCTCAGTATCCAATCCAGCACTACCGTAGTCCATCTTTCATCTCTTTTGCGAGCAATATGACCAGCCCATTGTCATTTTTTGGATCATGACTCTTTTTAAGATGTCTGTTACTTTAATTATTGAACGAATGTGCACGGCCCTTTTCCTGTCTCTTCTTGTAAACCCTAGCATTGCTCTTTCCATACTTCACTGGGCAGTTCTCAGTTTTTGCTTTGTGTGACTATTTAGGATCCAAGTCTGGCAGGCATATGTGAGGACTGGTAATACACATTGTTCAAATACCTGTTTTTTAAGATGTACTGGCATGTTAGATTTAAAAACTATAATTTTCTTCCATATGCTCTCCAGCCCAGCTTTATCCGTCTGTAAATCTCAGGCTTAGAGTCCCCATTCATATTGATCAGTTGGCCAAGATAGATGTACTGATCTACAAACTCAATACCAGAATCTTTTGCGTCTGCCTTGTCTTTATCTTTTTCTGCCCATTTGTTTTGCATGATTTTGCTTTTTGATATATTTATTTTAAGGCCAACTTCATTGCACGCTGCCTCTAGTTCATTTATCAGTTCTTTGAGCTCTTCCAGACTGTTTGAGAGTAAAACTATATCATCAGTGAATCTTAAGTTGTTGAGACTTCTTCCATTTATTCTCAAACCTCATTTTAGCCATTGGATTTTTGACATTGCCAACTCTAGGACTGATGTGAATAGCTTGGGGGATATAGAGTCTCCTTGTTTTACCCCTCTTTCTACTGGGAACTCTTTGGTGGCTTCAGCAATGTTGACAAAGGCAGTGGAAGTGGTGTAGATGTTGTACAGTAAGTCGATACAGCCTGGATTCACTCCCTTGTTCTAGAAGGGCTTACATGATTGCTGAGTGATGGACTGAATCAAAAGCTATTTCAAAATCGATAAAGGCCAAACAGAGTGGCATCTGGTATATATATATATATATATATATATATATATATATATATTGAACATTGGATAGGATAAAAAACCACCGCATACCAAAGAAGGGGATTCCAGCGGCGTTGGTACACGAAAAAACACGAACACACAAAGAATAAAATTTTCGAGCATGGCTCTTCCTCAGTAGAAGTGAGATGGCTGCACGCAAGCGCTGCCGGTAGCCAACTATATATATATAAATACATGGAAAGGACAGGTAAAATACACCCAACACTCACCAAAGTTGAAGGGAGGAGGGCAGTAGCAACACAAAACAACACACAAACAAACAAAAAACAATATTTTCGTAAAAAGCCCTTTCTCAAGTTAACAGAAGTGTATGGCTTGGCTTGCGCAAGACTTGCGTTCCACGCAGCACACATCAGTGGCTCATGAGTGGCTGCATGGAACGCAAGTCTTGCGCAAGCCAAGCCACACACTTCTGTTAACTTTAGAAAGGGCTTTTCACCGAAAATATTGTATTTTTGTTTGTTTGTGTGTGTTGTTTTGTGTTGCTGCTGCCCTCCTCCCTTCAACTTTGGTGAATTCTGGGTGTATTTTACCTGTCTTTTCCATGTAAATATTGCTTCACGGTATTTTTTTCCTTTCATTGTTACCTATATATATACACCAACTAAAACTGGCCACACTTTGCTGTGGCTCAGTCACATGTGCACACAGTACCTTCAAGATCAGATAAAAACTGCATATTTGTATGTTGCCACAAAGCTTTAAAACAGTTTTTAAAATTCAAATTCCAATTTGTTGGTCAGCAACAGTCCAATCAGAATCAGTTGAACGCTGCCCGACAGGAAATGTTATGTGCTCTGAGAATATTGCTATGTGCTTTGACTAATTTCTTACCATGTTTTGAGGTATATGTAAAAAAACTGAATAGATTCAAATGTAAAGTTGAAGGGGGAGAGTTGGTGGATTTTTGTAAACCTTGTAAGCACCTTAGAATTTGGGTAAATTCTAGTTTTCATAGCTACAGAGCATAAGTGAGGGAGTAAGCTTTATAGTAATTATTCAATTTTTCAGTTTGCAACTATAGGATATGAGAAAACCGTTTCATGCAGAAGCCACTACTGCAACCTCAATAAATAAACCAATTTAAGAGCAATAAAGTCAGTCGACATATAATATAAGTGCTAAATAAACATTTTTAATAGTAAAGAACTTTTAAACTAACCTGAAATAGGGTAATCAATTATTTTCCAACTTGTAAAAAATAGATTTTGGTACATGATAATTTCACTAATTCTTAACACTTTTCGATCGAGTAAAGTAATTTTGAAATAATAATTATAATTCAAAAGAAAGCTAAATTCACTAATATTCAGTAGTTTCAGGCCGTGTAAGTAGCATAAATAAAACTTTAAACACCTAGTGGAGTATAAAAAGTAGATTTCCTGGAAGAACTAAAAATCTAGTATAACATATTAAAATTTCAGAACATTCATTCAGCAGAACAGATTTTAAAAGTTATTTCATCATTAATCGCAACGTGGTAATTTCGAGATTTATTTGCGATTAAACCAAGCCACTTCCGTAAATAAAATGACTGTTAAAAACATGTAACTAAATTCAAAGAAAATTCTGATAACTTCACCTTTTCAATATAAACAACACCTGATAGTTATTAAACATAAACTAAGTATCTGATCAACAGATTTAAACCAGATCTTTGTTAGACTCATAACGTTGCTATTATGCCACCAATTATACTAAAATTTACACCACTGGAATCAGGAATTAATGGAGAATGCAATGACACTAATTTTATTACGATAATGTGTAATTCAGCATGGTCACCTAAAAAAAGTGCTCAAATCTCGGAGAATCACTAATTAATTTTCGGAAACATTTTACCAATGCGGCTCAAAGTAAATCCATTTACAAGGCAACAAATCATTTGACAATTTTCGCTAAATACTTTTTATAAAACTTGAAGGCCAGGCTACGCATGGGTAGATTCTAAACATATTCTATAATCACAACTTTTTACTCTATTTTTGATAAGCAGTAGAAATAAATGAAGTTGCTGAAACAATAACTGACTGGGGTAAATCTGGGACAGAGGAGATAAATGCTGAAAATATAAAGCCGGTAATAAGGGTGTTAATGGTAAACTGTAGAAGTATAATGATCAAAGTAATCGAATTTGCAAACTTAATAGAGATACACGAACCACAAGTAATAATTGGGGTAGAGAGTTGGTTAAAAGAAGACTTACTAGACACTGAGGTTTTTCCTGATGGTTACAGAGTGTACCGCAGAGATAGAGGAGCAATTGGTGGAGGAGTCTTCATACTAGTTAGCAAAAACTACCACAGTCCACTGGCATTCATAGATCAATAACATGAGTTACTTGGGGAAGATTTCTGGGGTAATAAAAAAGAAAAAAATCAGGGTGTTGGCTGGTTACAGCAGTGGAAGAATGAAAGATGAAGGTGAGGCTCTTGGGGAGAAATTAAATTCATACTCAGATTTCAGAGGTGACAATAGAATGGTCATTATTGGTGGGGATTTAAATTTACCAGGTGTTAACTGGGAAGGAAATAAGATTAATAACATCAGGGAACAAAGATTTGCAAATAACTTAATAAGGGAAGGAGGATTTACACATGTGGCAAAGCAAAACACTAGGGGGCAAAATATTTTGGATATATTCCTAATAAAGCCCGATGATAACCTCGTGGGGTGTCAAGTAACGGAAGGAATAAGTGATCATGACACAGTTCTGATGGATATTAGAGGATTCAGTGAACCAGCAGCCAAAACTGAAGGGGGAAATAGGTACAATTATAAAAAGGCACAGATTTCAAATTTGAAGGGATATTTCAGAGAACATTTCAGCAAATGGAAGGAAGGCACAAGTACAGTAGAGTCAAGATGGGAAGAGTTCAAGGAGATAATAAGAAATGGGGAAGAAAAATTCATTCCAAAGCAGAAAATAAAGAGAAGTAGAGAACCTGTGTACTATAATAGGGAACTGAGGAAGTTAAAGAGGTTGGTACAAAGAGAACATAACAGAGTTAAGAGACAGCAGGGTAGTAGGGAATATTTGAAACAACTAAACAAGGACATAATAACAGCAAAGAAAGTGGCTAAAGATGGGTTTATGAAGAGTATTGTCAGTGCAGGAGGACCACTGACTGATGCATCTAGAAATTTCTATGGCAATATCAGGAAACTGAGGGGAAGGGAGGGTGTAGAGATGCTCATAGATAAGGATGGAGAATTAGTTACTGAAGATTTGAAAAAGGCAGAGATTTTAAGTAACTGGTTTAGTGAGAGCATTAGGGACAATGAATCAGAAATGGGATGGTCTAATTCGGAGAACGAGCTTAACAATATGATTAGAAATGAAGATTCTAAAAAATTTGAAATTCATCCTGAAGAAATCATGAAGGAAATAAGGAAGTTGAAAACACATAAGGGGGCTGGTGCAGATAATATTACTACAGATATCTTAAAGATAGCCAGATTTGACATTTTACCTTATCTTGAAATAATATTTAAATTGAGTCTGGATACTTGCTGCTTACCACAAGACTGGAAAAGTGCGATAGTAGTACCGGTACATAAAGGAGGGGTGAGAAATAGAGTAAAAAATTACAGGCCAGTCAGTTTGACTTCAGTGGTAGGTAAATTAATTGAAAGATTGATATGCAACCACATCAGAAAAATATGTGAGGAACGTAAGTGGTTTTCAAGTAGGCAACATGGGTTCAGGCAAGGATATTCATGCGAATCTCAGTTGGTGGGATATATGCAAGATATTTCAGATGAAATGGACAAGGGAGGCCAAATTGATAGTGTAGAACTAGATCTTTCAAAGGTGTTCGACAGAGTAAGCCACAAAATGGTAGTAAATAAGGTAAAAACTATTGGAGTGGATGAGAAAGTGATTTGCTGGGTAGAAGAATTTTTAAAAGGTAGAAAACGGAAAGTTAGGGTAGGAAATGCGGTATCAAAGGAAGTGGAAGTAAAAATGGGAGTGCCGCAGGGTAGTGTATTGTGACCATTGCTATTCATTATTCTAATGGATAATTGTGTTGTTTGTTTACTATCTGAAATTAGATTGTTTTGCTGATGACATAATGCTGTATAAAAGGATCAAAACGATAGAGGACTGTAATTAGTTGCAGGGTGATCTGGACAGGATATCTAGTTGGGTTGGTAAACAATGGATGAAGATAAATGCAAAGAAGAGTCAGCTAATTAGATACACAAATAAAAAACAAAAGGTTAATGATGAATATAAGGTGGGGGAAGAATTGCTTGCTGAAGACTTGAAATGTAAACATCTTGGCATTACATTTTATATCAAGCTTAACTGGGCAGGACACATTGGACAGGTGGTAGGAAAAGTTTTCAAAATTCTGCACTTGTTGGAGAGAGTGATGAGGGGATGCACGAGAGAAGTAAAGGAATTGGGTTACAAAACATTGGTCAGACCATTGCTCGAATATGGTTGTGTAGTATGGGATTCACATTTTGAGTATCAAATACAGGAGTTGGAGAAGGTGCAAAGAAGGGCTGCTAGATTTGTTTCTGGAAATTATCGCAGAATGCAATCAGTGACAGATATGATAAAGGAGCTGGAATTGGATTCATTTCAAGACAGGAGGAGGATGAGGAGGGTCATGGGAGTGTACAGGGTGTATACTGGTGATGAGGCATGAAAAGATATTGCAGTAGGTATGAAAAGTAGTTCATGGAAGGGAAAAAATGACCATGACCACAAGCTGGCACTCAATTTCAGGCACAAGGGTGTGGGAAGATTTTTTTTTTTAGGATAAGGGTGTCAGGGATTGGAATGAGTTACCAAGGGGAATGATGAATTATCTACTGAAAACATTAAAAGAATTTAAAGTTAAAATTTGTAGAGGGTAAATGTAGGTTAGAGAAGGATAGCGGGAAGTTGGGTGTGTAGGGAAATTGCCACCGGAGTGTGTGCTCCATTGGACTTAAATTACATTAAATTAAATACATCAAGTAGGTGGCTGAGGGTATAAAGCTAGCCGCTCAGACCGTCTGGCTTTGTCTTTATCTTGGGAACGTGGTGTATATTGGACCTGCGCGAGAATGTGTTGGGCGTGTGCTGAAGTGATAGGCAGTTAGGTGGGACAAGTTCTGGTTGGTCAATGCACTGCCATATTGATTTTAAGTTAATAGTAAAGACTACAGTCTCCCAAAGTCCAACCCCTCCTCCACGTGGTGGGAGATGGGCAACGGCATAAAGTAGGGGATTGCCTGTGGGGGTGAGGTACAGTGGGGACCTAGTGTGCCCCATGACCGATACGGTAGCTGTGTAGGCCCTACAGGAACCCTTAAAAATGGCAGCCAACAGGGCTCTGGTGAAGCTACGACAGGCCTAGCAAGCCGGTAGTGGATAGATTTCTGCTTTCAAAACAAAAACAAGCCTCGGAAAGGACAGAACAATGGACAAACGACATGGCAATGGAAACGGTTTAAGATTTGGATCCTTGAATATACGGACATTAACCGGGAAAGTGGAGGAAATTGTAGACATGATGGAGAGAAGGAAGTTGGATATTTTGGGGTTGAGTGAGACAAAGTGGAAAGGAAAGGGTAGAAAAGAACTGAGAAATGGTTTCCAACTGTATTGAAATGGAAATGAGGAAGGGAGAAGAAACGGAGTAGGGATAGTTGTAAGAGAGGGGTTGAAAGAGGAATTGGAAGAGATTAGTGACAAAATGATGAAGGTTAGGATAGCAGTCAAAGGGAGAAATCTAGACATACTTCAAGTATACGCTCCACAAGTAGGCTGTCAAATTCAAGAGAAGGAGGAATTTGAGCAGGAGTTGCAAAGACAGTTAAATGGGCAAAATATTATAATTATGGGAGACTTAAATGCCCATGTAGGCACAGAAAGGCAGGGATATGAAGAAGTAATAGGAACAGAAGGATGGGGTGGCAGAAATGAAGAAGGGGAAAGGCTGTTGGATTTCAGCAAAAGAAATGGATTGAAAATAGGAAATTCTTGGTACAAAAAACAAGAGAGCCACAAGGTAACATGGTACAGTAGCGATTGGCAGAGGAAGTCAGTTGTGGACTACTTTATATTTAATGGTGAATTAAAGCAGAGTGTGTCAGATGTGAAGGTAATACCATCAGAGGCACTGGATAGTGATCACCGGCTATTAGTAATTGTTGAGGATTGCGACAGAGAGGAGAAAATCAGAAAGACAGGATAGGAGATTAAGAATATGTAAGTTGAAAGAGAAGAGCAATGAAGAGGAATACCAGAGAATAATAAGGAGTAAGATACCAATAGCGGAAATGGGGACAGTGGAAGAGGAGTGGGAATATTTTAAAACAACGTTAGTCCAAGCAGCAGAAACAGTGTGTGGAAGGACTGGTAACACAAAAAGGTGGAAAGAAACAGCATGGTGGAATGATAGAGTTAAACAAGCAGTGGAACTCAAGAACAAGGCCTTTAGGGAATGGTTCAAGCAGAGGACACAGGAGACTAGAGATGACTAATGGAAGAAAAAGAAGGAGGCTGAAAAAATAGTAACCGAGGAAAGGAGGAAGTGGCTGGAGAAGTGGACCAACATGATGGAAGAAGATAGCAAAATAAGAAAGTATTATATGGAATGGTAAAAAGGAAGAGGAAAGAGAGGATAGAAAATGTCAACATGCTGGACGAAGATGGAAATGAAATAAACAACTCAGAAAAACTAAAAAGGATGTGGAAGGAGTATTTTGAAGCCTTACTGAACCCAAATTGGTCACAGGATGATACAGTTGTTCAGGAGAAGAAGGAATATAGCAACCGTGTAGGAGAGAAAGAGAAGGATCTAACTTGGGAAGAAGTGGAAACAGCTCTGGGTAAGATGAAGGGTGGAAAGGCACCAGGCATCGATGAAGTGAGCATGGAAATGATAAGGGCAACGGGAGTAGTAGGAAAGCAGTGGCTATACCGTGTGATGAGAAAGGTATGGAATCAGGGCACAACTCCTGACGACTGGAAAAAGGGAATAATTGTACCTATATTCAAAAAAGGTAGCAGGAAGGAGTTTAAAAACTATAGAGGTATTACACTGATGTGCCACTGTGCCAAAGTGTATGAGAAGATAATTGAAAAAATAATTCATGACAGGGTGGAAAAGGGGCTAAGGGAAGAGCAGTATGGCTTCAGATCAGGGAGATCGACGGTAGATTTGATATTTGCCATTAGACAGCTGCAGGAAAAACATTATGAGTATGGAAAGGATCTACTGTTGGTATTCCTCGATATCGAGAAAGCATATGATTTTGTACACAGGAGTAAGGTATGGAAGGCCTTGGAGAAGAGAGGAGTTCCCAAAGAAACCATCAAGAGAGTGACAGAACTGTACCAAGGAAGTGTGAGCTATGTGAAAATAGGGGAAGGAAGATCATACTGGCTGGAACAAAGGAATGGACTAAAACAAGGAAGTGCCCTATCACCACTACTCTTCATTGTAATCATGGATGAAATAATGCAGAAGGTGGCAGCGAGGATGGGAGAGGAAAACATGAAGGTGATGGCTTTTGCGGATGATCTGATGATCTGGGGAGGTGAAGAAGAGGAAGTGCAGTGGCAGTTGGATGTATGGACAGACAGTGTGAAGGAATATGGCCTGAAATTTAATGTAAAGAAATGTGAGTACATGGTAACAACCAGGAAAAAGAATAGAGTAGCCCAAGGAATTGTGATGGTAGGGGAACAACTAAAGAAGGTAAACAGGTTCAAGTACTTGGGGAGTGTATTAGAGGAATGTGGAGGAAATGATGGCGAGATAAGTGAAAGAGGAAGACAAGCAGAGGCGTTTCTAAGGAGCATTAGAAGCCTGATATGGAATAAAAAGGTGCCACAGAGAAGCAAGAGAGTAATCTATCATATGTACTATGTGCCTATCTTAACTTATGCTGCTGAAACATGGACAATGAAAAAGCGGGACATCAGCAGAGTAAAAGCAAGTGAAATGAAGTTTTTAAGAGGTAGAATGGGAGTCACTAAAATGGACAGAATAAAGAATGAAGTGATTAGACCCACCCTACAGGAAAGGGTAGAGAGGACCAGACTGAGATGGTATGGGCATGTCAAGAGAATGGGGGCTCAGAGAATCCCGAGAAAGATCCATGAAAGTAAGATGCAAGGTAAACAACCCAGAGGAAGACCAAGAGATGGATGGCTGAAAGGAGTGGAGGAGGGTGTACGGAGAGAGGAGAGGACTGGAACAAAGTGGTGACAGAGAGGTGGTGGGAAGAAAGAAGGAAATGGAGAGGCTTGTGCATAATGCAGACCCGGCCAGAGGCTGGAAACTGTTGAGGATGATGATGATGAGTAAAGACTACGAACTTGTAAAATTTTCAATGGGGTTCGGTCAGTGAAATTCTCTCTCTTCATAACCTGCAATTTGTTTGGAGAAGTTTAGTCCGATAGCCTGTTTGACTGTAAATGCTGTTTTTCCAAATGTGATTTTTAATAAACTTTAAAAATTTTCAACAAGTGGATTTTTCAAATGTTTTAGCTTTGAACAGTAACCTTTTTTAAGCTTTTGGTTCAAATATGCTTGGTGGTGGCTGATAAGCTTTACAGTTAAATATTCTAGGCAGGCACATGGTCAATTTAAAAGTATAGAAGCAGATTCAGATAACATTTATTTCAAGTAAACATTCAGCTAAGGCGTCGATGCCTGATACTCAGCCCCCGTATCAGCTTAGTCCCTTACAACCTAATGTAGACATTGCTTTTCTCTTTGTTTTAAAGTGTACCTATGCAAAGTTTCATCAAAATGGGATAAAAACTATATCAGTGTATAAGGAATATTTGAAAAAATTAAATGGGGTAAATGGTTAAGGCATTGGGTTTTTGCAAATAGAGTGTAGACAGTGTTTTTCTCTTTGCATACATATGCATCATTCCATCAGAATCTGACAAAAACTGTTTGGTTCTATATACAATATTGCAGATTAGGTGAGGTGGGGGTAAATGAATAGAGGGATTGGGCTTTTGCAAACCAAACATAGGCAGTATTTTTCTGTTTGTTTTAAAGTATGCAGATGCAAAGTTCCTTAGATATTGGGTAGAAACTGTGGGTATGTATAATGAACATTTACAAAAATTAAGGGATGTTAAAGGGGGAGATGAATTGGACTTTCCTAAACCAAGTGTTGACAGATTTTTTTACCCTTGTTTCAAAGTACACCTCTCCAAAGTTATATGAAGTTTGGATACATACTTCAGCTTTGTTTAAAGAATATTTACAAAAATTGAAGGGGGTGGAAACAGGTAGAGGGTTTGGGTGTCTGAAAACAAAATGTTGACAATATTTTTCTGTTTGTTTTAAAGTATGTGTATGCAAACCACCATCAATATCAGATGAAAACTGTGGGTACATACAAAGAATATTGACAAAAATTAAGGGGATGGATGGGGGGAGAGGGGTTGGGGTTTTGTAAACCAAATATAGACAGTAATTTCTGTTTGCTTTAGAGTATACGTGTGCAAAGTTCCATCAAAATCAGATAGAAACTGGGTTATCGGCATTTTCCCATTAGTTTGAAATAAAATTTAAGAATGTTTGAGAGATGACTGTGGGCAGTGCAGTGTTTTGGATATAGTGCCATCGCTGTGGAAAAAGAAGTTATTTGATTTGAGGATGCAGAGCTGTTAAACATTTTAAATAGTGGTGGTTGATGTGTTTGGTTTGTGATGTCAGTATCTGCCTAGTCCATGCACTCAGGAAGATAGGGAACTGTGGTTTGCACAGTGTGAAATACTGGTGGTCAACTAGTGACATCAGTATCCACCCGATTCAAGGTGCTCTTGGTGGAAAGTCACACCTGGCTTTCGGGATTGTTGGTCTGTCACAGAATGATGAGTGGGTCAGTGCATCGTGGAAGTCAATGGTCGGGACTTAAGTTTGTAATATAACGTGTTTCACTTTTGTTATTATGATGAAGAATTAAGTTTAGCAAATGTGATTTCTTAGTGATTGGAATAAACGTTTGTAATGTAAATGGTATTTGAAGTATTTTGAGAAACCATTATTATTATTATCTTTTTTTTTAGCCATATGTATCATCTAAGAACTCATAAATATGTTGTAAATAAATGATGTAGTCTTAAAGGATTGAAGTCCCTATACCATAATTTTATAGTGGTTAAGGAGTTTGAGTGACAATTTTCTAGAATCTAGAAATGATTTAGTACACAGAAACTTTAAAGGTACACCATTTATGCGGTGGCCAAGCATCAAACATAACTGTGACACTCCCTCTATAAAGACTTTTTCTGACCAAACTTGAAATCTTAGTTACATTTAATTTAATTGCAATGAAGCACAGACTCTGGTGGCAATTTCCCTATACCCCCCTCTTCCCCCTATCCTGCACCCACCTACATTTGACCTTTACAAATTTCATCTTTAAATTCTTTCATCGTTTTTGGCAAATTATTCATCATTTCAATCCCTGACACCCTTACCTAAAAAAGAGAATCTTCCCACACCCTTGCGCCTGAAATCGAGTGCCAGCTTGTGGTCATGGTCATCTTTCCCCTTCCATGCTCTACTTTCCATACATACTCCGATATCTTTCCATGCCTCGTCACCAGTATACGCCCTGTACACTCCCAAAACCCTCCTCATCCTCAAAAAAAAAGTTAACATAGTCTTTTGTGGTGATTTGGTTGTAAACTTCTAACTAACTTACACTGTAAAGTTATGTTGGGATCAGTAGTCAGTGCATACAATTTGAAACAGGAAGTTAATTTTCCCAGCAGAATAATCAATAGTAGTTACTCAGCAACAAATAATGCTTTCCTAGATACCTCAACATTCAGTTATTCAATAAAGCCATTCAGACCATGATGCTCAGTTATTAATTATGGAAACTTTAATGGGAACTGACTCCAACAGTAATGATTTAAGGTTCTGTGAGAAATAAATAATTAATCAATTAGTTACTTCAGAAATTTTCATAATACCAAAATCTAGAAATATGTATACATTTCGCAAGGTTTGAATGAAAAAACAACATTTTAGCAGCATTGTACTAAATTAATTTTAAATTTGCTTCCACATAAAAAGGTGTTGTGTTGCATTTCTGGAAGAAAGTTATATACTACCTCTAGGAATAAACATAATGTTAATATTAAAACACATTATAAGCAGTACTACAAAATATTGAGAAAGGTTATTAAAGAATCTAAAAGTATGTAAGGGATTAAACTGCATATCGGGGTACATATCAGCTTAGCACACCTTAACTAGTAACTTGCACTTCCAAATAAATTTCTTCAAATTTTCAAACAATGCCTCTAATCTTCCAAAAATATTATAGACCGTGAAAATACTTTAGGAAAATGAATCAACTGCTAATTAGTATGGTTGCCACTCTCAATGAAGTATCCCTCTGACAGAAAAGGGTTTTAATAAGCTATGAAAATAAAATCATTATTCAAATTTCACCAACTTTATATTCTGTTTGAAAATAACACAAAAGTTCACAAATACAGTTGATTTTGACAATCGGATGTTCTTTTTAAAGTTTGCCAGTTGTGAATCGTCGAAGACAGACAGCAAAAACCCCTGAAAGACTTACAGTTACTTAGTCATTGTTCACATCTAGTTACACTGTTCAGAAAAACTGTAATGGCCGCCACCCAGTGCATATTTGCCTGGAGTGATTTGGGAAACCATGGAAAACCCGAATCTGGATGCCCGGACGGGATTTGAACCACTGTCCTCCTGAATGAGAGGCCAGAATGCTAACTGTTACACCACCATGCTCGGTGATACTACCTAACCCACACGGATTCCGGGAACGAACTGAGGAAAAATGGCCGAAATCTCTCAATATAGCCCGGCATGATTGCCCAAACCACATGACTCCCAGAATATAGTGCTACTAAACTATTTGCAGTCTAGCTTCCAAATTTAAGTATGATTTAGAGATAAAGATTTCCAATAACTTTCCCCCCTTGGGTGTTTCTCGAAAACTTTATGGATTAGGCATAATTAATTTTCCCATTAACTGCAGAGAAACTTTGACTTCAGTGGTCTACAAGTGTGTTCGTGCACGAAAGTACATCCAAACAACCAGTGCCATTTAAAAATCTTCGAATAAATGAAAAATAAAAGGAGTCTATTGTTAATAGCTCTGAAAGTATGGCTTGTATGAATTTTTGCATGGTATTCCTTGGTATCAAATACCTCTATTGAAAGTAATTTTATTCCCTGACTGTGCTTCGTTTGCATGTAAAAAATTAATATAGGTCAGAAAACGTGACTTCGGATGCAATATCTTTTAGAAATTCCTTAATTACTGTGCAGAACTACTCAAAAAGTTTAATAACGTGTTGAGAAGTTATCAGAATCATATTGTTTAATATCCAAAAATGCTTTAAATATGTTGTATTTAATTTTTGATTAAAAATTTGTGTTTTCTTATTTTAAATGGTTTTAAACTACAAAAGAGCAGTTCATATAACCCTTATAAACAGCCCCAGTGATCATGCCAAGTTGGAATACAAAAAAGCTAAAGCAGATCTACAACGTATCACTCGCCATTGCATGAATGAGTATTGGACAAACCTCTGCAAGTCCATACAGCAGTACCATGATTGCGGGGACTACCGAGGCATGTATCAAGGCATCAAGAGGTATCAACCAGGAAACGTGCCGCCCTAAAAGACTTAAATGGGGAACCTATTGTTGACAAGCAGAAGCGGTTGGAAAGATGGTCAGAACACTACTAAAACCTTTACTCCAGGGCGGTCAGCATAAAGCCTGAAGCACTGGACAGTTTACCTACTTATCCTACTGCATTAGAACTTGATGATTTGCCTTCGCAGGACGAACTTCATTTTTCACTGAAGAGACTCAAACTGGGAAAAAGTACAGGTTGTGACAACCTACCGGCCGAAATAATTAAACTTGATTGTGTTTTTCCGGTCATATATGAACTCCTAAAGCGGTGCTGGTATGAGGGTACAATACTATAGGACATGCGTGATGCAGATATATTTACCCTTTATAAGGGCAAAGGTGATAGAGGTGATTGCAACAATTACAGAGGTATATCCCTCCTCAGCATTGCTGGAAAAGCTATCGCTCAAGTCGTTTTGAGAAGACTGGAAACCCTCGCCTCACGTGTCTACCCCGAATTTCGCGCTGGCTGCTCCACGAGTGACATAATCTTCACTGTCCGCCAACTTCAAGAAAAATGCCGTGAACATCGTGTGCCTTTATACTTGGCTTTTGTCGATCTAAATAAAGCCTTTGATACTGTTAACCGTACTGGCCTTTACGACATCCTGCACAAAATCGGCTGCCCACCTACGCTGTTGTCTTTAATAAAGGCCTTCCACGATAACATGAGAGGCTCTGTGATATTTGATGGCGAAGCCTCTGCATCCTTTAAAGTAAACCGTGGTGTACGACAGGGTTGTGTCTTAGCGCCCACACTCTTTGGAATTTTCTTTTCTGTTCTACTCTTACTAGCTTTTAAAAACTGTCACGTTGGAGTACATCTGCATACAAGGAGTGACGGTAGACTTTTTAATATAAGTCTATTGAGATCTACTAAAAAGCTTATTGAACTAATTGTTCGTGAACTTCTATATGCTGACGATGCGGCTTTTGTCGCTAATACCGAAGATGAGCTTCAGGAGGTTCTCACCAGATTTGATCATGCATGTCATCTGTTCTCGATGAGTGTCAATATCAAGAAGACGGTTGTCATGGTTCAGGGCACAGACTGTCATCCAAAAATAACATTGGATGGCATCCCTCTTCAAGTAGTAGAACACTTCCATTATCTCGGCTCCATCACTACATCCAACCAGTCCATCAAAAGGAGATTGACACACGAATTGGCAAAGCCGCGACGACCTTTGGCAAGCTGTCCACACGTGTATGGAGAAACACCAAGCTAACTCTCTCCACCAAAATTCTAGTATACCAGACGTGTGTCCTGAGCATCTTACTGCACGCAGCTGAGACGTGGTCCACTTACGCCTGGCAAGAGAGACAGCTGAACGCTTTCCATATACGCTGCCTGCGGACAATACTTGGAGTCACGTGGCAGGACAAAATGAGCAATGAGAGTGTTCTGTCTACCACGAAGTGTCACAGTATTACTGCCACCCTAAAACAAAGACGACTCCGCTGGCTTGGCCACGTCCATAGAATGGACCCTGAGAGACTACCACGGAAAGTCATGCTCAGTCAGATTGCTAATATCAAGAGACCTGTAGGGTGCCCAATGTTAAGGTTTAAGGACTCCTGCAAACGTAATTTGGAGAGCTTCGACATGCGTACTTCTGACTGGGAAGCTTGCGCCAGCACGAGACCCTTATGGCGTCATCATATTACCACTGGCATGTCCAAATATGACAGAGCATGGTTGGATAAAATAAAGCTGAAAAAGCTCTGTAACAGGGAAGTACACCCACTGGATCCCTCTTTCGTGTGCGATAGATGTGGCAAAATTTGTCACGCCGCCATTGGACTATTCAGCCACAAAAAAAGATGTGATGCACTCAACCCTAGCGATAGCTGAGTCACTACAACTATCATCTGTGAAGATGCTGTGGCCAATATATATATAAACTACGTATTACGAGTTAAATGTTGCAAAAGTCTGTTTCTACTTTTTTTTATTATTATTATTAACTCTTTTTACCCCATTGAAAACTATTGTAAAATGAGAATGCTGTCACGTAACTAAAATGGAGTGTTTACAAGTTGAACTATTAAGGATTTAAGTGATTTAGGTAAGTTTACAAGTGGTTTTCTATTATTAACTTTCTGGTTAATGCCGTTATTACCTGTTGAGTTTCTTTTCTGATTTTAAATTGCCCTATATTTGGAAATGAGCTGCAGTATCGGCTTCTTTAGGATTCCCATCCCCCATATCCTGTAGTGACGAGGTTCGAAATTTTACAGTTACTGAGGAGGTTACAGCATACCCTATGCCTTGTAGCCAAGAAAAGTAGAATTTACCAAATTCTAAGGTGCATACAAGTATGTATTACAAACATAAGATTAATGAATCTGATAATACCCTTTGGATTATGTTTTATTCTTTGACTTCAGTTTTTTATTTCTTTAGTTATCTGAAATATAAGAAATTAAAACAATAATCAGTCATCATATATTAATGAAACCACTCTGTTATAGATTAATACTTAAATAAGCATTACATATTTAATGATTATAGATAAAATTGTAGACATACATAAATTGCTTCATCATGAACAAATCACTGGACTAATTCAGGCCATAATCACTTGAATTGTAATAGAAGTGGCATGAAAGTTTTTTTAAATTAATTCTGATCGGTGGCATTAGACTTACATCATGCTTGTAGTATTATAGATAAATTTAAAAAATGCTAGCTTCTGATAAAAATATGCTGTCTTAAGATCAATTCCAAAAGAGAAACTTATTTTTGATCTTATGCTGAATGAAACCGTTTTCCATTTAAATTTCAAATGTTCTTCCATTCACCAGACAAATATATATATATATATATATATATTTTTTTTTTTTTTTTTGGCAAAAGTGAAGAATTTGTGTTCTTTTTGTTTACATTTCCCCGCTTCCTTCTCTTCCTAAACTTTTCATCTTTCTTCTTTTTTCCATTTTTCCGTGACTTTTAGAAGGAATTAATTATTTTTTTATTTTTTTTTTGATATTGCATCCTTCTTCAAAAATTCTTAAAGCTTTCTCTTTATGCAATTGCTTCAAATCATTGTGGTATTACAGTTTCACAAAGAATAAGATGACTGCTTGAATGAAGATCCCTTCATCATCACTGAGCATGGTGGGTGAACAGTTAACATTCTGGCCTCACTTTCGGGAGGAAGTGGGTTTGAATCCCTGTCCGGGCATCCAGATTTGGGTTTTACATGGTTTCCCCAAATCACTCCAGGTGAATGCCAGGATGATTCCTTCAAAAAGGCCATGGCTGAATTCATTCCCTTTCCTTGGCCCCAGTCCATCCTGCCTCTAACGATCTTAGCCATCCACAAGATTTTAAAAAAAAAATTAAAAAAAAAAATAATAAAAAAAACCTTTTATCATCAGGTTATTTGAAGAAAATATATGTTGCCATATGGTTTTGCATTGAAGAAAAAAGTTTCAGGTTGAAAAAATTGCCTGCCACCAGAGACAGTATCAATATAAAAAACCCTAGTAACATGTTGAGACAAGAAAACAGAATCCCTTTCATATGGGAACTTTAATAATATAAGTGGTCAGTAAACTTTGTAATTTGTGTTGGTTTGCGACATTTCAAGGGAACTGTTGAAACTACAGAAATCTTTTTATTGACTGGAACAGTACATTATGCAGTAGGAAGAGGTTTAATATCAACTATCTTAGCAGATTGCATATCAGTAACCAATGTAGTAGCTTTCTGGACCAAAACAATGTTGGCATCAGCTATGGTATTAGCACCAACTATCTCTGAATGTGTTCAGTATATGCAGAACATGTTGTGCCTGAGTAACTACAGGTAAGTTATCTTCCTGGAATGGAAAGATGTTGTGAACAGCTGTGATAAAAACATCAGTTGTTGATACTTCAGCTGCAATCAAATTTTTATTGGTTGGACAGGCATTTGCATTAGCTTGTGAAAAGTAATTATTTATTGATAATGTTGCATTCTAGATCAGATCACTAATGTGATCAGCTAGTAATCAAGGGCATATCCAGGATCAGGAAAAGGGTGGGGGGAGGGGGAGCGGGAGGAAGATTTGAACAATTGGGAGGGGGGGGACAACTCAAATTGGATTTAAGCAAGTGAGGTGGAGGACTGCAACATGATGACTTATTACAAAATGGAACTCAAAGCTATTGAGGAAAGTATTTTTATTAAACTAAGGACCTACTATGCAGTTAATTAAGATCGTAACTCAGTTATAGTATTTTATGTAAACATTAACTGTCTCGGATTCTCAGAAACTGTTTCAATAATTTTGTTTGTCAATATCTCATGGCATTCTTTCGTGAAATTTTGATGTGCACTCATCAGGCATAATCCAGTCAATCTTTCCTCTCCCATATTGCTCCTTAGTCTGTTCTTCACTCATCCAAGCATACTGAAGGCAACATAATTTTTCTTCTAGCCGCACACTAGATATCCCATGCTTGGTACAATGGCCTCTGCTGATTTCTGAATTTGAATTACATTTATAACAGGTTGTGTAAGTTGAACAAAATGATGTTAAGGAAGTGAGGTGGAGGACTGCAACATGATGACTTATTACAAAATGGAAATCAAACCTATTGAGGAATCGGTAATGTTACTCAATCATTAATCCTCACATGTTACAACCACTGAAAATTGAATTGAGGCTTTAAATAAGTCTTTACATCTATATAAATCTTATATCAAAATGAGTTTCATTATTTATAGAACTTGTAAGAATGTTTGTGAGCTGTAAGATTTTTTTAGAGAGTATTGTAGCCTTTTCCAACAAATAGTCAACCTCTCCATTTGCATGGCTCTGTTGACGGAAAGATTTTTTTTTTGAGAAGTCACCCACTGCTTGCCAATGGCTTCTGAAAGGAGGATGGGAGTGGTTCAGGGCACCCTTTTGCCATTGGGGTGGAGATGTCCCCTAAAGGTGGATGAATCAGAAAAGATCAACTGTGTGGGGATGCAGGAGGCAACAGGAAATCACTCTGCATTAAAGACCCAAAGTGTATCCTGAGGACATGTAATCCTCTCGAATTACATAAAATCTTCTCAAGCTTTCCATCAGGATAGTGTGTCACGAAGAGGTGACATTTCAGAGCCTGCCTCTGGCTCCACCTTCCAGAGAAGTGTCGGATTTCGGAAGAGTGCAAGGCCTTTGGTTACCAGGTGAAGTCAGTCACATGTGTCGGGGTCCAATCAGTGCACAGATGGTGGGGCGGGGAAGGACCTGGTGGGGTGGCCGGGCAGGGGACCAGAGGCATGGTAGGGGTATGTGCAGTGGAGGGGAGTGGTTGGAGGCGATAATCTTGCAGCCTTGATCTCTGCCTCCTTAGAAGATCTATGACTGGATTTCATGCCATGCTAAGGCAGTATCCCAAATCCCTATTCACAATCCCATGAGTCTTGCGAATCTCCAAGGATTCCTTAATCACACTGTCCCTACAGCTCTTGGCAAAAGATAGTACAGGGTGTATCAAAAAGAATCATCAGATTTTTTTTTTTTTTTTATCATAGCTCTAATGTTATTTGAGATATGTGCATATGTTCTGTTGGAAAAGAGCAAACTCGCAAGTTTTAAATGGTCCCTGCTAGGTAGCAGCAGTTTCAGCCCACTTTAGTTCAAATAAAAATGGCGTCAGGACAACAGAAAGCATTTTGTGATCTGTGTTTTGCACAGTGTGGGTCAGTAACAACTGTTCTGCGTGACTTTTGTATTAGGTACGGTGTGGGTCCTCCTACAGCACAGAGCATTAGATGATGGCATGAACAATTCCAAGAAGCAGATTGTTTGTGTAAAGCCAAATCGCCAGGCCACCCCCAAGTGTCTAACGCAGATGTTGAATGCATTCACCATACCTTCAGAAGGAGTATTCAGAAATCCATTCACCATAGAACTCGACTGTTCAGCATGCCCCCGATATCCCTCTGGCGTGTGTTACAGCACAGCAGCTGTGGAAGCTGTCACTCGAGGCATGCTCGCTGCAGTGTGGGAAGAATTTGAATCCCGCATTGACATATGCCGTGCATCTCAAGGGGGGCATATTGAACACCTATGGGAAAAAAAGTTTTTTTAGTTTCCTGTTCATCAAAAACAAAATTCATTGGCTTATTAGTTTCAGAAATACAGACGTTCCAGATCTGATGATTCCTTTTGATACACCCTGTATTTTCATTCCTTTCCTCGATACTGTGCAAGGCCACTGCTGACTTAGTGACCTGTCCCAACCACACACATCTTGCATGTTCTAAACAACACTGTAATACAGAGCATGTGGTCTGCCCAATATATCACTGTAATTGTTGACCTTGGTATGTCGTGCCAGAGTCGTCTGTGATGTGGACAGTCTTCCGGCTGAACTGGGCCATTTATGACGCGCATTCCATGTGAACGGATATAATGAGGCACAAATTAAAAGTGCTCTTCACAAGAAGGCGAAGAAGAAGACAGAGAAGCAGAACAGTATGTGTTTCTGCCATATGCTGGGCCAATTTCACCTAAAATGGCCAGAATGTTAAACAAATTCGGGATTTAAACTTTCCTCCTTCCATTTCAGAAGGCAAGAGAACTACTACGCAATGTTAAGGCTGGGTTAGGCCTTAGGTATTCTGGTATATATTTCATTCCCAGTGAATGTGGACAGTGATATATCAGGCAGACCACATACTCCATATTATGAATATGGAAGCAATACAAGCAGAATGGATTGGAAGTGAATAAACTTAAACAATTTAACAGAAGAGAAAAATTTTCAGAAATGGTAGACTTTGGGCTAAGAAGTAACTCTAAAAGGAGCTCTACCGAGGACGAATGGAATGCATTGAAGAGAGAAATAATTAAAGCTGCTAAAGAAACATTAGGCTTTAGGGAACAAGCTGCCCAGAAACCTTGAATCATCAAAGAAATTTTGGAGTTGATGAATTAGAGGAGAAGGCACAAAAATGTTCAGGGTGAAACAAGAACAGAGGAACTTAGGCAATTTAGAAATCAAATAAACAGGAAATGCAAAAAAGCAAAAGAAAAATGGCTACAAGAGAGTGTGAAGAAGTAGAAATTGAAATGGTATGTGCGTATGTTGTCCTCAGCAGGGATATTATGAAGAAGAGTAACAAATAAACATAGTAGCAAGTGTTACTTCCATAAACTACTGCTCTACATTTAAACAGATTTAGAAGCTTTAAGTATTATATCAGTTACTGATATAAATTGGTAGAAAGTTTATGTTTAAGTGTGTAAATAATACAAATAATGTATGCATAATTAGGAAAATAAATGTGTATAGAATCAACAGTAAAAAGGGTAGTATGTGAAATAGCAATTATTCACTTAGATTCATGTATTTGGAAAGATAGTATCTTGAAAATAAGATAGGATGGGGCGGGGGCAGATACCTGTCACTTACCACAGATGAAGGCAGGAGGGAGAGACGAACACGTAAATTTTTTTTTTTTTGTAACTGCTTTACGTCTCTTTTTAACATCGAGGTCTTTAGAGACCGGAAAGGATGGGGGGCAAGGAATGGGAAGGAATTCGGCCATGGCCTTTTGAAGGAAGCATCCCAGCATTTGCCTGGAGTGATTTGGGGAAACCATGGAAAACCCAAATCTGGATGACCGGACGGGGATTCGAACCGCCGTCCTCCCGAATGCGAGATGAGAACGCTAACCGTTACACCGCCCCGCTCGGTCGCGAACACGTAGAAACACAAAAAAAATAATAAACCCAAATTCACGGTATTTTGACATGAGCCTTAATCATGTGAGAGGCGAGACATATGGCATGGGGAAAGATGTGGTCACATCCCAACCTGCCAAATAAATGCATGATTAATGTATGAAATACACCATGCCTCCACCACTTTCATCAACCCTGTCACAGGGGAAAGCTCCCTTATCATAGGGCACGCCACATGTGAAACTGCCCATGTTTTTACCAATTAACTTGCAACCATTGCCTGGCTTCATATATAGGTTTGACCACAAATCCACTTTCCATAAGAATAAATGGCCACCGACAGACAGTGTTCACATGGAACCCAAAGCACCCAGTTGCTGCCAGTACCATCTCCCATGACTCAAATAATTTCAACTCTGGTTTCACGGTCCAGGCTATCAGAGTCCTCCCTAATAGCAGAAGTTCATCTGAACTCAGAAGGTGGGAACTTGCCTGGGCATGAGGCAACAACCTGATCTCAACTTCAGATGATACCAGATCAATATTATTATAATTAGTATTACTTATGTTTACCATTTTTTAATCCTCTCTTTACCTCCATCCCCACTACCTATATCGAACCACCACTAATCTAAGGTGATGTTTGCTGCATAGTCTTTTTTAAAAATTTAAAAATTATTATTATTGCATTCTAATTTTTTGTTATTTTTAATATATATATTAAGTTTATATATGTAAAATTATATATATTTTTAATTTTTCACATTCAGATTTAATTATATTTTGCTCTTCCCACTGACCAGAGATCATTTTGGATATTTATCTATGCTCGGGTATTAGCTCCAAATCACTGCGCCTACCTTTCCTCTGTTTGAAGTTACCCCCACCATTTTCCTGGACAACAGTCTTTCTGGGAGACAGTCTCCAACATTACCTAACTGCCATAAGGTTCTTGTATTGATAAAGGGCCTGTCCTGAAAATTTCTTTATCTGTTGTGTTTTTGTCTTTTCTGTGTGTTCGCACCCCACATCCATCATCTAAAGGTAAGTGGTGGCTCATTTCCCTATCCTAATTTAATTCCTTTTCGCTACTTGGTGCCTTTTATTTTATTGTTTATATATATATATAATCAGCTCATTGCTTCTGGTATTTTATCTGTTGTTTTCAATTTTTTAAACAAAATGTGTCACAATATCTTTTTAAAATTTTTATGATAGGTGTATTCTCATTGTTGTTGTTTCTGGTAAATTTTATTATCTCGATTTTTAACATTTGACCAGCCAATATTTCATTAATTATATTCAGTAATATCTCAGTATCTTCATTTTTATCAGCTGAAAGGAAAACATTATAAGAAAATTATAGAATATTTATATTTTCCATTCACAAATTTACTGCACACATAAATTTTTGTAGTTCATTGTTGATTGCTTTTCCTACTTACAGGTTGAGCATCAGTGTTGATGAACCATAGATGCTCTTTCAATTCAGTGATGTTGTTTCTCTTATTGATGATTTTTATAAGAGATCCGTGGTTGCCATGTGATCTAATTCTTTAAAAATTTAAATGCTGCATAGTTAAAATATAACCAATCTCGATCTCAAATTCATCAAAACTCATATCTTTCTTAGTTTATTCTTTTGATATTAGACATAACATCAGAATGACACATTTTATACTCTGGTTCTTATAACATTTAAATTGCTTTTCATCTAATAAATCCTTTCTTTTTTATTGATCAACAAATATTTCAAGCTAAATGTGATATAAGTGATATATTTTTTATACATTAGAAGCAACATGTATAATTGCAAGGAAATGGAAAATGACTCATCGCTCACCAAAGTTGAAGGCAGCGACGAGAGAAGAACATATATTACGAACACACAAATAAACTCAATATTTCGGTTGTTAAACCTTATTCATGACGGAGAAAATGAGTCATGAGGCTCGGGAGGTGTGCACACGCTGAGATTATATTGCCTAAAGCAGTTTCCTTTTTCCTTAGTTTAATTATTGCTGCCAAGCAACATGTATATTATTTGACACCAGTTTCTCTAAAATATTGTGATTTTGTTTATATGTAAGTAAAATTTTAAGATGATACAATAATATAAAGAAACTTGTGAGTGAATTGTGATATATCTCTCTCTAGGATATAGCCAGGAATATTCTCAGAACTGGAAGAGGTGCTGAGTTCTCTAGTTTGCCACCACTGCTGGCACTTGAATGGATAGAAGTTAATTCTGGAGTTGCACTTCTTAAATACAAAGAGTTAATGTCAAAACATGGTCATCGTGGAATTAAAGAAGTAAGTCAATGGTACATTATTCAGTAATATATAGTTTACTGTTTAGTAACCTTATATACATATGGGAAAAGATGATTAAGACCACAAGCTAGCACTCAATTTCAGGCACAAGGTGTAGGAAGATTCTCTTTTTTGGGTAAGGGTGTCAGGGATTGGAATACATTACCAAGAGAAATGATGAGCAATTTGCCAAAAAAACATTGAAAGAATTTAAGGTTAAAATTTGAAGATGGCAAATATAGGTCCATGCAGAAAAGGGTGAAGATGGGTGTTTAGGGAAATTGCCACTGGAGCATGGGCTCCATTGCAATTTAATTAATTAATAATAATTAAAAAATAGACATGTGTCCCTATATTTCGCTCTGCAGCCTTCATTACTTAGCATAGACCACTTCTGTTGTGTGTGGTAGTAACATCCAGTTTCCCATTGTGCAAAATGTTGGCTGAATTCTGATAGCTGTAAAGGTGTGGGAGATATGGTGGGTGAAAGTGGTTGATATGGGACAGTTTCATATTTTGACATAAGACATGTGTTTCCCAATTTTTCTTTTCCCTGCAACAACTACGAAGTGCATACCAATTTTGTTTGTATGTGGTAATATCATGGAGTCATGCATCTTGCACAACATTGGATAAATGTTGATAGCTGTGGAGATGCGGGGGATATGGTGGTTGAAAGTGGTCAACAGAGTGCAATTTCCTATTTTGACCAAGAACATGTGTGTCCCTATATTTCACTCTGCGGTCAGAAGTACCTAAAGCAAATCACTGGTGTTTGTGTGTAGTAGTACCCTCAAATCTACCATCATGCACTATGGAGATTGCATGTTGGTAGCTGTGGGGATCTGGGGAATATGGGGGTTGAGAATGGTCAGCTGAGGGTATTTTGTTATTTCAACCAAAGCTGTGTGTGTCCTTATATTTCAGTTTCAAAACGTAACTACATAGCACAGATCGCTAATGTTTGTGTGTAGTAGTACCCTCAATTCTCCCATCATGCACTGTGGTGGTTTCATGTCAGTAGCTGTGAGGTGTGGAAATATGAGGGTTGAATGTAGTTGACCAAGGGTATTTTCATATATCGACATAAGACATGTCCGTATATTGAACTTTGCAATCATAAATTCACTGGCAGATCACTTGTGTTTGTGTGTGATATGAGCCTTTAGTCTCCCATCGTGCTCTAGGGTGGTTGTATGTCGACAGCTATCAATCAAAATTCTTTACAAACACTATTGAAGTTGTGGGCACCAGAGGTATGTTAATAAAATTAAACATTAAGGTTATTTAACACTTAAAAATTTATCAGTACCTGATGTGTATCACTGAATTTATGCATTTATTTCAAAAGGTTCCAATACCCACAGTTTGAAATTATTGGATAATAGCAACAAATAGCAATCCATTTATCACATAATTATTATGTTTTATACTACAGCCTTTATTTTTGTTTGCAAAAGCACCAAGGATAATAGGTAATGAACTAATCTCACTACTTGCTTAAAAAAAAAAATGGTAGACAGCAGCTTAAGGAAGCAAATCTAAATTTTTATTCTTAAGTGTGCTCATATGTATACAGGTTGGTTTAATTGAAGTTAAGATTCAACACTTCAGACAAAAAGTTAAATTCATAAAGATACATTCATGTAAATTTTTGCTTGATCCCAGTTCCTGAAGGAAAGGAATTTCTTATTACTTTTACTTTCATTCGGGGTGGTGCGGTCTGTTCTGTTTCATGACTTGTGATCTTCAGCAAATGATTTTCTCCGATTGCCATTGCTAACTGTGACTTTATGTAAATTCTGTGAAAATTTTAAGAATATATACTTCAGTGATTCGGACTTCGACTTTCATTTCTATTTTAGTACCTTTCTTACAGGAGGTTAATCTGTAAGTGGCGGCCATCTTCATCATACAGTTAGCATTCTCCAAGGTTTTTCACGGTTATAGAACTTTTGGTAACATTTTGGAAGACTTCAAGTTTAGGTGTACAAGCCGATACCCGACCCCGGTATGCCGCTTTTGTCCCTAACAGTTAGCCTGTAAGCCCTTTGAAGCTTTGTAACTCTTTGTTCATTTTCGATTCGGTTTAGTCCTGAGGATTGTATAATTTTACCCAGATATTAAAAATGGGTGACTTGAGCAATTTTGCCGTATTTTGTAATTAAGGGAGATTTATTTCCAAATACTAAGTTTTTTTAAAAAAAAAATAAGATATTTGCCTTCCGGCTTTTTGTGCTATTCCACTGTGTGAATCGCTTCGGTTCAGTTGTCTGTGATTATTGCAATATTGCCTGCGAATGCAAGGCTCTTAAGTCTAATTCAGTTTTCTTTCTTGATACCCGTTTGGATTCCTTTCACATGGGCCATAAGCTATTTAAAATAAATAAATAAATGCTATAAATCCCTGGTATCATTAAACTCACATTCTGTTTCAAGGGTTGAACCGAACCTGAATTTTTTCAGGCAGGAGAGAGATATTCTTGATTTTGTGGTGGGTCAATATTCTACCTATCTTCCCACAACAATATCCTGCGTACAGTACAAAAGCCAGTGCCTTTGCTCCAATGGATGTTTTCTTTCCTATGTTTAAAGTAGCCTTTCTATTTGATGTTTGTAGAACCTGTTCTGCCTGAAGATTTTTTGGAGAAGTTGGAGTTCCACCAGCAGGATTTCTTAGAATCAGATTTCTCTTGCTCTATGCAGCAAAGTATAGAGCACTGTAGTCTTCTTGTCAAGTACTCAGTTAATTGATTCCAGGCCTGGAATATACTGGCTGAACAGAATTGGATTGTGGTTTGTTTTTGAGGGTTTGGGGTGGTTTATAGGCAGAATGGTTTGTTAAAGTTTTGAACTAATTTTGGGATAATAGACTTTGGGAGATGTTATTGGAATACAAAGTAAGGGCTGCTGGTTAGAACATATATGCTTTCGACGTAGGCAAAGGCAGTAGGGAAGGGAGCATTTAGTGTGATAATAATGGCAGCTGAATACTTCAAATTTTATGGTTTGGATTATATTTTAACTCCCATTCTGTACTTCCCGCCATACTAATTTCCCCCACCACAATCTGTGCCTCCATTTAGCTGCAAGCCATCATCATTCAACTGCCTCACTCTGTTGTTGATGAAGAGATACAGCACTAAAATTTCAACGCATTTCCGTGTTTCGGTGCCACAGCTTTCGACTTTGGTGAGCTGAACTCTGGAGGTGTCAATTGTCCTACCCATAGATTCAGGAGAAGCTCAAATAATACTATATGTTTAACATATGGATTTGATAATAACCAACGCCTACCAAAGTTGAAGGCTGCTGTGGCGTCAAAGTGTGGAAGGACACAAACACATATTGAGAACCCTTCATGAACAACGGGTGAGGTAGTTACTCCACCAGTTGTCCAACAGAAAGAAGGGTCAAGGACAAACAGTTCGGTCCTAAAATCCATACCACAGTATTATAATAATAACTTACTTAGTGATCCATATTTGATGCTTTAAGGAATATTATGACTTATCACACTAATAATCGTAGTTTCTTATTTACCTTTAGTTGTTTGTGTTTGAAATAATATAGTTGTGTTTCTTTTTAATATTTAATTGAATCTTTGTTTTTTTTCTGTTACAGCTGCATTATTATCATTTTTTTTAAATCTATATTTACATTATGATGTTACATTTTACTGTAACTGATCGGTCCACTGGGACTAACCCTATATGACTTTGTATAAAATTGCAGTTTGATGTGGCAACACAGACTTGGTCAATGAAGCCACATACTATCATCGAGACAATACAGTCAATTGTCAAACAGGGCCAAATAGAATCTTTGGAGACCAAACGTGAACCACTGACCACCAAAGAAGTCATCAGTAAACTTGCATCTGTTAAAAAAGAGAGAACTAGGTATGTAGCACTTGTGGTATGTATCTTCGGTATCTTAAGCGTATTAAATACATGTTATCTATTTCAAGAAAACTCTTATTTCTTATACAATACTGAATATGCATTTTAAATGTTGTTGGGAGAGTATAGTGTGAGCTAAATTAAATGTAAGGAATATAATATTGTAGAAATGAAGGTTTTTTAAATTCTATGTGGAGGAAGAAATTGATGGGTTGTAATTATCAATATCTTATAAAATAAACAGTATTCACACAATTAATTAGTAAGACAGTTCAAGGATTGTGGTAAAACTCTATTGAATTTTTGATCACAGTTATGAAGCAGATTGGAAGGGAATGAAGTTTCATGCAGATGAAGCAATAGGTAAGGTACAGTGAGCCTTTCAGAACAGAGGAATGAATGTCTGAATAAGTGGGCATTGTTGGTTGTAGCACCTAGAAGTGGCGTTCAATTTAGAAATTCATAGTAAATCGATGAAAACAGGTATCAACTTCAAAATCACTCAACAGTCATTTTAGAACATGTATAATTATTTAAAGTAGGTTTCAAAGACATCAGAAAGTTATTAGCAGGGTTGAAATTTGCAATTGTATCATAATTCACTTCAGCTGTTATGAAATAGTAAACCTGGTTTGCTTAGTATTAAATGAAAGAGCATTAAATTAGAAGTAAAATAAAAGCTGTTTCAGCCTCATAGCTGCAATTAGAGGCAGTTTTGAGTAAAACAGAAATTTTCATTGGTTCGAAATTTACATTTACTTAACATTCTTGCTACTATTAAAATTTTAGAACAATAGGAGCAGTGGGAGCCAGAAATGATAAATTTATGGCACAAGGGTGCATAGTTTTCGCACTTGGGAAGGCAAGTTGACCTTTGTACATGGAAGAATATTGACCAGACTATTTATACGACTGACTGGGATTATGTGATGTCTTTTGCTGGTTACCACTGGAGCAGAGAAGTTGTCAGTTTGTGGAGCATTTTGGCACGGAATGGTGGTAGTGCAATGTGGTGATGTGTAGGCAGGGGCAGCATTCTTAAGATTTAGTAGTACAGTAGAACAGTTTAAAATATTTTTGATGTGACTTTCAACTTTTGCAACAGGGTGTGATCAGGTCTAATTGCTCTTCATAACTTGCAGTCAATTATTTTGGTGAAGATTTTCCAATTTCCTATCGATTGTTCAGACTTGTATAATTTTTATTGAGAATATAGTGAAACTTTGAACTGTAACTTAGCAGTAGTGACTTTTATTTACTTACTGTACATACCTTTCATAATCTAGGGTTAAATGAAGATAAGTGGCAGCTATAAGATGTAAGTACAGTTGAATATCCAAAGGCATATAACAAACATGGTTTTAGTTGAGGTGATTAAATGTTTGTTCTAACCCCTTGAATTTATTCCTTGCTGATGTTTTTTTATTATTATTTATTTATTTATTTATTTTATACGAATAGACCTATACAGATCACGCAAAGTCATTTTCTGTTTGAGTTTCTTTTGCCATTCCAGTATTCTCACATCCATTTACTGAAGGCAAGTTTTCTCTCTTCTGTCCATGTTGTGCCCGACTTCTTGGCTTTGATTTCTGGGCTACCCAGTCGTGAATTTTTTGTCTGAAGATTTTACAATCTAGGATTTCCGAACTCTTGATTTTAGTTTTTTCCAGGTCTTGTCTTACTTGATCGAACCAACTGTTAGGCATTTTTAATAGTTGCATGAGTTTGAATATCTGCTTAGGTAATCTGTGATCTGGCATCCTGTAAATGTGACTGTAGAATTTTAGTCTGTGTTTTCTGATGTCGTTGGCTATGTTTGAATGGGACTCTACTGTTTTGTTTGACTTCAGTCTGTAGCCTTCTTCAGTTTTTGTTGGACCAATAATTTTCCTGATTATTCTTCGTTCTTCCTTTTGGATGTTCTCGATATCCCTCTTAGAGTTTAGTTTGAGTTTTTCTGTGGCAAATAGAGCATTGGGTTTAACAACTGTATTGTAGTGTCTAATTTTTGATTGATTTCCTATGTTCTTTTTGTTGTAGATGTTGCAGGTATGTCCTAAAGCCTTTTTCATTTTGTTGAGTCTGTTTTGTTGTGCCTTCTTTTCGAGTACTATTGGACTGATAATTTCGCCTAAGTATTTAAACTCAGTGACTCTGTTGATTTTACCATATTATGTGTCCAGTGTTTTGTGTTCAGTTTGTGTGCCAAGAAAAACCGTTTTCTCAAAGGAGATTTTTAGTCCCATTTTTTCTGCTAACTCTTTGAGGGATTCTATTTGTTTGATGGCTTGTTGTTCACTTTCTGACAGATCATCTGCGAAGGCCAAGCATGAGATATTTAGTCTGTTTCCGCCTAGTTTTAGTGGGGTGTTCTTTTTCTCCCATTCTCTAATGACTTTGTCAAGGGCTACATTAATTAAGATGGGCAAGAGATCATCACCCTGTCTAACGCCAGTTTTTGTTTCGAATTCTCTGGAGAGTTCTCTCATGAATTTTACTTTGTTTGTGGTGTTGGTGAGTGTCTGTTTGAATAATTCTCTTGATTTATTGTCCAGACCATACTTCCTTAGGTTGTTGAGTAGTCTTTCCCTGTCGATGGAGTCATACGCCTTCTTGAAGTCTACAAAGGTAGATATGGTTTTCTTGTGCCTGATTAATGTGAATTTTAGGATGGTTTTTAGGTTAACAATTTGCTCTATGCATGATCTGTTAGGTCTGAAGCCTGCTTGGTATTCGCCAATTTTGTGTTCGATGTGTTCTTGTACTCTTTTGCGGAGACAAGCAGAGAGAATTTTGTAGGGGACAGAAAGTAGAGATATTCCTCTAGTTGTTCACACTGGTGCGGTCACCTTTTTTGTTAAGGGGAAGTATGAGAGCGCACTTCCATTCTTTCAGGATTTCATTTATCTCGCAACAATGTCCAATGATTTTGGTTAGTTCTTGGAGCGAACTTTGGCCTAGATTTTTCAGGAATTCCGCCACTATGCCATCTTCTCCTGATGCCTTCCCATTTTTGAGTTTCTGAATATGCTCCCTGATTTCTTCTAGTGTGGTGCTGGTGATTCTGGATTGATTTCTCCTGATTGTTCTGAGAACCCTTCAGCTGGTTCTGGGCAATTTAGTAGTTGCTCAAAGTAGATAGCGAGAAGTTCACAGTTTTCTCTGTTGTTTATAGCCAATTTTCCATTTGTGTTTTTAAAGCAAATACGCTGTGAGGATAAGCCCTTAATTTTGTTTGCAAATATTCTATAATAGTCTCTAGCATTATAATTTCTGGAGTTTTCTTCGATTGAATCCAATTGTTTCTTGAGGTAATGTTTTCTTGTCTTTCTGAGGGTTTTTGTGGCTAGTCTTCTCTGTCATTTAGTTCTGTTTGGTTTTCTGTGAGTGCTATACTTGTTGTATACAATTTTCCTGTACTTTATTACTTGGTTGGATTCTTCGTTCCAACATGGGTGTTTGTACTTCTTTTTTAATGGAATTTGTTCTTAATCTGATGAGGTGATTTTGTCACTGAATTCTATTCAATTATTCGCGGGTATTTCTTCCCACCTCTTGGTGATGACTGTAGCTTGGTAAGATTGAATTTGGGTATTGGTAGGTATATTTTTTTGGAAGCAATTTCGAGGTGTCATTCTAATCTTGACCATTGTGTGATAGTGGTCAGAGTCGATGTTAGCCCCTTTTCTGATTTCAACTTTGTGAATTTCTTTCTTGAAGTTTCCTGATATGGCTACATGGTTGACTTGGAATTCTCCGATTGAATTTACTGGTGATCTCCAGGTCTTTTTATTGCTTGGTTTCTGATGATGTGATGTAGACATGATTCTGATATTATTCTGCTGGCATAACTCTACTACTCTGATTCCATTCCTATTGGTAAATCTGTGGGCCGGGAATTTTCCCATGGTTTCTTGGTATTCATTCTCTCTTCCTAGCTGTGTGTTGAAATCTCCGAGGAGAATTGTTAAATCTTTTTGTGGGATTTTGGTGACGGTAGTTTCTAGTTCTTTTCAGAAGTTTTCTATATCTTTTGGGTTTTTCCGGTTGTCTATGTTTGTTGGGGCATGTGCATTGATGATGGTATAGTGATTGTTTTTGTATTGTAGCCTTTCTGATAATAGTCTCTTGTTGATGGGTATGACTTCTTTTACTGCATTCAAAATGGTTTTGTGGACTGCAAAGGCCATTCCAAGTATCTTTTCTTTTTTCTTTTTTTTAAACTGCTTAACATCTCTTAACAGCGAGGTCTTTAGAGACAGGATAGTATGGGGGGGGGAGAGGGGGTAAGGAATGGGAAGGAATTTTTCCATGGCCTTTTGAAGGAAGGAAACATCCCAGCATTTGCCTGGAGTGATTTGGGAAACCATGGAAAACCCAAATATGGATGCCTGGACGGGGATTAGAACTGGCGTCCTCCCAAATACGAGGCCAGAATGCTAACTGTTGCACCACCATGCTTGGTCTCTGTAGAAATGCAGGTATTAAGGAAGGTGGAGAAAAAGGCATAGTGTACATAGGGAGGATGCAGATCCTGCACTACCATAGTTGAACTGAGCAGCGAGACAGACAAGTATAGGTGTGGCCTGGAAAAGATATGGAGACACTAACTGGTATTGTGTGTGCCATTACCATTGGTTTGTTTGATTATAGAAAGCATGATCTGAGCCTAAAGGAAAGAGGGAGGGAGGATACCAAGGCAATGATAAAGTCATGAGAAGCTTGCCAATGGGGAAAATGAATGAGCAAACTGAAACTAAATTTGTATTTGGAGTTCAGGGTTTAGAAAAGGATGGTGATTATTGAAGCAGATTGGACTGAAGCTAACTGATTAAGAATGAGGACTAATAACAGAAGGAAGATGAGATGTTCAGATAGATTACTGAGGGAAAAAAAATCATACACAAGTGGTGGGGCAAAGTATGAAAGGAAAAATAGGTAGAATATTTTCATAAAAGGACCTGACGAAAACTGTGTGTGTCCTCCACTTACCATGGTGAGACAGTATTAAAACCATGTATATATTTGTGTTAAGTGGATGAATCAGAATGAACCAATTGTCGAGAGTAAGATGCGAGGTGCGAGTCTGATTGTTGAGGTCATTCTGCCGCTGACGGTCTGGGAGATCGGTCGTGAGTGTCTGCGCACCCGGTAATAGTTTTGCCACACACCCGGCACTATTGTGTGGAGCAGATGCAACTTTATAAAATCGCTACTTGCAAGCAGATAAAAAAATAGTGCTTTGTAACGATTAGTACATTTGTAGGAATTGAAACAAGGTGTATGAACCGTTGATGATAGTGTGGTTCCGAACTTGCAAACAGGAGAAGAAGTGCCGCATAGCCTTTATACACGATCGAGTTAAAGAAGTATAATCATTGGTGGTGGAGGTCTTGTATGTGCGTATTTGCATAATAAAACAGAAGAATATTTGTATGGCGACTTTATGACTCAATAGTATAAGAACCTGCAATCAAGTAATAACCAGTAACCCAACAATTTCCCCTTATTGAAATCCACAAATGTGCATTCTAGGGGTTTTTGTCTGAGAGCTCGAATTTTGATTATTGTTTTGATGTTGAAAATTTGTTCAGGGAATGACCTGTTTGGTCTGAATACTGCTTGATATTCTGCTAATTTAGGTTCTAACTGCTCTTGTGTTCTCTTCAAAATACAGGCTGAAAGAATTTTGTATGTTACTCGTAGGATGGAGATCCCTCTATAGTTTTTTTACATCTGATTTGATACCTTTTTTATGTAGTGGGTGGATTAGAGCAATCTTCCAATCATCTAGGATTTTTTTGGTTTGCCAAAAGTTTTGGATTATTTGAGTAATTTCTTTGAGTGAATTTGGACCTAAATTTTTTAAAAGTTCAGCTATAATTCCATCCTCTCCTGATGTTTTATTAATTTTAAGTTTCTTTATATGCGCATAAATTTCTTCTTGTGTTGGTGGTGATGAGTTGTCTGTTGTTATTTCAGTTTGTATTTTCAGGAACTTCTTTTTGGTTTGTGGACAATTTAAGAGCTGTGAAAAATAAGTGGCCAGCTCTTGTCAGTTTTCTTTATTTGTCAGGACAAGTTTACCATTTTGTTTTCTAAAACACAGGTTCTGTGGTGAGTACCCTTTCATTTGGTTCGCGAAGGTCTTGTAGAGATCATGTATATTATAATTTTTGAAGTTGTCTTCAATTGTCTGTAGTTGGTCATTGTCATATTTACGTACATTTGTTTTGTCTTAAAATCTTTGATTTTTGTTTGCGAACTTAAAGAAATTTATTTTGTGTTTCTTCAGATTTGTTTCAACTGTAATTTTGAAATGCCTTATTTCTTTCTTCTAGTGTGGTCTCACATTCTTGATTCCACCAAGGGTGCTTTGTTTTTTTGTGAAGAGGTTTCAATTCTTTCGCTGTTTTGATTATTTTAGTCCAAAATTTCTGCCCGTCTTCCACAGGTTCATCGTCCCATTATTCTTTGATTTTGGAGTCTTTGATTTTGCATAGATTAAATTTTGGAATCACTGGTGTTTTCCTGTTAAATTTTCTTTTGGATGTGAATTTAATTATTATTCTGGATAAATAGTGATCAGAATCTATATTAGCCCCTCTGCGTACTTGTACATTGTGAATTTCGTTTTGATAGTCATATGATATTGCAACATGATCAATCTGAAATTCCCTTAAATGATGGATGGGTGATTGCCATGTTTTTTGTTTTCTGGGATTTTTTGAAGTGAGGTGGTCATAATTTTGGGATTGTTTTGCTGGCATAACTCAATAAGTCATCACCCATTTTTGTTTTTGAACTTACCAAGCAAAATTTTCACATCATCTTTCAGAATTTTTGCCATCACTGTTTCAAGCTCTTTTCAGAATCTTTCGGTTTTTCTGGGCTCTTTTTTAGTGTCACCATTTGTTGGTGCATGTACATTGATGAAAGTTAAATTTTTGTTTGTGTGTTTTATTCTCATTGTCATAAGTATGTTGTTGATGGGTTTCAAATCTTTCACTGACTCCAAAACTTTTCTGTCCACAACAAAGGCCATGCCTAATAGTTCCCCTCCCCGGCCAATTTTCTTGTTAGTTCCACATTTGAAGATTCTGTAATTATTGTAATTTAACATTTCCTCAACTGTAAAGTGTGTTTCTTGCAGGGTGAGGATTTGGATTTCTGTTTATTGAGTTTCATTGAGAGATTGTGTAATTTTCCCATTTGAATGAGTTTCTGAATGTTGAAAGTGGCAACATAATGTAAGGACAAAGGCCGGTACTGGGGCTGTAGTATAGCCTTAGTGCCTCAACTAACAGTTTATGGTTGACTCAAAGTTCTGTAGAAAATTTATGAAATAATTTTGGTTTGACCATGTAGCCGGATAACTCAACCTAAATGCTTGAGGTCGCCACAATATTTGTTAAACCACAAATAAAGAAAAGGTTGTAAGATAACTACAAAATGATAAAAGTTCACTTTCCGAAAATTCCAAGTTTTATTTTAAGAAAATCACAAGTTCAAAATAGCATTTAACAGTTGAGTTGGCAAATCGAACACACTTTTCCAAAGGTTGCAAGTTGTGGAGAGAAATTTGAACCGACTGAACCCCTTTAGTGAATTTACAAGTTCTTAACAGTCATTAAAGTTACTATATAACACGACACCAAAGTTTCAACATGGTTGAACAAGCCAGCATGGCGAGTTACAACCAACCGACGCAC
Source organism: Vandiemenella viatica (assembly GCA_031002005.1). NCBI lineage: Eukaryota > Metazoa > Arthropoda > Insecta > Orthoptera > Morabidae > Vandiemenella > Vandiemenella viatica. The sequence goes on from JARYHS010011408.1 coordinate 305,324,999, forward strand.
ACAAGAAAGACTGAGCGAGACGAAAGACAGACCGGAACAGACAAACCATAATGGCGGCGGGGTCCTTTTATAGGATCCACTAGAATCAGTGACATAAGCAACTGTATCACATCTTTTTACTTCCACGTAGCTAAAAGTGTGTGTAATTTATTTGACGATCCAGACTATTAAAAATGTTTAAACTTTGACAGTATCTGGACTTATCTACTAGAAGTCCAACGGCAGTCTCATGAGAAATTTAGAGTGATTAATTAATTTTTTTTTTTTAGCTGTTTAAAACTCTGCGTAGTGACACATTCTAATTCGGGGAAAATCCCTAAGTGTTCTGGAATTTTACGCGTGTCAACAGCAATCCGCGACAATCTATTTTTTAAAAACTTGATCACTAGACAAATGTTAAAACTTTTTATGGAAACCAATATATGTACGAAATCGTCTCAATTAGGGCTATCTACTGATGTAATTTTTAAATTAATATCTCTTTTAATAAAAAAAGCTTATTTTTTTCTCTTAGTTAAAATCGCTAATTAGACTTTACCAAATTACTGAATTTTACTGCCAAAATATTGGGGACACTGCTGACTACCGCTGGTGATAAAAGATCAGCTGTCGCTTTACGCGATTTAAAGATATTACAAATCTTAGAATTTCTACTTTTCCGATTGTGTGTTTCCAAACATTAACAAACAGGAATATCTCTTAAACTAAACGTTTCCTGATATGATAAATACACTTTTAAATTATTTTTATGGCGAATTGTTATTGTGAGCAAGATTACAGGGAAATTACTTAAAGTTGAAAACTGTTCTCGAAATTTCTAAGTCCCGCCTAAGCAAAACTAGAATTTGCCAAAATTCTAAGGTGTTTACGATAAGTGTGTGTTTTTCGTGATAGTGATGATGACCATATTGCCACTTGTTCCAAGTCAGACGCGACATGGATTTCAGTTGTCATTTTGATCTGCTGGTGGTATTTATATCCCACCTACTGTGCATATCAGCTGGGCATTCCCCTATCCACCACCTGGGGACATGCCAGATGGGGGTTGAAAAACCCCACATTGGTGATGTTTATTATTATTATTATTATTAGTATTAATTATGATGGAGCTAAAACTCCGGTGGCAATTCCCCCAGTGATCCACTTACCCCTTACATATTTTATATATATATATATGTATATATAATTGGAATGTTAAATTCCTCCCCCATTCACTATTATGATTTACAAATTTAAATTCTAAATTCCTTAAGAATCTTTGGAAAATTATTCATCACTATACCTGGTAATTTGTTCCAATCCCTGACACCCATACCAACAAAATAAAATTTTCCCACTCCCATATGCAAGAAATTGACCTCAAGCTTGTGGTCATGGTCACCTTTTCCCTTCCAGGCACTATTCCTAATTCTTTGAATTTTGTACTAGTTATTTCTGTTTCTTTCCGGTTTTATACCTGTAAATTAGATGTAAATATGTTAAAATGTTCTATCACAAAGCTTATGAGAGAATATATATACTGAGACCTCATTGTATGAATATTGGGCTTTTTAAATAGTTGTCTGTTAGAAATTCTTGTTTTTTCCTCTACAGTTTCCTAATAGTCTTTTCTGTTATAAAAACTTTTTTATTTTATGAAGAAATTTCCTAAAATAATTATGCCATTTGACATAACTGAATTAAAATATGAGGAGAACACCTGGTTTCTTAATTCTAGATCTGCTCTTAGATAGTTTTCTTATTACACAGATGACACTATGTAGTGTATTGAGGGATTTTAGCTATAGTATATTGTAATTTTTCTCAAGCTACAGCCATGTAATTTAATTCCACCCGACGCAGCATAGTCCAAGGTTAACATGTTCTCTTCCCGTGAGAAGAGGCCTCCCCTCCAGGGTGACATTCAAAAAGCCCTTAGTAAGGTATTTTAATTGAATAGAACTAATGTCACATGACTTCCCCCACTCCTCTTCAACGCGCGGGAACTCACTCTCTGGTGCAGTTCTCGAGGAGTCTGTTCGTCGAGTCTCAGGATGGACTACGGTGCCAGATGACATGGAGAATTTATTAGGTAAAGGCTGATGCATTTATGCCCTTCTGCTGGCTTAGAAAGAGTGTCCCGAGTGACAGGATTTTATTAGTCAGGATTTTCATTCATGAGAGCTATTTTATGCAATATTTTTCAGTTATTTCAAGTGTATTTCTATGTGCCTATTTTTATTGAAGTTATTAAAGTCACTCCATTCTTTCAACTACATGTTTTCATTTGTATCACTGATTCCTGCTCATTACTAGCACTAAGTGAGGGCAGAACGTAATTGCTCTGATCCTACGACCATATATCTTCGGTAAAGCTGATCGGGGAGTGGTTGATCAGGGTGAATCCAAATTGACTGTGGCAAAAAACCGCTCATTTGCTACAACTACTTAATACCTTCGGTGGTAATGTGATATGATCCTGCAACTGAGTTTCTCATCTATTTGAATGCCAAGCAATTTTATATACCTTGTTTCAAAGATTGTCTTATTTTTATAGTTTAGTAGCAGAGTACCTGGCATTGGCCAGTCAAGTGGAATTGATTTACCCGAACACTATTTTCATATTTCTGATGTGAATCATGTGTATCGAGTTTCAATAATTTGGCACCAGCCATTTCAAAAAGTAAACTAAAGAGCTATTAGGTTTCTGTGTGGGGTAAAACCAAGAACTTCTTGCAGACAACTCTTTAAGAAACTCAATATTCTTACAATGTATTCTCAGTATATATATTCTCTCATGAGCTTTGTCATAGAAAATTTTAACCTGTTTACACCTAATTCACAGGTACACAGTTTCAATACAAGAAACAGAAATAACTTGCATAAAACACAAACATCTCTGTCATTAGTACAAAGAGGAGTTAATTATTCTGGGATACATCTGTTTAATAAACTTCCTACTCGTATAAAACAGCTTTCAGATAATAAAGATGTATTCAAACAAAAACTTAGAGATTATCTTATTGGCAACTCCTTCTACTCCATTCAAGAATTTGAAGAAAATAATTAATTGTACTCATTATGACGTTTGCAAAACTCAGTTGCAAAAATGTAGGTTTATTATTATTTCTTGTATTTGTAAAATATGTATATATATATATATTTACTATGATATGACTCATATTATGTGTATATGTATCAACAATGACATGTTTCACATCCCAGAGGTACTACCTCAGCAGGGATCCATGGAACAAGATTGATAAATAAATAAATAAATAAACTAATCATTGATATACCCAAACAATACCCAGAATGAGGTGAATTTTATGGTGTGATGCAGAATGTCAGTTTACATTTTTTCCCAGATTATATTTCAACCTAATTGACAGATTTTTCATGGGTTTTCACAACTTGAGAGTTTCAGGTAGCTGCAAAAATCTGACATAAATATTGAGACATTTATTTTATAAATCTTCTGTCATAACTTGCAAACAGCTGATTTTGATGAGATTTAACACTGTGGGTGGGTGGCAAAGGGGCTGGGCACTTGTAAATCAAATATAGACAGTATTTTTTGGTTTGTTTTAAAGTTCCTTTAAAATTTTAGCTTTATATAAAGAACATTAGAAATAACTAAGGGGTGGAAAGGAGGAGGGGTCTTTGTTTTAAAGTATACATGTGCAAAGAAAGCTCCATCAGAATCATATGAAACTGTAGCTATGAAAAAAATTTACAAAAATTAAATAGGGTAAAGTGTGTGTGGGATTTGGTTTTGAAAACAGATTATAGGCAATATGTTTCTCTTTGTTTTAAAGTACCAGCTGGTACCCACGACTTCGTTCATGGTTGTAAAGAATTTGGATTAACAGCTACCGACATCTAACTACCATAGTCCATGATGGGAGACTCGATGCTATTACCATATACAAATGTCAGTCATCTGTGCTATGTGTTTCAGGCAGCAAAGTAAAATTTACGGAGACACATGTCTCTGGTCAAAATACGAAAATATCCTTGATCGGCCACTTTCAACCACCATATCTCCCACACTCCCACAGTTACTGAAATTTGCCCAATGTTGTGATCGAGAAGTGACTCTGTGTTACTACCATACACAAACGTCAGTGATCTGCGATAGATAGTTTTCGCTGAAAAGTGATACACCATGACACATGTGTCTTTGGCAGAAATATGAAAATGCCGCAGGTCGACCACTTTCAACCACCATATCTCCCATACCCCCACAGCTACCCACATTTAACCACCAGCGTGCATGATGGGTGATTCACTGCTACTACCACATATAAACATCAATGGTCTATCATATGTTTTTGTGGCAGGAAAGAGAAGTATAAGGAGACACAATTTTTTTATCAAAATATGAAAACGCCCTGCATTGGCATCTTTAATCATCATATCTTCCACATCCCCACAGCTATTGGCATTCGGCCAATGTTGTGCATGATAGAAAACTCCATGCTACTTCCTCACACAAACACCAGTGATCTGTGTTATGTATTGGGGGCTGAAAAGTGAAATATAGGAAAAAAAACGTCTATTTTTATACTTATATAAGATATGTTTCCAGTGTCCATCAAAATCTGTTAAATAAGGTGGGTTTCTATAAATAACATAGGAAATTGAAAGGTATGGGGGTAAATGGGAGCAGAGTTGGGCTTTTGCAGACCAAATGTAAACTGTATTTTTCTGACTGTTTTGAAGTATAGATGTGCAAAGTTCCTTCAGAATTTGATAGAAACTGTAGCATTGTATAAAGAATATTGATAGATATTTACATGGAAAAGAAAGGGAAAATACACCCAACACTCACCAAAGTTGTAGGGAGGAGGGCAGCAGCAACACAATCAAGGCAAAAAAAACAATATTTTGAGTGAAATATTGTTTTTATTTTGTTTGTGTGTTGTTTGTGTTGCTGCTGTCCTCCTCCCTACAACTTTGGTGAGTGTTGGGTGTATTTTCCCTTTCTTTTCCATGTAAATATTGCCTTGCGGCATTTCTATCCTTTCATTGTTACCTAGAATATTGATAGATAGATAGGTTCACTTTGATTCTATGTGACAATAATCTCGAGGATGTGGAACAGTACATACACTTATTAATAATGTCAATTATATTACTATATAATTGATAATATTATTATACACTGATAACAAGTTAGTTACAACCCATTAGTATAATCAATATCCCCTGTAATTTACAAATACATTCCCGAGTTAATTACTACCTGTAACAGTGTATACACTTGTTACCAGTATCTAATAACCAGTTATTTTCTTACCAACCAGTTATCATTACAAGTTTCACTGTAATCTACAACTACATATTATATTATGTTAGTTACTATTTATGTTGAACAGTACACACACTTATTAACAATATCAATTATATTACCAACAACTCATTTGCAGTCAATTACTTAAAAACCTGTTACCATGATAATTTTTCACAGCAATGCTATCCCATGTTAATAACTATATATGAGTGAATTTTGTAAACACTGTAATTACTTCATTCGTCAAATTTTCAATAGTAAGAAACACCATATATTATTTTAGTAATTGTGGATAACTTTGTCACCTTCCCCTTCCATATACCATATATACTATTTTATCAGTCATTTTTAGTTGCCAAATTCCAAGAAGAACATTCTTTCACAGAGTAAAATGGGTTCTGAAGCAGAACCTCTTTCAGTTTGGACTTAAAGTAGTTGGGTTTTCATAGATAACATTTAGTTTCTGTTGGTAAGACATTGAATAAGGAAGCTCCAGTAAATTTTATCCCTTTCTGAACAATTGATAGTGATTTGTAATCCTTGTAAATATTATATGTATGCCTAGTATTATGGCTATGTATGTCAGCATTAAGATTGAAGTGTTTAGGATTTTCCACTACAAATGATAGTACGGAGTATACATACTGTGCTGGCATTGTTAGTACACCTAGGTTTTTAAATAGATTTCTGCACGATGTCCGTGGGCTTGCTCCACCAATAGTTCTTACAGCACGCTTGTGCAGTTTAAATACCCTCTGTGCTTGTGAGGAGTTCCCCCAGAATGAGATGCCATAAGTAAGCAGGGAGTGAAAATATGTAAAATATACTAACTTTCTGGTTTCTATATTAGCTATTCTAGATATTACCCTCAGTGAAAATATTGCATAATTCAGTTTTTTAAGAAGTTGTTGAATCTGCTGCTTCCAGTTCAGTTTGTTATCAATATATACACTCAGGACTTTTGTAAAACTGCTTTCATTAGTTGCTTTTCCTCCTGATATCACATTATAGCTCTCCATTGTTTTATTTTTTGTAACAAACTGAAGTAACTGTGTCTTTTCTACATTAAGTATTAGTTTGTTAGCATTAAACCACCTGTTAATTTTCTTTATAGCATCATTTGCTGTGTTTTCAAGGTTTTGTACTGATTGGTCTTTCAAGGATATGCTAGTATCATCTGCAAAGAGCACCACGTATTCATTATGACCTTGTATATATGGGAGATCATTTATATACATTAATAACAGCAGAGGGCCAAGAATTGAACCCTGAGGCACACAACATTTAACTATACCCCATTCTGAGTTTATAACATCGCCTGTATTAGCATATTTTAGTGATACACATTGCTTTCTATTTTCCAAGTATGATTTAAACCACAGTCCTGGCTTACCACTAACTCCATGTGGTCTAATTTGCCAAGGAGAATCTCATAATCAACACAGTAAAAAGCTTTAGCAAGATCACAGAATATTAATAGGGAATTTAATATTTTATGCATTGATTCCAGTATATTGTTTACAAGACAAAAAAATTTTGAATCTGTTTAAACACGTTGCCTAAAATCAAACTGTACTTTACTGAGTAGGTCATTCTTTTGTAGATGTGCATACACCCTTTTCAAAGCGTTTTGAAAATGCTGATAGAAGTATGGGTCTGTAATTCTCATTCTTTGAGGTATCACCCTTTTTATAAAGTGGTTTGATTATTGACTTCTTGAGTAAGTCAGGGAAGATACCTTCTTCGTAAAGGAGTAGAAAAGAGGAGAGGGGTTAGCTTTTAGTAAAACTGATGTGTTCATTATTTTTCTGCGTTAAAGTATACATGTGCCATCGAAATCTGATTTAAAAAATTATGTGGCTATGTATAAAAATTAAGTGGGGTAATGGGAGAGGGACCGTGGTTTTTTTTTTTTTAATTTTTTTATTCTGCAATCTAAAGATATAATGGAATGTGAGAAAGAAATCATTTGGTTTCCTTTGAAGAAGCACTGTTGCTTCATTGTGGGGAAAAACTCTCTCGTTGTGTCTTACCATGTTTTTTCTTGTCATTGGTAACTTATGTGTTCTGCTGGAAGCTCACACCACATAGAGTTTGATTTTATGTACAGGTTTTGATTTTGTGAGAGCCTGTTTCTTTGTATTTCATGCCATAGAGGCAAAATAATTGAATTAAGTGGATATCAGAACTTGTTTCAAATATTTCTGAATCTTATTACAGTTATTGTCTATGCACTGTATAAATGGTTTTCATATGTTTGAGCACGGGGGGGATGATAGCCCCAATGTAACTTTTTAGAGTATAGGTCACAGACTTTTGGTGGTCTGGTTGTATGAACATAACAGGATATGCTACAAACAAATCACAGTACTGCACATTCTGTGACCAGAAATGACTAAGAAAATGCCACTTTAAATCAACGAAGGTTGTACAGTTCTGTAACTGGCTGTCACTCCATAACTTAGCAGCCCCTGTTAAATATGGGGCCTTCTTAACCTATGAAGATTACATTTCAGCAACACGCCAGAAAGCCTTCATTCACATGTGCATAATCTGTAGGTAGATTTTGTGCTTTCAGTTGAGTTCTGTCAAGTGCCACACGATGAGGGATGGTGACATGCTTATCAGCTGGATGTAATCCTCTTGTTATATGCTGAAGAACCAGTCTCAGTGTGTGAACCTCCTCAATTCTTGTAAGTCGAAAGCTGTTTTCAAAATTCTTGTATTTTCGGTCCGTACCAGTAGTTCACCAGTTTCAACTTTTACTTGTTAATGCTTAATGTATTCAGTATGTGGTGTTTTCTGTGAGTTACAGAATATGGATCTCCACTATTCTGAGAATAACTAAGACCACATAGTTTTGATTGTGGTATCCAAAACTTTCAGTCGTAGTCGATTAATCATCTCTTGTTTGCATAACTGAGTCGTTGGTCTGTGTGCCCATATTTACGAACATTTTCTTTGCTCCCTGTGCCAGATTTTATTTTTATTTTGCTGCTCTTATTGCATTCTTTCTTCTTCTAAACAGTGAATTTCCCTTCTTTTTCTTGGAACTATTACCTGCCTTACCGTTTGTAGCCGCAGTTAGTTTCCTGATGATATCAGTCAATTTTTCTTGTTTTGTGATGCAGCTGCCCTCTTCCCTTCATGTTTGGTGAGTGTTGGGTGTATTTTATTTGTCCTTTCCATTTAAATATTGCCTTGTTGTGCAATTTTTTCCTTCCATTGTTGCCAAAATCGTTTTTCTAAAGTAGATTAGACTTATAGTATAGGGTGCTTACAAGTGATAGCCAATTTTGTTTATAAGCAACAATTGGTAAGCTGGGCAATCTGTACTTTTTGTGAGATTTGCCTCATTTTTGGTGAGGAATGCACAGCTCTCTTATGATAAATTGGGACATTAATTCTTTTTATAGTCATTTTTGCAGAAATGCTTGCAACTAATTTTATCTTTTGGACAGTGCTTATTCAGATGTCATAGATCTTTATATTTTACACACTTTGTGACAGCTGTGTAATCTTTTACCAAAATTGCATGCTCTCATTGTAAACTCTACAGTGTTCTAGAAAAAGTTTCCTCATTGATGGATCCACGTCGATTACATGGTAACTAGAGGTCTTATCTTGTGGGCCTGTACTAAAATTAGGAGTGAATCTGCTCATAAATTTTTTTCTGTCCATTTTTGTTTAAAGTATTAATCATAGATTTTTCCATGATTCTCCTGTCTCTATGGCCTTTGGAAGATCATACAGGATGATCAAAGGCTTTCACTAATATGGCAGCTCACACCTTAGTTCTTCATTGAATTCCTTATTCATTATTTTCTTCACATCTTTCTGTGATTGAATGTCCACAATCACTGCATTGTTGGTATTCTGTATTTGGAGAGTTCTTATCTTCTCTTTAGTGGGCTTAACAATTATAGTAAATTTCTAAGCAACTGACTTGTTTTCAAAACTCATGTATGTTCGGTCCACATATACCAGTGTACACTTGAGTTCGCTAGGAGAGGAATACTAAACTTGTTGATTGAGGGGTCAGTTTCTGTTTGAAAGGAGTAGCCTTTGATAGAGACACGAAGCATAAGTTGGTAGTTCTTTTCCCATCTTAAACTCATCAATTTCTTTCCTTAATTTGTGTTTTGCTTCCGAAGTTATCCCTTTCTCCCTTCAATGCGTGCTAAAACTATTTCAAAAGTTGCCAGTTTATCCTTTAGTTAAATGTTCATATTAAGAAGAGAAATAAGCTCATAGTGCTACTTTGGAACTTCATTGGCAGCAATTTGAGAAGCCCTCTCAGCCACGACAGAGGGCACACTCACTTGTCAGCGATGTGATGAACTGATAACTCGGCACCCAAACAGCTATCAGTTGCGTGGCATGGAAGTCTGCTTACCACAGCACAGCATGATATGGCACGCACGCTGTGATGTTGTCAGCTGGCTAACCAATAACATGAGTTCAAGTTGTATGCTTATGTTACCAATGAAAATGAACACTATTTAATCACAGTGTGTTCATAATTTCATGCTCATACACTAACAATAGTATACATACATTATTAATCGATCTCTCGTATCGTGTGTCTATATGTTGCTAATATTCTATACCGAAAATGCTATTAAACATGGGAGTTATGCAGCAGAGTGACCGGCGTGGATGCCCAAAATAAAGTGGCCTTGGAGAAGTCTTGCAGAAGAGATTGTATGATAAGCAGGATTTGCTAGTGGATGGAACAGCCAAAGTCATGAGCGATAGAGAAAGAAAGATATTACAATATGTGAAGCATGTAATGCAAGACATGGCTTGCAAGCAGGTGGTGTGAGATCTCATTGTGGCGCCCTAAATGTGCAATTGCTATTCATGGTTATTTCAGTTTGATTTTTTACCGACTTCTGAATTAAACAAGGATCTTCCTTTTATATAAACAGTCTAAATATAACGTACATTATATACATCTTACTAATATTATAAATGTAAAATTTTGTTTGCTTGGATATTTCTTACTGTTTCATGTTGAAATGGCTGAACAGCTTAGGATATAATTTACAATAATGTATTGGCTATCTACTTTTATCCTGTGGATTTAAAACACTGAAACATAATTATATCTATATGAATGCATTATGAATTCACTCACACAAAGTCATGGGAAGAAAATAGTCTTTATATGGGTATGTTAAGAACAACTCAAATCTCAGAAAGATTAGTGCAGGATAGCATTAAGTGTTTTAAAAGGTTTATTTAAGTTACTATGGAGTACACAGTGTTCACATCATATATACATCAAATTCACATAGTTTTTAATATACATTTATATTTTAAAACAAACAAATACAATCATAAGTAAGAGACCTCGTTTTTTCCCTTGGACAGTATTATTCTATATAGATAAAATTGCAATATCTGGCGATCTCTCTTGAGTCTTGACTTTACTGTAAATGTTTTGATAAGTTTTAATTCACTGAAACTTTGTTCTCCTTTAGCGATGGTTACAGGTATGGTTAGCAAACCTTGAAGTGTTTTCTACACATTCGAAAATATATCCTGCCAACCATTTAATTTCATAAATGAACCTTTATCAGTTCTGCTAATTCAAGGCCCATCATCAATACTTTCAGTTACAAAGTTCCTCAAACAACTCACAACCAGATATGTCACATTTATCTCCACCTGGTAAACTTATTTTTAAATCTGCACTATATTATTCCAACTTGGACTTTTCAGGAATTGTTTTGGTCCTGTGTAACAATGACACTGTATCATTAAATTTGGATAACTGTGTAAACTGAGGACTCCTGTGTTCTCAGTTCTCTAGATCATATGCTAAAACACGTTCATCGTGAACAATTCTTCTGGATCTGTATGGCTTTGTACTCAAAACATCTCCACATTCTTCAGTATCTAACTGACTAAATAATGGGATATGTCCCAGTATGAGAACCAATTATTTTTAGCTCTTATCAGAGCACACGAATAAAACCAATAATCTTTCTTAAATTCTAAACATTTTTCCAGCAATTGTGAAGTGCTTCGTACATCCACTTTCAGTCTGCAGAGCCTTGCTTGAAACAATGTGTTATACCAAGTCACCATTGTATATGAACTCAAATTGCTCTGTCTTCTTGCTCAGGGACAAGGCCTCTGTTGCTGCAACTGTATAACAATGTGAACTGAAGAATAGTAATAATGGACTGCAGTGAGGCTACAAACTATTTTCTCCAAACGAGATTCACAATTTTTTTGGCAATTATCCTTCTAAGTGGTCCTTGTTGATCAAAAGAATATAACAAACATTCTTTAAGGAAATCTGAACAATGAAACTGATTTAACTGATGTTTTGGCGACATGTGCTATTACCAAATTTAATGACAGCTACATGGATTAATAAATACTTGAAGGTATTGCTTCATAATTCTGCTTTATGTATCTCTGTTTCCACCTATCATATTGGATCCACTGTTCATACCTTTCGCCTCAACAATTGTTCATATCCAAATTGAACTATTACAAAGTATCATCAGTAAACAGGCCAGTAAGCCTAGCTCCCAGGTCCCGAAGAATCACTTTCCAGGTTGCACGCAACAAAACAATTGCACCCTTTGACTTTGTCTTCATTACTGTAAGAAAAAAAAAAAAGCAATGTTAAAGATAATTGTATGATGTGACTGATATTAGGAGTTCAATTCAGTATGATGGAAACTCAACCAGACTCAAAACTTTATTACAAACTTCATTTGCTTTGAATACATTTGCCAAAATAAGAGACATTACTCTCCTTATTAGCAATACAGCAGAGATGATTCGTGATCACAGTGTCATATTTTCCTAGCAGTTGCAATATGCACACGAATCTACCATTATTTTTAGTATTTAGTGTTTCAGACCCAAAACTTCCACTGAATAAGAAATTATCGCATGTTAAAAAGAGTACTTTAGAAATTATTGATTTGAGGTGCAGATGATTTGAGGAAGTTTTATGACACTCTGTTAAGCAGGTTCTTATCATCAAATCCTTCTAACCCCAAATAATAGCAAGATCTTCTATTGAATAAACAACAGTAAAAACAATATACTTTATCAGCAGATTTAGAATAAAAAATCTATCTTCTTTTGTAAGTTTCTCCATTTACTCCCTGAAAATGCATATTTGAAAAATGACATCCATGATTTTTTCTTGGATATTTTCATTGCTCAAATAATTATTTCATCTTTAGCTGCAGAGTCAATGAGCAGCCACTTTAAAATATCTTCATGGTTTGTACTTTGAAAAGACAACAGTGGTGATATGTCAGGTATACCCCATTCTGCAGGATTTTGAACTGCAGATGATATTCCAGCCATAGCTAAATCTTGTCATGCATGCTCCTCTTTATCATAACAAGTCTTGTCTGAATTAAATTTTATTCCCTCGTGCTGTATACTAAAAAAAAGGACGTTAATGGGACGTGCAGTGCAGAACCAGACAGTGCTAATTATTATGGGACAAATTGTGTTTTCTTTATCTGAGTAATTCGCGAGTCGTAAATGCACCAGACTCGATTAAATGACAATATATAGCTATGCATTAAGCTGAAACTCTTACATTTATAAACTCTTCTGTATGATTAGTGTTTTAAAAAATATCTGAACTGCAAGCTTGGTTTTTAGAATTTATTTTTCATTTCTTACCCATTTTCGGTGCCCCCTCCCCTCAACCATACGACATTACCCGGTGTGGTCATGCTGCCCTAGGGCTGCCCCTTGTTGTAAGGGATTTGTTGAGATGAAGAGATTAGTGCAAGATAAGAAGAGATGGAGGATTGCATCTAACCAATAATGAGATTGACACAAACAACCTTTCTTCTACTTCTTCTTCTTCTTCTGGTCCCTATCCGTTCCGGATGTCGGCAACCATCTTGGCTGTCTTGTCCCTGCTCGTTGATGCTCAGATTAACTCCGTAGTTGTCTTGGAGGTCCAGTTTCTTAAATTTTTCAACCAAGAAGTTCTTCTTCTACCAGCACTTCTCTTTCCTGGTATTTTCCCCTTGAGAACAGATTGCAGAGTTCATAGCAGCTATTATTCCTCATGATGTGGCCAAGGTACTTAAGTTTTCATGTTTTTATGGTGGTCAATATTTCCATGTCTTTTTTTTATTTTACGGAGCACTTCAGCATTTGTGGTGTGGTCTGTCCATGGTATTCTCAATATTCTTCGATACAGCCATATTTCAAAAGCTTCTACTGATAGTTTCTGTTAATGTCCACGTTTCAGTGCCATACAGGAGGACAGAGAACACATAGCAGAGCAGGAGTCTCATCTTCATCGTAATTGATAAATTACGACTTTTAAAAAGGTTATTCATTCAATTGAAAGTAGCCCTGGCTTTACCAATACGTGACTTTATTTCATCAGATGGATCCCATTGACTGTTTACCGTGGTGCCAATTAGTTTACCTTTAAGAATACAAACTGTCCACCCAGCAAATCTGTTTTTTATTTACTGCAATGGTTTTATCAGATCGAACATCATGGATAGATCTAGTTTTACACTATCAACTTGGCCATCCTTCCATTTCAACTGAAATATCTTGCATATAGCTCACCATTTAAGACTGACAAAAATATGCTTGTCTAAAGCCATGTTGTTGATTTTCAAATTAGTTTCTTCAGAGGTATGTCTCATGTGCTTGCTCTCCAGTAATTTACCTATGACTGATGTCAAAATTATTGATATGTAATTTTATGATATGTGCCATGTCTGCAGCCAATTTAAAAATTTTCAAGTTATAGTACAATGGTATATTCCTGTATCTTTAATATACCAGCAGCAAAGGTGTAAAAAATTCACTCATAATATTATTTATTTATTTATTTATACACCAATCAGCTTTGTACATACAGAAATAATTCTTAACATCAACATATAAGATAATTTATAAAAGTTTTTTAATGTTGGAGATTAGTCCAGCATGAGATCCTCCAAAGAAGTTGATGTTGAAGTTAAATAGACATACTATTCTGTAGTATGGCCCAAAAGCAACAGTTTTTGTTTGGTTTTACAGTATCCAGCAGCCTTCTTGTTTGAAGATCTACCCTTGAGCAGTTAGATTGGAATTGCTCGAGTATTTCTGGTGAATCAATAAGACCTTTGACAGAAGAAGCATAGATCTGTCAATTGCCTCTGACATCGTAGGCTGTTAATGTTATAATAATGATACACATCACACATGTCAATAAAGTTTTCACCATGAGGATAGTGGAACAGGAACTTACACTGAACTTTTTTGACACAGCTAATTTGTTGATCTGTAAATGGTGACTAGACAATACTACCACATTCCAGTAATGGTTTGACAAAGGAAGAGAAAAGTAGAAACAGTGTATCAACGTTTTTGAATTCTTTCCAGATTACATATGAATCAAAGGACATGAAATTATCACAGAGTTATGTAGTTAATATGATCATAGAAAGTAAGCCTATCATCAATTATCACTCCCAAGTCTTTTATAGAGTTAACGATTTCCACATTTTGACCACATAATGAATAGTTAACAGGCAGCAGGTTGTGATGTCATGAAAACACATTAGCACATTAGGAACTATTTCAAATTATGTATCTTGCTCTTTTATTTTTGTGTTGAGAAGGTCATGCTGATTTTTTTCAGTAAGAACCCTGACTTATGGACCATAACTCTCTCATTAAATCACCTACTCATTGATTTCTCAGACTTCCACGGCCATCTTTGTTCATGATTAATAGACTTTCGGGTTTTGCTGCGTTGTTTATTTCCTTACCTAAGCTTTCGGCTGGTATCCTCCAGCCTTCGTCAGAGATACTGTTTATGTTGGCATAGCAATGAGCGCCAAGCATCGCAGAGTAAGAGGCCGCTATCTTCGTTGATGTTGTTGGTGTTTTTTAAAATTTCTGCTGCCTCTTTCACCCGTCGGGGCCACCACTGGTCTTCTCTCCACAGTAGCCTCGTTTCTTGAAATTTTACTTCATGTCCGGTATTAATAGCATGGTGGACTACGGCGGATTTGTCACTGTTGTTATATTTGTAGTGGCGGATATGTTCTTTAAGTCTCTCCGCCACAGTGCGACCTGTCTCGCCGATATAAACACTGCCACAACTGCAGGGGATTTCGTAAACACCCATAAGCTGGTGTGGGTGTAATTTGTCTTTTACCTTTGTCAGTGACTGACCAAGTTTGCAGTTAGCCTTATATACTATTCGCACCTCCACCCGCTTTAACAATTTCCCAATCCGGTCTGTGATGCCCTGTATGTATGGGAGACAGGCGAATTTTGTTGGCACATTAATATCATGGGATAAGATGACGTCTCCCATAGGTTTTTTGGGTCTTAAAACCCTCCTGATCTCAGATTCACTATAGCCGTTGGCTTGGAATATTTTTGTAAGTGTCTCCATTTCTTCATTCAGACTTTCCGAGTCACATACTGTCTTAGCTCTTAAGTTGAGTGATGTCAATACGCCTCTCTTCGTTGCCGGATGATGGTGCGACATGGCGTGCAGATACCTATTAGTGTGGGTCGCCTTGCGATACACAGTATGACTCAAACTTCCATCGCCTCGCTTGTGAACAAGGACATCGAGAAATGGCAGTTGTCCATTTTCTTCCACAACCATAGTGAACTGAATTCTTGGGTGGGCACTATTCAGGTGGTTTAAGAACTCTTGTAAACTCTCCTTACCGTGAGGCCAGATAACAAAAGTGTCATCAACGTAACGGATCCACTTTGTAGGTTTTAGGCGCGCGTTGGTGAGCACCTTCATCTCGAATGATTCCATGAAAATGTTGGCGGCTACAGGTGAAAGTGGCGAGCCCATTGCCGCACCTTCAACTTGAGCATAAAGTTGACCACCGTACTGGAACACAGTTGACTTAAGGCAGAATTCTGTCAGGTCAGCCCACTCAGTAGACTTTCCTTGTGCAAGAAGTTTAGCACGTATTACAGCAACGGCTTCGTCTACCGGCACATTAGTGAAAAATGAGACAATATCGAAACTCACCATGACATCAGTCTTCTCTAGCGTCAGATCATCAATAATTTGTATAAAGTGAGCTGAGTTCTTTACAGCTGATCTGATATCTTCCGTGAGATGTTTCAGTTTATTGGCAACATACCGCGCAAGTGGATGAGTAGGTGAGTTGACCGCGCTCACAATCGGACGTAAGGGAACCTCTTCTTTGTGCACTTTGGGCAATCCATAGAACCTAGGCATCATGCAATTGTTTCTTTTTAGGTTCTTCTTGTCCTCCTGCTCAATCACTTTGGAGGTGTTAACTCTTCGGGCCACCTCTGTCCTAATCTTCTGTAGTGGGTTTCTGCTTAATGGTTCGTAGGTCTTGTCTGCCAGCAAGTTCGTAATCTTATTGTGGTAGTCCAGTGCTTTCATTACTACGGTTGCACACCCCTTGTCAGCTGGGAGAACCACAATATCATCACGTTGCCGTAATACCCACAAGGCTGATCTTTCTTCGCTGCGTGGTAGTTTTGCGTGGGCAAGAATGCGAGCTGTCTCCTGTCGGATGTTATTTGCCTGATCGGGTTCTAACCCCACAATGGCACTCTCAACGCCCGCTATGATATCTAAAGTTGGCAAATGTGCGGGTACAGGGGCAAAATTAAGACCTTTCGATAGCAAAGATATTGTTGCTTTATCTAGTTCCCCGTCCGTGAGATTTACCACTGTATTGGCCAGTTGCGGAATTTTAGTATGTTGTTGTTGTTGTTCTGCCTTGAATTTTTGAAATTTACAAATCTGTGCCTCCCTAGTATTATTCAGCGCTTGCAACGCGTAATTCGATGAAACTGAATCCAACGTATTCCAATCAGGAGCTTCGAGATGTGCGGATAACCGTAGATGTAGTTTGTATAAGTTACCTTCTAAGTGAGCCAGCTCCGTTCGCATCTGTTGTATCCTTTCGCGCAGAAGCATAAATCCTGTCTTCCGCAGAATCCGTGCTGCTTTTCTTGTTCAAATGTGATGTCGGATCTTCAGAAATGATGGTAAGACATCTTCGTCCCTGCATCGCAGTAAGAAAGTAAGTTGGCTAAGTTTTCACGCTCTTTTTTCTCGTAGTTTTGAGAAGTTTCTACATGCGTAGAATATATCCTCCCCGTAGAGGTATGTTAAATGATTTCTCAGACTTCCACGGCCATCTTTGTTCATGATTAATAGACTTTCGGGTTTTGCCGCGTTGTTTATTTCCTTACCTAATCTTTCGGCTGGTATCCTCCAGCCTTCGTCAGAGATACTGTTTATGTTGGCATAGCAACGAGCGCCAAGCATCGCAGAGTAAGAGGCCGCTATCTTCGTTGATGTTGTTGGTGTTTTTTAAAATTTCTGCTGCCTCTTTCACCCGTCGGGGCCACCACTGGTCTTCTCTCCACAGTAGCCTCGTTTCTTGAAATTTTACTTCATGTCCGGTATTAATAGCATGGCGGACTATGGCGGATTTGTCACTGTTGTTATATTTGTAGTGGCGGATATGTTCTTTAAGTCTCTCCGCCACAGTGCGACCTGTCTCGCCGATATAAACACTGCCACAACTGTACAATTGTACAATTGGTTCATTAACATTGAAATAACATGATATGGATGCAAATGAGTCACCAAGGCGTGGTAAAACATTTCTATTTTTACTCTAAGCGAGAACACAACTTTTTCTGCATTGGAACTAATTTTTCTTTGCATTTGCTAACATCATAAATTGCAAGCAAAGCAGAGGAGACAAGAACAGTATCTCTGAAGAAGGCTGTAGGATACCAGCCAAAAGCTCAGGGATTTAATTAAACAAAAAAAAAAAATTACAAAAAAAAAAAAAAAAAAAAATTGCGGTATTACCCGAAAAGCTATTAATTATGAACAAAGATGGCCGCAAAAATCTCAGGCATCATTTATGTGTTATTCACTCTAAATTATTGCAACGAAGTACTGATAGATTCAGTGGCAATAAGATATGAGATATAAGTTATGTTTTTTATTCATTTCGGTTAGATAGAGTGCCAGCAATACTCAAATGATGCCAACACATTAGCAAATCCACTGAATGTACCAAATGGATCCGCGAATAATAAAAATTTCAAGTGGCGAATATAAAAAGTTGTTACAATTATTCTATCCGCAAATACTGAAACCGCAAATACTGCAAGTTGTCTCAATTATTTTATCCATGAATAACGAAACCGCAAATAAAGAACTTTGACTGTAACTAAGTATTTTTGAATTTTGAAATGTGAACTACTTCATGTCCCCCTACTCCTTCCATAACTTGTGAAATCACACAAATATTAACTTACAGCACACTATAATCCATCTGTAGCAGTTCCATATCCATCATGAGTTGTAAATCAAACTATGTTTTGAATCCCACCGGTGACCTATTTCCTTATCTCCCAGGCTATTTTGAGAAAAATTATGTCTTATTTTTTTATTTTCTTTAAGTTTCTTCTTTATATATTACAATGTTCAGCAAAGGAGTTGCCAAAACTGAAGGTGATAAAAAGTACAGTTACATTTAAAAAGCACAAATTTCAGAACTGAAGAGATATTTCATGTGAAGATAAGTGTGTTCTAAGAAGGCAAAACTACATTGGAGTTGGAGTTGGGACAGTTCAAAGAAATATTAAAAATGGGGAAAACAATTTATTCTGAAACAGGAAATAAAGAAAAGTATGTAAGCTCCATGCTGTTATAAGGATTTTTGGAGGCTAAAGAGGTTTGTAACAAAAAACACAACAGAGCTAAGTAACAGCAAGGCAGTAGGAAACTCTGAAACAACTAAACAAAGAACTAATGGCAGCAAAGAGCGAAACTAATGAGTGCAGGGGCCAATGAATGATGCAACTAGAAATTTCTATAGCTATATTGGAAAACTGAGGATAAAGGAAAATATTGAGATATGTACAGTTGGAAAAGAAGTTTTACAAAAGAAGACATTTTAAGTTACTGGTTTAGACCACTATTGGGGTCTATCTTCCAGGGATAAGAGGGTTATGAGAGGATCAATGTTTGTTATCATTCGAGTGAGCAGATAGAAAAAAATTGAAATAGATCTTGGAGATATTAATGAAAGAAATTAGATAGCTAAGACAACAGAAAGTGGCCGGTAGAGATAATATAAATGCAGATGTATTAAAGGTAGAGGAATATGCCATTCTTTGTTGCTTTGTAATGTTATTTTGATTGAGTCTTGAGACTTGCGGACTACCAGGAAGCTGGAAAGTGGTATACTAGTACAGGGCCATAAATGGGGCATGACAAATATGGTTGAAAATTACAGGCTGCAGACTGATTGTTTTGACATCAGTGGTAGGTAAATTTAATTTGACTTAATTTCAACTCCAGTGAAAGTTTTTTTACCCATCAATTTTTCCCCTTTCTTGTGTCCACCTATGAATTTTAACTTGTTTCAATTTTAATTTCTTTTAGTGTTTATGGTAAATTATTTATCACTTCTCTTGGTAATTTATTCTAATCCCTGCCACGCTTACCTATGAAAGAAAATTTTCCTCCACATATATGCCTGAAATTGTGGTCATCTCTTCCTTCCTATACACTACTCTTAGTTCTTCCCCACCACATCACCAATCCACTGCTCTTATCATCCTCATCCTATTTTCCAATGAACCAAATAACTTCCTTTATCATATTAGTTACTGACTGTGTTCTGCAGCCCTTCTTTGTACCCCCTCCAACTCATTTATTTGATATCCAAAATTGATCCAGGAACTGATATGAAAAAATAAAACATCAAAAATGTCTGTGTGGAAAGAAATGGTTTGGAAAACAGCAAAATGGTTTTAGGCAAGAACAATTATGTACATCTCAATCAGCAGGTTACTTGCAACATGGGTCGTAAGGGATTTAACTGCTCATGGGGTTTAGGATAAACAGTTAATCACCTTAGTTCCAACTGTGTTACTTATGTGCCATCTTGATTATTGCTTGTTCTTAAATTCTTGCGGCCTCCACCTAGCTTGATTAACCCCCAAATTAGGAAAGGTAAGGTTCACATTGTAATAAAATTCACTGCTAGTAAGTTCAAATCCAAAGTTTCACTATATTCCAAAAATTATACAACTCCCAACAATCAATGGCTATTGGAAAATCTTCACCAAGTTCTTAGACTCCATGTTATGAAAAGTGATCTGACCAGACCAAGCCCCATTATAATATTTTAAAAGTCACATGGAAATTAATTCTCCAGTACTACATAATTCCAAGATGTTGGCCGCTGCACATGTCTAGCCACACCGCACTTCCTGCATTCAAGCACTCCTCGACTCAACAACCTGTCCACTCCCATGATCACCAGCAAAAGATACCAGGAAGTGCCCGTTGACCGTATATAGAGACCCAAAGTGTTCTTGACAATTCACTCCACGTTCAATGGTCAACTAGTATAAAACTGTGTATTAATGTGCTGATCTTGCAAAATAATTCTTCACTAGCTGGTGCCCACCACTTCGTACATGTTTGTAAAGAATTTGGATTGACAGCTACCGACATCTAACCACCATTGTGCATGATGGGAGACTTGATCCACACCAAACGCCAGTCATCTGTGCTATGTAGTTCAGGCAGCAAAGTAAAATATACGTACACACATTTCTTTGGTTGAAATATGAAAATATCCTTGATCGACCAATTTCAACCACAATATCTTCCACACTCCCACAGTTACTGAAATTCAGCCAACATGTGATACATGAGTGACTCTATGCTACTACCACACACAAACACCAGTGATCTGCGCTAGACAGTTTTGGCTGAAAAGTGATACACCAAGACACATACGTTCTAGGTAGAAATATGAAAGTGCCGCATGTTGACCACTTTCAACCACCATACCTCCCACACCCCCATATCTACTGACATTAACCACCATAGTACATAATAGGAGACACGTTACCACTACCACACACAAACACCAATGGTCTATGCTATGTAGTAGTTTCAGCAGAGTGACACATACAGAGACACATGTCATTGGTCGAAATACGACAATGCCCTGCATTAACCACTTTTAACCAGCATATATCCCACATCCCCACAGCTATCGGCATTCTGCATTCGGCATTGTGTATGACAGGAAACTCCGTGCTACTTCCACACACAAACCCCAGTGATCTGTGCTAATTAGTGGTGGCTGAAAAGTGAAATATAGGATAACACACATCTATTTTTTTATGTATATATAGAGAGAGAGAGATATAGAAGATTTTTGGCTACACTACTCATATCATTCTGAAATTTTACCAGTAGTAAGTATTTGAGGTAAATGTAAATTTTTATCCTTATGAAAATTTCTGTATCTTCAATGGTTTATCTGTAAAAAATTGTTTTCTGTGATTCCAAAATTTGTTAATAACTTCTACAATTGTACAGCTACAAGGGTCAAACAACATTTATTTAACTTCTAATTTAATTCTCTTTCATTTGGTACTAAACAAGACATGTTTATGCTTCAGTAGAAAAATGTGTATTATGAGGCAATAGCTTATTTTCAACCCCACTTAGACCTTGTAATGACTTTGAAACATATTTTAAATGATTCTATGTATTCTAAAGTGTCCACTGTGTGTTTCTGAAGTTGCTACCTGTTTCTCTGATTTATTATTAATTTTTGAAGTGCACGCTCTTCTAGCTGATGTGGCCCTGGAAGTACATTCAGACTTATTAAAAAAAATCTCTACTTTGTTTCATACTTGTTTCTAATGAATAATAATATATTCTGAATATGTTTAACCCCCTTGAATATATGTGTATATATCAACCTGATTAATTTTTATTTGTGCCACATGTCTGACTTTACTATGTAATTTTTGAAACCCAAACTTTAAACTGTACAGAGCTTTCCTGAACTTCAGTATGTTGAAGAAGCAAAAATTAAGTTCCTCTCTTGCTATAAGATGGCTTCCTATATCTTTCCAAAATACGATTTCTTGAATTTTAAAGTGTGTAATTACGTGTTAAATTTTCCATTACAAGCTTTCATCTTTTAAAGTACTCAAACATTTTAGTATGCTTTCCTCGCTACTAAATTTATTATCTTTAGACTGTTTCTTATCCAGAATATTTTTCAAAGTGAAGAAAATGTCAACTCTAGCGAAATCATATTAAAATCAAATATTGTATATGCAGATGTTATGTTGTGTCCTTCTACAGCTGTTTAGATTAATTTAGGATTTGAATTTACTATTTAAACTTGACTTATTACCTGCATTAACTATTTAGTTTGTTTTATTGCCTGTATTACCTCCAAAAATGACTGTGAGGCTGCGGTATCATGTTGTTCACCTGAGCCCACTATATTGTATACAAATTTCATGATGCAAATTTACGAAATTTTAGGGTAGCTTACAGGGTGACAGTGTTGATAATGTGTTAATGTGATTCCTAAAATTGCTGGCTGGGTGGACAGTATGATTTCTTAAATATTATAATCTAATAATATTTAATTAAATTGCAATGGAGTGCACGGTCTGGTGGCAATTTACCTACACACCCATCTTCCCCCTTTCCTGCACCCATCTACATTTGCCCTCTACAAATTTTAACCTTAAATTCATTCAACTTTTTTGGTTAGAGTAGGAATTGCAGCAACAAATAAGTTTGAAGTGAAAATGTGAATGCCACAGTGTAGCTGTTCAAAACTCTAATGAATAATTCTGTTTGTAGTTTACAGTAAAAAGTTAAGTTGATTTCACATTAAATCAAAGTATAGGATACAACAATAATGGAAGGAAGCTGTGATTAGTTGAATGTGAACCTGGACACTAGGACTGAAGAGTCAGCTAATTAGGAATTTTATGATTGTAGGTTGGGGAATGAATTGTGTGTTGAATACAGTTATACTCCGCTTTACGCGACCCCGTTATGCGCAGTTTCGCTTTAACGCGAATTTCAAATTTCGCGTTAAAATGCCTCGTATTACGCGAATTGCTTACTTAAGAATATGTATGTCCATAATGTAGTCATTGGCTTCTCTTTGGTCGCGGTAATCCCCTCTTTCTCCGGCCATTCTGATCGAAGAATTGAGGATTCCCCGTCCTACGACTTTGTTCTATGGGAATTCCCTCGTTTGTTTCCTTTGTTCCATTTGTTTATCTCGGCTGGCAGTCGTGTTTTAATGTTTGGTGGAGATCCATAATTTAACACTGCGTTAAAAATGCCGCCTACGAAGAAAAAAAGAGCGTAAAAGCGTAACTTTGGAATTGAAGATGAAGGTGAAAAGAAGAACGGAAAATAGAGGAAAAGCAACAATTGTTGGCAGAGATTTTGGTCTGTCAGCATCGACTGTGAGAACGATTTTTAAAAATCGGGAAAAAATTAAACTTTCCAGTGAAAGTTCAACATCTATAAGTGCAACAAAACTTCTCGTTCGAGATCTTCTATCTTAGAAAGAATGGAGAAGTTGCTAGCAGTCTGGATCGAAGATTTAAATAAGAAGAACACACCACTGACTCAAGATATCATATGCACAAAAGCAAAATCTTTGTATAAGATGTTAAAGACAGAAGAAGGTGACTTCCACTCCGACTTTTGCTGCCAGCAGAGGCTGGTTTCATTGGTTCAAGCAGTGCTCCAATCCTCACAACATCCAGATAACAGGTGAGGTCGCCAGTGCGGACACTCAAGCTGCTGCTGAGTTTCCAGACAAGTTTCAAGATTTCGTAGCACGAGAAAAAATTCCTGTTTGCCTCATCTTCAATGATGAGACCGGGCTTTAGTGAAAAAAATATGCCATCTTGAACATTCATTTCTAAAGAAGAACGTCAAGCCAGCGGTTTCAAAGCTTCGAAAGATCGATTAACACTTCTGCTGGGTGGTAATGCCACTGGTGATTTCAAACTGAAACCTTTACTAGTTTACCATTCAGAAACACCCCATGCAGTGCGTGGTACAGACAAGATAAGCCTACAAGTGGGGGGCGGTTCAACAGTAAGGCATGGGTTACACGGGAAATTTTCAAGATTGGTATTCTATTAGTTTTTGCCAGTCAGTAAAATCCTA
Organism: Vandiemenella viatica; assembly: GCA_031002005.1. Classification (NCBI taxonomy): domain Eukaryota; kingdom Metazoa; phylum Arthropoda; class Insecta; order Orthoptera; family Morabidae; genus Vandiemenella; species Vandiemenella viatica. Next base: position 305,349,304 of record JARYHS010011408.1, read on the forward strand.
CTGTGACAGAAATGGGCTTGAACGTAATGTTATATTACTCTTAGACAATGCCCCAGGACATCCAACCTCACTTGATACGCCGAGAGACTTAAAAATGTACGTGATGTTCCTTCCACCAAACACTACGTGAATATTACAACCTATGGACCAGGGAGCAATAGCAAACTTCAAAGCTTATTACCATCGCCGCACTTTTAGCCAACTAATTCATGAAACAGACGGGGAAGGAAGACAGTCTATGAGAGAGCGGTGGAAGTCATACAACATCCTGAAGGATATTCACAACATAGACGAGTCTTGGAAAGAAGTTAAAAGGAGTTGTATGAACAGGGTGTGGCGTAATCTTTGGCCAGATGTAGTGGAAGCACCTAGAAGAATTGTCCAAATGCACAAACAAGTGTTTGAAGACATTGCTGCAATGATTGAGTGGTCTGAACTTGAAGATGTCGTGGTAGAAAATCTTGAAGAACTTGTAGCAACACACGACGAACCTCTCAGCAATGAAGATCTGATCAAATTACAGAATAATTTCATAAACGATGAGGAAGGACAAGTAGAAGAGAGAATTTTATCTTCAAGCGGAATACAAAAATTTATTCAGGTTTGGACATATTGCATAGCATAGATAGTGATGATAACCGTGTTTGGACCATGTGTCAAACAATTAAAAACAGCGTTGGGTGAACGTATTTTACAAGAACGTAAAAGAAATGCTACCCAAAAGACAATAAATGTATTTTTCCGTTTTTTTTAAAAAACATGTAATACTGCATAAATTGTTCTTAGAATTAAAGAGATTGATTCCAATGATTTGAATTTTTTTTTGCATTAACTTTTGACTCTGTTTAATTGTAAATCCCGATACACGCGAATTTCACTTAACGCGATTTTTTGCGGAACGTATCCCTTGCGTAAAGCGGGGTATTACTGTACCTGAAGTTCAAATATCTTGGTATAACATCTGATAGCAAACACATTTTGGCGGGCCACTTTGGGCAAGTGGAAGAAAGTGTTTTCATAATCCTTACTGAGGAGGGCAATGATGGGAAAAAGGACGAAATTGGATTACAATCCCTTGGTCAAAGCATTCCTTGAATTTTGTCAAAATTACCATAGAACACGATCTGTTACTGAGATGGTTAAGGGGCTTCATTGGAAAACAGGAGGAAGGTCGAGGGAGTTTACAAGGAGTATATCGGTATTGATAAGAGAATTAGTAGTAATAGATGGTGGGAGAAGTTGGTATTTTATTTCGAGCATAGGGAGTGGATTTTTTTATTTGTTCATCATGGTGTCAGGGACTGGATTAAATTACCAAGGGAGGTTCTGAACAATTTAATAAGAGCACTGATAAAATTTGAAATAGCAATTCTCAACATTCAAAGGTAATTTGGATTTGTAGTTGCACCAAAAGAACTGACAATAAAACCATAAAATGGGAACATGGCAGTGTAGTGATATTGTAACTGAGGCATAATCTATTCAAATTAAATTTAATGAAATACAACTTTTCTAACAAAAAATTGAATTATTACATCCAATGATTTCAGCTAATTAAGTAGTTTAACACATTGTTTCAAAAATGAATTCTTCTGCTATTTAAAGTTATTGAAATATTGCATTAGTGCTTGCAATATTATTTAAAAGGTAGTCTGAAAGACTAGTAGTCTTGAACTCATCCCAATATCAGTCACAGTGTAGCATTAGATCTCTTTAGTAGTATGTATCTGAACCTACGTTTTTTACTAAAAAAATTGAAGTAGAAATTAAGGAAGCCCTTATGCAGCCTTTCATATTTATAGTTTTTGTCTATTACGAGAAGTGATCAGAAACTGAAGTTACAAAGTGCACAATGAAGCATGTGTATTATATTTCACACAGCCAATATAGCCTAGTAATAGCATATATATATATAAATATGTATATTTTTTTTTTTTTTGACATAGTTCCCGTATCAGTTTAAGCATTTGTCACTTTTTGGGATTTTGAATATTAACCTCCTGGTAAAAATTCTGTCCTTGTGTGTTGAGACAAGTTGTCACAAACTGTTTCACCTCCTCACCACAAGCAAATCATCAGCTTTATAGGTGCTCCGTGAAGTGAGGTTGCTTGTAGCGAAAGGCAGGCTGTAGGTAGGGTTGGCCACTGCGATCCTCATCGGTGACATTTTCTCTACCGGCTGCAGACTTTTGACACCATTCTGCAATATTCTGATGGGACATTACAGTGTCTGGATAAACCTCTATCACCTGCCAGTGAATTCAGCTGCACTTACATGTTTTGGCCAAGGGAATTGAGCAGATTTCTTTGTGAGACCAGTTTTCCAAATGACTCGCCGTTAGTGTTTACCGGCAACTAGTGCTGTATGTGGTGGGTGGTTGAAATTCTACACAGTTGTCAACTACATGTCTCAGAATTACTGCACACTACTAATTTCTCTATAACAGATGATACACCAGGATTATCATCCTTGTAACCTTAGTTTTGGATCACCCCTCATACCTATTAGGAAAGTGTGCTATATGATACAACTTGAGAATCAGTTTCTTTGCTGTGTCTGGAAAAACTGTAACTCTATGGATATGGTTAACTGGAGGTTAATATAAAAATAAGATTAATAAAGATTGGAACACTGTTTATTGAATTTATATGACATGAATATATTTATTTATTATTATTATTTGCTTTGAGTCAAATCAAATAATTTAATTAGTTACTCTGGATTTCAGTGTAAAGTAACGGATAATGAGTCATGCTAAAGCTGCAGTACATCTATTTTTTCTTGTGATCAGAAAAATCCTGGGAATGCTTCTGCCTTGGTGTCAGAAGTCAGTGACAATGCGAGAGAGCACCAAGGCTTGTCTCATCGGAGTGGTGCACCAATTCCGTCTGGCATTTCGGCACCTGGGGAGCCTGATGGTGGAAGAGGGACGACTGCCCGATGCCGAACTTGTCTTCTTCTTCTCTTTCTATGAGCTCGGCCAGTTCCTCAAGAACAGAGATCCTGCTATACTTAAAAAGTAAGACTACATTTTTGTTGTTAATTGATACTTAGTAAAAACCCTGCTATAGTTAGCAGTTATAAGTGTTTGTACTGTCACTGTTAGAAAAGTTGCTTTATGTACATTTTCTTAAAGAATTAATAGTAATATGCAGAAGGAAAGATAAAACTGTACCATAAGCCAGAAGCCATAAGAGAAGGCAACAATTTTCATTCTTAAGTTTGGAATTACTGGTTTGAATAAAATATTTAGGCATAAGCTATCCAATATTTAATTAATTTAAAGGGAAGGTTTGTATAAAGCAACTGTATTTGAAATTTGTATTTAATCAGAGATAAGAAATAATCAGTTCTAGATGTCCAGAGAGGTATACAATAAACTGATGCAGCATCTGCATTTTCAAACTCCTATAATTTAGTTGAAAAGTACTGTGAAAATAAGAAAGAATGGGGTAATGGAAACACCATTAGGTAATGAAAATTATCGGTGGTGTGTCAAGGGTTTATTTTCCCTTTCTTTCCTTGTTTTCATGTATTATAATTCCTTGACACATTTCATTGTATATTTACTGAACAGAAAGTCGTGGACTTGTGGACACTAGTATTGAAGTTAAATTGATATACTGATTGCAAGAGGTACAGTAAAAAATTTTTGAATATAAACACATCTTTCTTCTTACCATATACCGGTATCTCACTTCTTTCATGGTTAAGGTTTTTTTTTATGATACATTTTAAAGTGTATGTGTTTTTGTGTTTATCCTGGTCCACCTTTCTCCATCTGTGATAAGTGATGGATTATTTGCCCAATCCTTCCTTATTTTTATCAGTAATTATGAGATACTTAATCTCCAATAAAATATAATTGAAAGTATTTACCCTAACTGAAACTTTCATTAATTTCAACGAGTATTACCTTTGTATCTATAAATGTTGTTGGGTCACCAGTATTGATTTATATTCAACTTTGATAACATAAAATAGCAATCAAGTCTTGATGGATATTTTGTTGGAGTGTGTAGTAAACATACAATTTTTTGATGACTATCGCTGCCATCTTCCAAAGGTGCTAAAACATCTGTAGCAGTCTGCTGATGTGAGGAAAGTGGCAGAGCTAGTCACTGAAATATTTTGTTTTTTCACAAACAGTCTGGTGGTGTGCCAGTGAAGACTTCATTGCAATCATACACCGGAAAAATCTTGGTTCTTAGAGTATGAAATAGATTTGCCTACTAATTCTCCTAATACTTCATAACTTGCCAACTTTATCTTTTATGAGGGCGGTCTGATAAGTATTTAGCCTACAAAAGAAAAAACGAAAATTTTGGAAAATGGCAATTTATTTCTCAACATAGTCTCCTTTTAGCTCAATACACTTGACCCAGTGATGCTGAAAAATATGTTTTCTGGAGATCTGCAAAGTAGGCCTCCATGGCAGCGATAACCTTCTCATTTGAGTCAAATTTCTGCCCGGCAAGTGTCTTCTTCAAATTTGGAAACAGAAATAAGTTGCACGGGGCCAAATCTGCAGAATATGGTGGATGGGGCAGCAGTTCGTAGGCCAATTCGACCAATTTGGCCATGGCGATGGCGGAGGTGTGAGCCGGTGGTTTGTCATGGTGGAAGGGCACTTTTTTCTTCGCCAAGTTGGGCCATTTTTTTCTGCAATTCAGCATCGAATTGGCCCAGTAATTTGGCATAGTAAGGCCCTGTGATTGTTTCGCCCTTCTTCAGGTAGTCAGTGTAGATCACACCTTTTGAATCCCAGAAAACGATGGCCCTCACCTTTCTGGCCGATGGGACAGTCTTGGCTTTTTTTGGAACACGTTTGCCGGGTGGAGTCCACTGTTTTAACTGTTCCGTGGTCTCTGGTGTGTACCAGTGGATCCATGTTTTGTCGACAGTCATGTAATGACGCAGAAACTCTTTCTGATTGGACTTAAACAGCATCAAACAATGCTGAGAAGTGGTCTCACAGTTTCGCTTGTTGTCCGGAGTGAGCAAACGTGGCACCCATCACACCGAGAGCTTTCCCATGCCCAAAATTTCATGCAAGAAATGACCAACATAGTCTCCATAGTCTTTTGAGACGCCTACTGTTCCAGAAATCTCGCGTACCTTCGATAGGCGGTCTGCCAATATGAGATCGTGGATTTTTGTCACGTTATCCTCTATGGTAACTGTTTTCAAGGCACCTGGGCGTGGCTCAACAAAAGCCGACATACGACCACATTGAATCTCGTTAAACCAATTTTTGACAGTCACAATCGAAGGAGAAGAGTCACTGTACACAGTATCCAAGCGCTCTTTGATTTTGCTGTGCCATTTTCCTTCCAAAAACAAGAATGGAATCACCGACCGATATTACTCTTTTTCCATTTTTTTAAAATCCGCGGACACACCCACTTTCGCAAGCGATCAAAACAAAACTAAGAGTCTGATTTGGCTGAAATTTTAACAATAGCCATCTAAGTTAATATACTACACGATAATAAATTTCTCTGGCTACAGCGGCGCCATCGAGAATAGAGGTTAAGTACTTATCGGACCTACCTCGTAAATACTAAGTCTGTATTTAAGAGTAATTGGTGTATTTATTTTCAATTCACAATTTGTGTATTATTATAGAACAGACTTTATAATGTATACTGCTTATAGCTGATCATTACACAATATTAAATTTCATTTTATAATACATAATTGGATATCTATCAAGTCTTGGAATGTCTTTCATGCAAGTCCAATCTCTCACATTTTGAAAAATCCTCCTTCCTCTACTGATTTTCGTCTGTTTACTCTGTACAGTCAGTTGCTTTATACTGCTTAAAATATTCAGCAGAGAAGTACCCTGGGTCAAATATATTCTTACACTAATAACTGTTAAAATTCATTTATTAATATATTATATTAAATTATATAAATTTTATTACCAACAATGGCTTACTATGTCCATTATGAAAAAATATTGTGTATTACAGGGGAATATGATAAAATTTTATATACATAGACAAAAAAAATTGAAAATTTCAGTGCTGTACATCCGTTTATATTTTGTGTACACTATAAATTCATATAAATGTTCATGAACGATTACCTCTATCATCAGTCTCACAACAGCTGTTCTCAACTAGCTGAGTGTAAAGTGACAGCAATCAGATGCCACAGTACTGATTTCTGTGCCTCACAGCCATGACATTAATTGCAAACCTAACAGGACATCTGAGGACTCAGAGTTCCACACAAAAACAATAAGACCCCAGCTAAACATGTACCAGCTTAACCCTGAAGGCTTGAAGAGCCAATACTTATCATCAGTCTTACAAAAATACTTAATTCATGTTGCAATACTTCAAAAAACTCACAAAGAGAACAACAAACAGCTGCAGGCTAGATGGACATTGACTGGATGTAAAGTGGTAACAGCAAAACATCATGCAAAATAGGGCATTTCAACCTACATTAAAAATGACATATGCCACTACAAGGCCATTCCAGCAGAGTATCATCCAACTTACTTTTCCTCCACAATCGAGGTGCAGAATGTTGTGGTTACCAAAATCTACAAGCCACCCACTGCACCTTAGCCAGACACTATCGACTTATTCTGCACTAAAGATAACATTATTCTTGGAGATTTCAGCTCATCATATGCTATGGGGATATAACCAGATTGATGAGAACTCAATTAAACTAATAGAACGGGTTGATGTCAACAACCTGATGTTGATACAGGACCCTGAAGAAAAGGATACATTTTATTCTGCCCCTGGAAACAGGGAGGCCAGACCTTGGTTTTGTCTCTTCTAGTTTAACATCACCTTTCTGCCATATCCAGAAACAAGTTTTAGGTGACTTCTCTCACAATCAACATAGACCTATCTATATCTATAAAATTAAAAACAGGTATAGTGGTTCCAGAAAAACTCAAATCCCACAAAAGCAATTCTTGTAAAAAATAAGCCAAGTCTCGTGCTCATGTAGTGACAAAAAGTTATGAATTCTTCCTCTGAGCCAAGTCTACACTTTATGCTGTGTATTCACTTTTGAGAAACAGGTAGGTTTATCTTGGTGTTATAGACTGTTTAATTAGAATTAAAAAAAAAAATCTGGTGATTTGGCCATTATGCATGCCATGTTTTAGTTAACCTAAGCACATATCTTAAATGTGTTTTACAAACTTACAAATACATAAAATCCAAGATTTCCCTCATACTTTTGTAATGAGATGGCTTTATGAAAAAAGGGGGGGGGATTTTATAAATTTTAATTATTTAAAGAATTTATTTTTGGGTTGGCAAGAATCCGAACACTGCCAGATCGCAACGAAACTGACATTGATATTTATTTTTTTCATTTGGCTTTTACACCGGTAGGCATATTTAAATTTACATAAAATCACTGGAATATCAAACAAGCCTAGACGTTACAATTGGCTGATTTATCCAAGCAAACAATTGAATGAATTTACGTTAATCAGAAATTATCTAATGAAGTTAAATTATTAAAAGATGACAAATATGCACAATATGAAGCGATAGTAAATGTCAGCAATTAAGACATATGTACATGTACATGAATATGAACCTTGGGCACCGTTAAATTAAAGAAAACATGGAACTTGTGATTTGAAAGGCCTCCACAACACATAATGTTTGCAGGCCAGTCTTAAAGAACACAATGATTCAGGACCTGGCGAGTGTATATTACCATCTCGTAGACAGCAGCACTGGTGTTTGTCGCACAGCCTGTCTCAGTGCGATGTCGATGCAGCGACCAGATGAGGATCTCCAGCCTGTGACCATAGGATGGTTACTATCTGACGCACCAAGGGTCAAACTGTCTCGGACTGCTGCCAAGCCAAAAAAAGTGTCTCTCTCTCTTCCGTAAAATGGCCTCCTCCTCTCAGCGAAATAAACATGTCGGGACAGAAAGAATAAGCCCTGAGGAAACTTTTCATTGGCGCGTTTGGCTTTCTAGAAATCATGTGACGTTGAGCACACTCAGATGTGCAGAAATTTTGTGAGCGTTCTCTCGCGCGTCTGTCTTTGGTGGGGAGGGGGAGAGCTGACTTTGATAGCTCCGCTATACAAGCCAAGGGACGACGAGATGGCCTTGACCAACGACAGTCTGACTGTCCATTGTCCCTAGGCGTCACTGTGGTGAGCTAACGGTACTACTTCCGCCCCTTGGTTGAGGTCTGCAGCCCTTGCTTTAAACAGAAATCTTACACTCGCATATTTGCGCTGAGTCCTCTCACATAAATACAATTGCATATTAATTTAATCATATACAATTTGGGCTGCCTGAGATCAGTTTAATTAATCTAATCTGAATAACATTAATATTGAAATAATTTGAAATATATAAATTGTAGTGTGCCGTAATAATGACCTGCTACACTTTCTTGAATTTGACAAGTATATATTATGCTTTCCGTTTCAGTAAAAATTATGACATGCATAATAGCCAAGTCACAACATTTTCTTAATTCTAAATAAATGATCTACAACTCAAACAGAAACCATTCTGTTTCACAAAGTGAATTGAATATACACTGTAAAGTGTGTACTTGTCTCAGAAGAAAATCTCATAACTTTTTGTCACTACTTATTTTTACAAGAATTGTTTTTGTGGGATCTCATTTCTTTTTGTAATTTTATCACTTACCGGTACTGTGAATCTTCTCTCAAATGTAACGATTCCATTTAAAAATTGGTGAGTAGAAACATTTCATATTTGAAGACATCAATGTACGTTACCCACAATGCCCCACTCTTTGGAAACAATTGGTGTCCTCCATAGGCGAAAAATGCAGATTGCTGCTGGTTTAACTACTACCATAAGTAAATAACAAATATCTTCCAAACAAAGCATAGAAACATGGTAAAATTAAAGATATTAGTTAAAATTGCTGATCTCTATGCATTAAAAAATTCTCAGGAATATAGTACTATCCAGAGCAAAGCAATTAACCCATGAATATGTGACAGAATTTTTCATGTTTGGAATTGTAATTAAATAAATATGGGGAAAACCTCCAGTATTAGACTTTTCTTATCATTTAGGAATGAAACCAGATATGTGTATGAAATTATATGTTTACTTGTGCGTACTTTCTCATAAAAGCTTAAGTTTGCTGCAGTTAAATCATTCTATTAAAAGGGGGTCAAGACAGTTGTATCAAATAACTGTACTATTTAATTATTAATAGCTTTCTACAAAATTTTTGAGGCAGCACGATACAACAGTTTACCAACATCTAAGAAATAAAAATATTCTAACTAAGTCACAATTTGGTTTTCAAAAGGGTCATTCAACAGAACAAGCTATATTTTCATTCATTGACAATATTTTAGAAGGAATAAATAATAAACTAATGCATATAGGAATTTTCAGTGACTTTTCTAAGACATTTGACTATGTTGATCAATAAATTCTGATACAAAAATTAAAGTACTTTGGTACAGAAGGCATGGTTAATAAATGACATAGTTCTTACCTTTTTAATAAAAACAAAAAGTGTCACTGGTACATTTTAATGTTGCTTCATGTGGTTTATTATTTTCTGAGTCGGGATTTATTAGGTGTGTAGTACGTCAGGATTCTATATTTGGGCCAGTATTGTTTTTAGTATATATAAATGATATACCCTTTGTTACATCTACAAACTCAAAATTTGTCCAGTTTGCAGATAACACAAACATCTGAACTGAAAATACTCCAGATTTCTCTACCAAATATATTTCAAATTATATGTTTGATTCTATTCATAAATGGTTAATAGCTATTGGCTTGTTCTTAAATGATTATAAAACTCAAAATATACAATCCAGTACATCATACAGATTAGCAACAAACATAGACATGAAACTTGCATTCCCATCCATTCAGGAAGTAGAGAGTGTGAGATTTCTAGTTTTTTATATTGATCATAATTTAAATTAAAGGGTACATATCTCTGATTTACTGAAGAGATTGTGTGATACCACATTTACAATTTGCACAATTTCAGCAAAGTGTGATCTCTGTATAAGGAAAATAGTTTATTTTGCTTCTTTTCACTCTGTAATATCATATAGAACAATGTTTTGTGGCAATTCTACTCATAGAGACAAAGTATTCAGGTCCCAAAAGTGAGTGACAAGAATTATCTGTGAGCTTCAAAGAAGAACTTCATGCAGATAGTTGTTCAAGAAGTTAGGGATTTTAACATTGGTGGCCGAGTATGTATACACATTAATACACTTTCTAAAAATGATCTTCACTAGGATTACAAGTCATTGTCAATTGTTCAAGGGTCTAATATTCAGGAAAACATATCTTCAATAACCTCCTAACAAATCTTAAATGTCCAGCGAATGATAAGATTAAATTCAGGAAGAGTTTGAATGAATTTTTACTGACAACCTATTCTACTCCATCAAAGAATTCATTTCTAAGGTAGTGGCCAGTAGTTTGTGTAGTTGATATAATTAATGTGTATTTTTTAATGCAATAGTTTATCTGTAAATTGTCAATTTTCCACATCCCAGAGAGTTAGATGGGGGTGTAGGGAAATTGCTACTGGAGCCTGTGCTCCATTGCAATTAAATTAAATTAAAGTTAGTCTCTTATTTTGGGGTCCATGGAAAATAAATTTATGGTATTGTATTCCATTGAGTTTCTTACAGGTTTTAATGTTGAATTAGCTGCTTTTGGATTCAGGGAAAATGCAAATAATAAGCAGATATTCAATGGAAATTGTTTCTTGAGTATGGTGCATACTTTTGACATAATTTAAAATATCACATGTTAATCCAAACTGATACAGAATCAAAACTCCATAGCAACAATGAAATTTACAAGAATAAAACTCAAAGATCATGGAAAGAAGGAGGTTGACTTTTGATTGATAAAACCAGAAAAATATTTGTTATCTATTGAGCAAGAAGACAACTGGATTAATGAAGTTAGTAAGGTTATGGAAAGTTCCAACTACCCAGTGTTTTGAAATGTGATTAGTAATTTGGAAGGGTTTCAATTTGAAAGAATGGCAAAGAGTGGAAGAATTTAGGCAGACGAACAGAGGCAGCAGCAAAGTGCACATATGGTGGAGTACTGAAGGAAGGGGAAACTTCCAGAGAAGGGAAAGATATGAATTGTAGTGTCATTTTAAGTGGCGAATTAAAAGAAAAGAAATCATGAGCCATGCATTCAACAATGTTTCAGCTGTGGTGGCATGGTAGTATTAAGAGAAATGTGTTTATGTGCTGAGTTACTCGAGTTTGGTATAATGTTTGCTTTAGCAGTCATTTTTAAAATTGATAAAGTAATTTTCACTCCTCAATTTGAATGGACTCACCAATAACTGAGTTTTCATTTCACTTGTTTCTAAGCCTATCTCAGATATATGTTTCAACATTACATTATGGAAAGTATTACTGAAGATAGAAAACTTAAAAAACTGTTTACTTGATTATTTTATTCTATTACTTAAGCTTTCTATTCCTCTCAATGGTTTTAATTATCTTATTACTGGTGCCAGACATTTACAAAATATTAGTATCCAAATTTCTCTTGGAGAAACATTTAACAAAATGAATTCTATATAAAAAAAAAGAATATGTAGATGTTCATATTAATTCAGTGTTAACATGATTTTCTAGAAACAAATCAGTTATTACATCACCAAACTAAGGTAATTATTTTGGTTTGAGTAAAATTATTATTTAAAAAAATTAATCCATTTCTTTATTTTATTTCTTTTCAGAGCTCAGAGAAGAAGATATCTTTTTTCTGAGTGGGAAAAAATCTCTTTCCAAGAAATTATTTTTGGGATGCCCATTCCACTGAATGATGTAAGCACATTTTCACTCATAATTATACTGATTTGTTTATTATCTCTCAGTATATTTCCTTTAAATCGAGAATACCTGTTGTGAATGATTTGATTATCTATGGTGAGCTGATGGGGAGAAAATGAGAGCTATTTGGAAGACCTGAAAGGCAAATCATAAAAGCACTGCTTGATCCAACTGCACATAGTAATAATAACGAGAATTTGTTGGTAATTCATATATGTTGGTAATTCATATCTGTTAATCCATAAAGAAAAAAATATAGTATAAGCAAAATCATAACATACAAAGTCAAGCCAGTCATGATAGAAAAAAGGGACTGTGTATTAAGTAAGCCTCTATTCACACAGAAAAGGAACAAGTGATCTGAGACCCGTTCCCCTTTCTATATGTCTCATTGTTCTTCTTTATCACAAAGAATTTACCAAAAACATGGTTAATTGTGCTAATTCTCTTTTGAATCACCTTCCCACCACCAGATTTAGTAAGTAATGTGTTTTCTTGTCATGTCCTTGTTTGTTTTCATTTTACCTAAAAAAAAATTCTTTTCACTGTTACCATTGTTAATTTCTGACATTATTGTCAATATATCAAGTAGGAAATTTATAATATATCTCACAATCTAACATCTTTCCCCCTGCCATATGTCTCGCTCCACATGACTAAGACTAAAGTTGAAATATTGTGCAATTCGTTTTTGTGTTGTTACGTGTCTCGCCCTCCTGCCTTCATCTGTTGTAAGTGACGGTTAACTGTTTATTTTCCCTATCCTATCTTATTTTCAGTGCCTCGCGGCAGTTTCTTTGTTTCCTTTATCCAATCTAACATTAAGTACAACAATTTATACTTATTATATAATTATGCAACAGTACTGTTCATCTCCAATACTGTTCGTGAACAATATGACTTGTAATAACTTCTAATCCTATTACAAAGAAAGGTCTACTACTCATTTGGGTTCACTGTCGAGTCAATGTTGGCACTACCTATCCTTTTCTCAAATCAATTTGGGCCTTTTTGAACCTCAATTTCTTTGGTCATATTCATGTTACATGTCAAAAATTTCTGTTCTGCGTAGATATCAGCAATCTTAGCAAAAATACTACATTTTATTTTATGACTGTACTTAGTTTAGATATTATTCGGATGCAAACTTCAGTGATTTTGCCACTCATTCACTGACTGACAGACTGATGATCATCAAAACTCTAAGGTGCTTCCCATAGCTGTAGAAAGCTGAAATTTACCCACATATTATGAGAAAAGTCTTAATTTCCAACCACTAACTTGAAATAGCTTTCTACCCTTTTGTACCTCAGATTTTCATCGTAGAGTGAGCTTACTAAGTTTAACTAATTTGTTAAATTTTACTTCTTTCCTTTTCTTATTTTGGAAGTTATTTAAATTCAAAATTTTATTTTGACTAAACACCCTGAGATCAAAATTCCACTGTACTTCCAGTAATCTTAGAAACAAATAATGTGATAAACACATATGCTTTGATACCTAACGCATAAGAAAAGTCTACTATTGGAGTTTTCCCTCAAATTTTTTTAATTATAATCCCAAACATAAAAAATTTGGGCATATATTTCTGGCTTCATTGATTTTCTCCAGATGAAGCTATATCCATGGGAATTTTTTAATGCATCGAGATCAGCAAGTTTACTTTGTTCTAATACTTAGTTTTGAAGTTACTAGTAATTTATCTATGGTGGTAGTTAAACCAACGGCAATCTGTATTGCTCAGCTACGGCACAAACTCATTGTTTTCAGATAGTGGGGCAGTGATGGTTACATATGCTAATTTCTTCAATTCTGAAATGTTCTTATTCACTGATTTTCAAATGGAATCATTACATATGAGTGGCAATTCAGAAAAAGCAATAAGCTTACAAAAATTAATAGGATCCTACAAAACAATTCTGGTAAAAATAGGTCAAGTCTCGTGTTCATGTAGTTACACAAAGTTAAGAGCTCTTCTCTGAGCCAAGTCTACCCTTTACAGCATGTATTCACTTCACTTTTTGAAACCGCATGGTTTCTTTCAGTACCATTGATCATTTATTTATAATAAAGAAAAAAAAATCTGATGTCTTGGCCATTATGCACGTCATAATTTTCACTGAAATTGAGGACATAATATGTACTATCAAATTCGAAAAAGAACGACGGAAATCTTGGCTTTTAGATATTTGTAAGTTTGATAAAGCAACACATTTAAGGTATTTGTGTATGTTAACTAAAACATGGCACATATAATGGCCAGGTCATCAGATTTATTTTTATCATAAAAAAAATGATCTATGACACCAAGAGAAACCATGATTTTTCTCAAAGTGAAGTAAATACACACTGTAAAGTGTAGACTTGGCTCAGAAGAAGATCTCACAAACCTATGTCACTACACAAACACAAGACTTAGCCTATTTTTATTAGAATTGTTTTTGTGGAGTTGACTCTACTCTAACAGTTCTCTGGTTATAAAATTGCCGTAACTGATTTAACCTCCAGATACTTCAATAACATTCTGCAATATTATTCCTTGAAAGTATTTATGCTGCAAGACTTGCAAAAATAAAGTTGGTAGTTTCCAAACTTTCACTCCTATCTCTCTGAATTTTTTGCAACTTCTAGACAACATACTGCACAAACCAATTTCCTATGCAAACAAATAGTTGTAGAGAGATGATAATCCCCCAATACCTAAAAGTAAATAAAAATATTAAAATTAAACTGATCACTTTCCAAAACTAAAGGAAAGTAGGTTTCAAAGTTGAGAAAGCAAAATGAACACAATTTATAATATTTTGGAATAACCTTTAATTATACAGCATATTATTTATTATTATTATGGAATATAAAACATCAAATACACAGTTAAAAAATTGTGCAGATTAACAGGTTTAAACACATTTCACCCAGTACTTTGGAACCTCAAGTGCATTTGGTGTTGCTCAAAACAGATCATCTTCATTGCAGGATTATGGGCACTTAGGGCACTCGAGCATATGGTTCATAGTTTGGTCCTCACCACACTTGAACTTAATACTGGTAGCATCAGTATAATCCCATTTCACTATGTTTTCCATGGACCTGCCCTCTCATGTTCACAATCGATTTAAGGACCGCCAGACGTTCCAGTCCTTTGCGTGACCAGTTGGCAAGCGCTCTGCAATTGTCAGTGGCCCCAAGATATTAGGGACCTTCATTTTCCACAACAGTACTTTTGCCTTTTCAGGTGACCCAATTAGTTACCGTAATGTTCTCAGAAAGCTTTTTCTGGACTTCTGGTCTCTGGACTGGTGGTGTATGGCTGTACAGTGGATGAGCACTTTTCTGTTCTACTTTTGTCCTCTCCTTGTTCGCAGCCACTTCTCTCTGGATACTGGTTGGTGGATTCCCTGAAAGCTGGTAAAGCCTGTCAGCTGGGGTGGGCTTTAAGCAACCTGTCACTAGCCTACAGGTATTATTGAGGGCTACATCCACCTGTTTGGTATGAGATGATGAGTACCAAACTGGGCATTGTAAGGGAACAAACTGCTACCGGGGTTGGAGTAGAGTTTTATACCCTTAACTAGCAGTTCACTTGAATTAAAAGTTCTGTGGAATTTTGACGAAATAATTTTAACTTAACCATGTGCCTGCCTGGATACTCAACTAAAATGCTTAATGGTCGCCACCAAATTTGTTTAAACCACAAACTTAGAAAAGGTTTTCAGTTTACTATGAAATCACATAAAAAGTTCACTTGGACAAAATTTTAAAGTTTATTTACAAAGTCACATTTGTTAAAATTAGCATTACACAGTTGAGTAGGCGATTGAACAAACGTGTCCAGAAAATTGTAGGTTGTGGAGAGAAATAATACCGACCAACCCATTTTTAAATTTAAAAGTTCTTAGTAGTAATTAAAATCACAATCTGTTACAAGAACACTCAACATGGCCGACACCAGTTTCCAGGCTAACGCGATAAAAACCATTCCGCAACAACACGACTAATGCGGAGTTACCTTAAATATTGCTCCCGGAGTAAAGACAACATGAACTTGCTGCACGACCTTTTATAGATCTCTCAGAGCCTATGACATCAGCAACTGTACACAACATTTATGCTTCCGCTTAACCAAAAATTCCCAATGATCGGGGATATAGAAAGCGTTCCAACTTTAACAGTGTCTAGTCTTATCTGCTAGATGCCTAAAGGATGTTTAGTGGGAAATTTTGAGTGATTAGTTTTAATTTTTATTTAATTTTGTGTAGTGATACCAAGTCTTTTAGCAAGTGGGTATTCCCCAGTTCTAGAAAATTTAAGTACTTTTTATGGTCACCTGCTGAATTATAATTAATCTAAATGAAATTAGTGCCAAAGTGTTCTACGTTAATTCCTGAGTTCAATGGTGTAAATTTTATAAAAATTGGTAGTGAGATAGTGAAGTTATGAGTATGACAAAAATCGGGTTTTATTCAGTTTAGTAAACATTTGGTTTCTAATTGATAATTCTTAAAGTATTGTTTATACCGAAAAAGTGAAATTATCGGAGTTTCCTTTGATTTTAATTACGTGTTTTAAAAGTTATTTTATCTGTGGAAATGGCTTGTTTTGGTTACAAATAAATCTTAACTGACCCACGGGTATTCAGTGACGAAATAATCTTTAAAATGTCTATTAAATCTATTCTACTACATGGAATGTTCTGAAATTTAGATATGTGATAGTAGATTTTTGCCTCTTTTAGTAAATCTACTTTTTAGATCGAGAAGTTATTAGGAACCTATGATAAAAAAAGTTGAAAGTGAAGTACATTTATCAAAGTGTTTAAAAACTACAGAATTTTAGTGAATTTAGCTTTCTTTTGAATTCTTATTATTATAAAATTACTTTATTTCACTTAAAAGTGTTCAGAAATAATGATGAAATGGTCATATATCAAAAATCTATTGTTTGGGAGTTGAACAATAATGGACTATCCTATTTCAGGTTAGCATAAAGTTTCTTTACTCTTATAAAAAGTTGGTTTAGTGCTTTTATTAAATGTTGGGGGTCTTTACTACTTTTAAAAGTGATTTATTTAGTGAATTATGTTGTGGTATCAGCTTCTACATAAAATGTTCCTTCCTTCCTTCCTATACTTGTGATGAAAACTATATGTTTAAATGAAAGCTTACTTTCTTCCTTATATTTGAAGCTAAGAAACTAGAATTTACCAAAATTCTAAGGTGCTTATAGCATACATATTCTGCAACAGAGTAACAAAGGGCCATTGCCGATGTACGTATAGTTTGTTGTTGAATGCCCCCCTGTGATCCAAATAGTTTGCGCAGTAAGTTGTAGAGATCTTCATTTTACAATTCATGTAGTGCTTCTTATATGTGAGGGTTCTGTCGAGTGTCACTCCCAGATATTTTGGAGAGTTACATGTCTGCAGTTCGATACCTGACCACATTACTTTTAACTTACACTAAGCTTTCCTATTTTTTAGGTGAAAGGCACACACTTCAGTTTTTGAATGGTTAGGTCTTAAGTGATTTTCCCTATAATAGCTTGATAGGCCCTCAAGATCAGCAGACAAATTTCTTTCTACAACTTCAAGTTTTGTGCTCTGTGAGGCTAGAGCTAGGTCATCAGCGTACACAAAGCTCCTGGTAGCTGGATGTAATGGTTGATCATTTGTATAAATTTTGATAAGGATTGGGGCCTGTACACTACCTTGAGGTAGCCTAAATCTATGGTTCTGGAGAAGAGTAGCGATGGGCTTGGTTAATATGGGGGCCTTTGTAGATGAAGTAGTTGGTGGTTAACAGTATTGTATGCTGCTGACAGGTCCACAAATACCACATCCATGACCTTAGGGTTCTCAAATTTATCCTCTATAAACTCATCAATTGTCCAGTACAACTTTTACCAGGTTGAAAGGCAGCTTGCTGTGGTATAAGTTTTGGATCTATTACAGGCTGGATATGATTCAGAATTAATCATTAAAATGTTTTTTAAAGGTGACACAAAAGCGCTATAGGTCTAAAACTTTTGGAATTGTTCCCTTCTATTCCAGGTTTCAGAAGGACAATCACTCTCATCTTGGGCCACACCTTTGGTATTTGATATGTGCTCATACATTTGTTAAAGGGCTGTAAAACCCAATCTTAGGTTTTATTTCTGAAATTCTTAATTTGTTCCGATCGTATCGCATAGAGGCCTGCCAACTTCCCTCTTTTGCACTCATGAATAACCTTTTCTAGCACTGGCATACTGAAGGGCTCAGAGAGGTTGTTCATCTCTTCCTGACTGTTTATGTGTGTTTTTCTTTGTTTTTAAATGTCCTACTTTTGTGAATTTCCTTTCCATTCATGAGTAGCTGATGTGCAATTTGGTTTCCATTGATGTTTCAATGTCAAGGAATCTTCGATGCATCATTGTTGAGGCATTTTAGAAGTCTTCATGCCTTGTGACTATCTCTTGTCAGGTCCAGCTCTTCTAATGTCTTCATCCAGCGGTGTCTTTTTGCTGCACTTACAAATGGGATAAGTTGATTACCAGCTTCCACTTTCTATTCACCAAAGGAATCATCTTGGAACAGTGATTTATAATCCATGAACTGGGCATCTAGAATCTGAGGTGAGACCCGGAATATATGATGATCGGCAGCCACGGGTGATGGATCTTCTGGAGCATTTTTCACAGTTGCAGTGAATGTGTCATATGATTCTGGTGTTGGTTCAATAGTAGACACAGCAGTATCCAATATTTCTGTGAACATGGACCAGTCAGTTCTCTTGAAGTTATACATCCCGTGGAAAGGAACTATCTGAGGACTCAATGCTGCAAACACTTCGCATTGTGGTGCATGTTTGGTATGGGGCTACAGCCAGACTTCACACCTTATTGGCTGATACAATTACTGCCAAGTATTACATCAGGGTTATAGCCCTGTTGTTATCTCCCACTATTGAAGGACGCTGGTAGTTTGGGATCATGTATGAAAGTAAGTTGATATACATCTGCCCATTCTTCTACTGCAATGCCATTCTTGCCATCAAAGTCGTAACACCAAGTAGTGCAGTGAGAGTTGAAATCCCCGATAACAATCTGTAGGTATTTATTTTGGAAATTTAAAGGTGGTTTGACCACGAATTTACTGCTGGGTGTTTTATATGAAGACGAGATTTTGCAGTTTTTCGGCTCAATGGTGAGGACTTCAATGTCATTCCCCTGACTCTCTACAAATGAGTGCCTGTTTGAAAGCCAAATTAGAAAAACCTTTAAGTGAAGATTTAAACTACCTTCCATATGAATTCAAACTAGTCTACAGACAGCTTGAAATAGGATGTTTGGTTACGGTAGGTGCAGGAGAGAAAGTTACTTTCCCCACGTCAGATCCGATGGTCAACTATGGCAGCAATAATATGTGGCAGCGCAGCGATGCAAACTGTTCAGCGCTACATAGCAACTCGATGGTACTTGTATGGAGTATATGCTTACTGGGGTTGGAGTAAACACTATCACCTTAAGTCTTTTAGATAATTAAACTGCTTTACCATGTAAATTTCCTCTGAAAAATCAACTATACGAATTTATAATGTCTGCCAATCGTCTCGACATAAACCTCAAGCGAGAAAATGTTTGGTAGAATCAATAAATTAAAAAAAGAGTTACTATAGATTCAAGTTCAACACTTACTGCATTCTTCCAATAGTTTAAACACTCATTACAGTTGGAAGCAATCAAACAACTTCTTTCCCAAAATGATTGCAGATTATGAAGTGTGGAAAGACAGACCAAAACGCCTTATATTCAAAGTCACATGTTAAATACTGAAACTGAAATTCAACCCATTAGATTTTCTACATTGACACCACTACACATGGCTGTGTCGAAATAACTTCCAGTCTTCCAGGCCCAAGCACATCTCACGCTCTGAGAAACCAACCGTGACTGAATCAAAACACCGCGTCCATCACCTATATGTTGATCATCTTCCGATTAGGGTAACCTTCCGCTATGTAACATAGTTCTTCAAACTTGGAAAATACAAACTGTGTAGTTCTGAAACTTTATCAGTAAATGGAATGAGGTGCAACAAGTAATTTACTTCCTTAAAAAAATTTCTGTCAACTTAGCGGACTCGCCATAAAATGTAAATCCCCCTTAAGGTGCAAAATTTTAATTTAATTTAATTGTAATGGAGCACAGGCTCCAGTGGAAAATTCCCTACACACCCATCTTCCCCCTATCCTGCACCTACCTACATTTGCCCTCTACAAATTTTATCTTTAAATTCTTTCAAAGTTTTCAGTAAATTATTCATCATTTCTCTTGGTAACTCATTCAAATCCCTGACACCCTTACCTAAAAAAGAAAATCTTTCCACACCCTTGTGCCTGAAATCGAGTGCCAGCTTGTGGTCATGGTCATCTTTTCCCTTCCATGCACTACTTTTCATACCTATTGCAATATCTTTCCATGCCTCATCACCAGTATATACCCTGTACACTTCCATGACCCTCCTCATCCTCCTCCTGTCTTGCAATGAATCCCATTCCAGCTCCTTTATCATATCCGTCACTGATTGCATTCTGCGATAATATCCAGAAACAAATCTAGCAGCCCTTTTTTGCACCCTCTCCAACTCCTGTATTTGATATGTAAAATGAGGGTCCCATACTACACTACCATATTCGAGCAATGGTCTGACCAAAGTTTTGTAACCCAATTCCTTGACTTCTCTCGTACATCCCCTCATCACTCTCTCCAACAAGTGCAGAACTTTGAAACCTTTTCCTACCACCTGTCCAATGTGTCCTGCCCAGTTAAGTTTGTTATCAAAAGTAATTACTTGGTTTCTTTAAGGGGTAGAAGTTTCAACTAAATTTTTTAGAGATTCTATTTCAAATGTCTTTTATTTAAGACCAAATATGGCTAGTTTATTAATTGGGCATAGAAGACGATTAAATCCAAGCTTCCAAGGCATAACACCCAAATTCCAGTAGCGGAAATATTATGTTTTGAGATTTAATCCACTCATATCTACGGTTTCTCAACTGCCAAAAGAGCTCTCAATCTCTTCTCTAGCTGCTATAATTGTTTTTTAATGGAATTTCTAAAAATTTATACTTCCATGTTATCGGCGAAAAATAGTATTTCATTTGATTATTATGAAGGTACTGCCTATTATCCAAAAGGCTTATGGCATTACCTTTAGAGTTTTTGTTATGTGTCCTGAAAGTTTTTTCTTTTACTGACTTTAGTTGGTTGGTTCGTAATAATTAGAAGGTGATTTGAATGCCTTTAAACTAGAAGCAATCTTTTACTCGTCTGACTGTATAAAACATTCTAAAATTTAAGTATGTTATACCAGAAGAAGTTACGTTTATGTCACTCACTAACAGTTCAATTTCAAATACTGCTTTAAATATGTGATTTTACAAAATTTAGAATGCTGATTTCCTTGGTGAGTTATCTTACTGGTGTTTTCATTTCTTAAATGCTTTAAAATCTGTATTATGTTTTCTTACTAGTGGCTGATTATTATTATGAAGAACTTTTAAAGTGTCTAAAATTGTTGTTTGTGTTTAGTGAGATGGATAAATCACTATTAAAGTCACTTGAGTAAGTTTACAGCTTGATTTTTACACTTTAATGATGGTTTATGATCTGTATTAACTTCTTAGTTCCTTTTGTGACTTTTAATTTGTTGCGTATATAACTCTAGGCTGCAGTATCGGCTCCTGCATTATGCCCGTTCTTCATTTACCAAAGTGTCTAACTAGAATTTGAATAATTCTATGGTAGTTTACATGCTGGCCCCTCCCTGTGGTTTTCGTGGTCCTTTGTACTAGTCGACAATACATAACCTCGTGCCACTTGGGTAAATCTTATTTACCCACGAGCTGCAGTTGGTCTGCTGGACCAGTGTGGTAGTAAACAAAACCAATGGGTGACAGCAACTCTTGCTTACACGATACTCATATTCCATTTGACCCTGACGGTATCGTGCCTTCCTATATTGACTGTGTGCTGCAGCACGCCCACCATCTCGGCTGTCCACCACGGGTGGCCAACACAGCTTCGGCAGTCCGCCGGCTACTTCAAAATGTCTTTTGACAAATACATTTTACTGTAATATTTGGTACATTAGGAGAATGTTTTGGGGTTTGCTGAAGCTGAAAGAGCTCATCAGAAAGTTCTATTGGAATTAATTAAAATATCTTTCAAAGAGTCTTCGATCAGTAGCAGTTCATATTCAATGCCGGATAAAAAAAAGTAGAATGGATGAGACAGAATTAGCTGTTACTCGTGAAGCTGATGACATGTTTTAGCGCTGTTTTAATGATATATCAAATGAAAATGATGGTAGCCACTATCATGATCAAAAGGAAGTAATATGATGGCAAACATTATTGGAATTCATCATGAATTAATCTTAAGCATCACCTAACTTGACACAATACCCGAATCAGACAAAATTTGCTGGAATTTATCTTTCAGTGGCTTTCCAGAGTGTACACAGGAAAAGACTTTTCTCTGAACCTGGCCTTGTTTACAAAGACAAGGAAAATTAACTTATTACCTCTTAAAACAAGGAAGTTGGAGGCCCTTAGTACAAATACAAATTTTTTCTGCTAAAAACAACAATAAAATTATTTTTATTTTAACACACTGTGTTTTTATTTTGTTTAGACTTATTGTGCAAGGGAGAACCCAAAAACAACCAGAATATCATTGCCGTGGGCAGAGTTTGTGTAGCATGCGTTCCTGCCGCTAGGCGTTTATAGCACAACTCATTACAAGTTCAGTGCCGCCTGTGTTGTCAACCTGGCTTGTTCTGTTAATCTGCAGTGATTGTTTTTGCTGATGCTATTTTGCTGTTGTTTCATTTTCGATGATGGCACAGTGCAACTGGGAAATTTTGTTTTCTACTCCGTAAAACTGCTGCTTAAACGGTCTTTATGTTCTAAACAGCTTACAAAGATAACGCTATGGGAGAAACTCAAGTGTATGATTGTTTTGCTCAATTTAAAAATGGCAACATGTCGATTCATGATGAACCTCATTCTGGACGTCCATCAACTGCCTGAATCTATGAAAATGTTGAAAAAAATCAAGAGCTTGCATTCTCAGACCGTCGACAGACAAGTGATCAACTGTCAGAGATTAGTGGATTATCTTGGAGGTTGGTTTAGCAAATTTTAACAAAGATTGGAAATGAAAAGGATGCTGCCAAGTTTGTTCCTTTGGTTCTGACTAACAATCAAAAAGAAAGTTGATATGAAACATGTTAGACTTTGAAACAACAGCTAGAAATTTCCTGTCAAAGGTCATTAATGGTGAGTAATGGAGCAATGGTTATGACCCAGAATCAAAGTAACAGTCAAGCCAATGGAAGACGTCATTGTCACCACTCCAAAAAAATGTTGTCAAGTCAAATCAAACATCAAAACAATGCTCATTTGCTTTTTTGATTGCAAGTATTTAGTTCATTCACAGTTTGTTCCCCCACATCAGACTGTCAATTAAACCTCTTATTTGGAAGGTTTAAGAAGATTATGCAACAGTGTTCATCAAGAAAGACCTGATTTGTGGCAGCCAGGAGACTGGTTCTTCCACCACGACAAGGCACCTGCACACACAGATGTCTCTGTTAGTCAATTTTTGACTAAAGATGGCATGGTTCCACTGCCCCACGCAGCTTACTTGCCTGACCAAGCTCCGTGCAACTGTTTCTTATTTCCTCACATGAAAAGGACATCGATTTGTCAACATTGAAGAGGTGAAGTAAAAATTAGGGAGGAGCTGTCAGCCATTTCTATAGATGACTACAGAAAATGTTTTGAACAGTGGTGGAATAAATGTATTAGTTGCAATGGAGCGTATTTTGAATGGGATAGTGCTGTTTTGTAAAAAAAATTGAAAAATTTAGTTTTTAAAATATAATTACGTTTTTTTTTTTAAATCTACTTATAAATTTAAAGAAAATTTTATGAAATTTTCTTAATCTGTTGAGAATTCAATATCCTTCAAATTTTGACCTACCATCTCTCCAGCTGGTTAGTAAATCTAGACCAAATGGATCAGGTATTTGAATGGTTGTTGGTTATCTGTTTCATAATTACTCTGGAATCTATAAATTGTTTGCTGAATCTCTGTTTTTCCGAGATATATTCTAGCTGATATCTTCCAGTATCCCTTGGACATTTCCAGGTGTATATCCTTTGTGTACAATTATTATCTAATGTGTTCACCATGATGAGTTTATGATTTTTACATTATTCTAACAACATGCTTTATTCCTTTTAGACTTAAACTGCCTATGCTACTACCATCATTCCCTTTTCCTATAACCACATACCAATCACCCATTGTTGTTAGATATTCTGCCCCATTTACATACAGGATGAATTTTATCATATATTTTCTCTATTTCTTCATCATCTTCCTGTGCATCCTTCCACTTAATCTCATTAATCCCAATTACATCTAACTTAAGTCATCCCATCTCGCTTTTTAATCTGCCCAACTCAGTCTTCAAACATTCCTCATTCTGACGCATAGAATATTGCTGTGTTATGTCTGCTCCCTGGCCAGTCACCACCTGGAGATCTGATTAGGGGACTGTTTTACCTCCAGAATATTTTACCCAGAAAGAAGCCATCTTTATCATTCTGTACATAATTTTAGAGTATTTAATATCCGTGGATATCCTATGGGTCTTCAATGCAGTTATTCACCATTTCCTTCTGCGTCCCCATCCAAATAATCATTTCTGGTTCATCCACATTCCAATGCCTAGGCTAAGAGCACTGTTCCAAACACATCTGCCCTTCTTTCGGGAGACCATTGGCTAGCAATGTGTGACTCTTCATACCGGGAATCATTCAGTCACTGGAGTGTCTGTGATCCATGGATACAGGGTACACCATGTATAGGAGACGTTGACATTTAGTTGAATGAGTCCCTCCAAACCTACATAACCAATAATACCAACTTAAAAATCAGTTTTAGATAATAATTAGTGATTATATATATATAATTTAATTTTCACACAATAACTATTCATATTTACAGTCACCACATTCGACAGCAAAATTCTTCAAAAACAGCATTTAATTTTAATACAAGTAAGAAGTAATAATATACTCTCTGTTTGTAACTCAAGATTTTCACTAACTACTACTTCACTGCAGGTAGGTGGTGTGATTTAGTGCAGTGCCTATAGATGAGTAGCAACAATGGTGGAGGTAAGGTTGTATTGAAGTGGCACCGGAAGTACAAGAACATTTCAGAAGCACAATGGCAGTGGCAGAAAGAATTTGGAACATGGCCACCAATACATCGAAAAATTACTCTTATTGATGAAAAATTCGAAGTGCTCAGAACTTTTAATGATTTGCACAAGGGAACATCCAGCCAACTATGAAAAGCTATAAGTCTTGCATCCAGTGATGCGATTTTGCAATATTTCACCTGTGAAATCAGTAAACCAGGGAGCACGCAAAAGTGGGGTAAGCCAGTCAAGTGTAAGACACATTCTTAGGGGTGTAATGTGGGAAGTGTATGTTCCAAGACCATTACACATGATAAACGACGATGACCGAGATCAAAGGATGGAATACTGTAATTGGTTTTGGAACGATTCACGGTGAAGAATTTCCAGGGAAATATGTGTGTTCTGATGAAGCACAATTCAAGCTTAATGGTATATGAACTGCCACAATTGTTTCTACTGGGCTCGTCAAGTTCATGAAGACAAGGCAGTGAATTTTAATATATCTATAATGTTTGATCGTAATTTTTCACAGCATAGAATGAATGCAGAGAAGGACGCCTTTGAAACATCCCACAAATGTGACATGCTGGAAGCCCGAGAAAAATATATTAATATCAATAATGTTGTCAAAAATGTTTAAAAGGGGTCTGTCAAATAGAATCTATATCATAGAGCACTTTTTAGCTCAAATTCTAACCACATTCATAAAGAGACAGAAAAGTGGCTCATTTTTATCTCAAAAATTGGCTTCAGGAAAAATATTTGAAATTTGCACATTTCATGCGATTCTTCCCATGATTGTGTTGGCATCAAATTGCATAAGTCGCTTATTTTTGGAATAACATACATCATTTTGGTATCAAATTAGAGCTAATTATTGATACTTTCTAACTAAGTGATAATATTCACAACAAAATTGTAATAAAAAATTTTGGGAGCCCTCAAAGTGAAAATTTTGGTTTTTAAAAATGTTGCAATAAATTTGCAATAACAGGCAAGTACCAGTAGACACATACTTTAAATTTTAGCAATAGCTCTATCTTAATATGGTTTTCAGCTGTAAAAAAAATTAAAAGGGGATTTTGGTTGTTAAATAATGCAAGTTTATTGTTCTCTGCTGTTTAACAGTGATTATGATTTTTTAGCTGCTACTAGACCTTTAGAAAAGGGTTGAATTTTAGAAACAAGGTGAAACAATTTGATATTTAGAGAACATATGAATAGACAAATTAACCTATGCCAAGCTATTAATTGTTTAACCACCTTATAACATAAAACTTTTAATTCATTGCACTGTACACTCCCAGAAAGATTACTTTGATTGTGAAACATGAAGTTTAGAATAAAATATCATGTAACAGATGATGTTCCAATGGATCAACATGCAAACAAAAATTTGAAATATTAAGGAATTACATTTTAACATTTAATACATGTTGTATGGGTGCTGGTGTATAAAAAGTTTGTAATTGATTTGCAGCCATTATTTTCTTCAGAAATGTATATGTTCTTCCTGAAACTAACTTTGATGCAGACAACGGTAATTCTTTCAAGAAGTATCCAAATATCTATCTCGATCTCAATATGTCTTTTCGAAAATTATGATAATCATTGCCTTTACTGTCTGTTTATTTCTAGAAGTAAGCTCTACTTGGTAACATGACTAGTTCTAAAAATATAATTTTAGTATCAACATTGTTCTTACAACAATGGCACATTTTTGCCTTTGCCTAGTCACTACACTGGTTGGATTCACTCTGCTTCCAGACAGTTTGATGCTTGAAGCATTTCAGTAAATTTTATAGGCCTTTTAATGAACTGTATCATTTAAAAGTGAATTATATTTCAGTTTAAGATTTGATAAAATGCAGTGTTCAATTTGTTTACAATTTCAAGAAACAACTAGTTTGCCACAGAAGCCAAAAAAGACTGTAAGTATTTGTGACTTTAAACCAACTGATACAGAACTGATCAGACTTAGAACAAAATGTTTGGACTTGCAATTCATATGTTATGATCATTTAAATAAGTTTTTGTCAACTTTTGAGAACAGGCAGAGAATATGTTGTGATCCATTTAGAAGGCTTAAACAAAATGTCAGTAAAGGTCTAAGATCAAATTCTTTATCATTTTCAAAGAAGTAATATGGTACCTGGTAAAAAGTTGTGCATATCTTGTAGAAAATCAGTTATAGCAAATAATACTGAAACTTCTGAGAATATTAACATGTCATCAGACAGTTACTATGAACCAAATGAATCCTACATTGAAAAACTCAATGACAGTTGTAAGTTAATTGATTGTTCCCCCCTAAAAGTTAGATGAAGAAAAGTAGATGAGAGAAACATGAATTTGAAAAATAAAGTTCAACGTGTAGCAGAGAGTTTTACTGAGATGGCTACAAAAGTTTTAGACATTGAAGATAGTTCTTTTATATCTGAAAACAATGAGGTCATAAAACAGTGTAATGATTGTAGTAGTACCATGGAAAAACTTAAACAAAAATTTATTGTAAGTAATATTTCTAAAAAGTACAAATTTTAACTTTTATACTCCAGAATCATGGAGTTACAACAAACAATGATTTTTTTCAAACTACTGAATATTTAGTCAAAAAAGCTTGAAAAGTATTACAAGATAAAGGCGTGTTATGTAAATCAAAAAAAAAAAAAAAAAAAATATGGAGTGAAGATATAATAAAAAGTGTGAAACTCTTTTATTATGGTGATGAAATAAGTTGCATTTCATCAAATACAAAAGATTATATATCAGTACCCAGTGAACATGGCAAAAGAGAACTCAAGACGAAAAGGCGAATACTACACAATTTGTGAGGGGCATTTTTAGCCTACAAAGAAACATACCCTGATCATAAGATAGGCTTTAGCAAATTTTGTGAACTTTGCCCCAGAGAATGTGTGACTGTTAATAATCATGATATTCATTCAGTTTGTGTCTGCACCTACCACCAAAATGTAAAGCTAATCATGCAGAGTATTCAACTGAATGTGCCCTATCAGGATTTATTACTAAAAATAGTTTGTAATCTTAAATCAGAAGCATGTATGCTACACAGATGCTCAAACTGTCCTGATATATCTAACCTTCAAGAGTTCTTAATGCAGTTACTTTTAAGCAGTGGCTCTTCACTGATTGTTCCATACTTGAAGCTATAGTAAAAACTGTCGATGAATGTGTTGAAATATTTGTTGATAAACTGTGTGTTTTAAAACGTCACCACTTTATAGCTAAACCCAGAGCATGCATTTGAAAGAAGTAAAACAGAATTTAACCGAGAATCAATGCTTAGTTCTAGTTGATTATAGGGAAAATTATACCTGTATTTTAAATGCACATTGAATATCCTTGATCGGCCACTTTTAACCACCATATCCCCCACACACCCACAGTTACCGAAATTCGGCCAATGTTGTGATTGACGGGTGACCCTCTGCTATTACCAGACACAAACACCAGTGATCTGCGCTAGATAGTTTTGGCTGAAAAGTGATACACCATGACACATACGTTTTTAGAAGAAATATGAAAGTGGCACAGGTTGACTACTTTCACCCATCATATCTCCCAAACCCCCGTAGCTATCAACATCTAACCACCATAATACACATTAAGAGACATGATACCATTGCCACACATAAACACCAATGACCTAAGCTAAAGTGACATATTCGGAGACACATGTCTTTGGTCAAAATACGAAAATATCCAAGATCGGCCATATCAACGAC
This sequence comes from Vandiemenella viatica, assembly GCA_031002005.1. Taxonomy (NCBI): domain Eukaryota; kingdom Metazoa; phylum Arthropoda; class Insecta; order Orthoptera; family Morabidae; genus Vandiemenella; species Vandiemenella viatica. Next base: position 305,378,158 of record JARYHS010011408.1, read on the forward strand.
CAAATCTCCCACACTCCCTCAGTTACCGAAATTCGGCCAACGTCGTGTTCGACAGGTGACTCTGTGCTACTACCTCATACAATCAACAGTGTTCTGCGCTAGATAGTTTTGGCTGAAAAGTGATACACCGTGACACTTACGATTTTGGTAGAGATATTAAAGTGACACAGGTCAACTACTTTCAACCATCATATTTTCCACACCTCCACAGCTACCGACATCTAACCACCATAGTATACGATAGGAGACACGATACCACTCCCACACACAAACACCAATGATCTAAAACTATGTAGTTGTGGGAACAAAGTGACATATATGGAGACACATGTCTTTTGTCGAAATATGAAAATATCCTTGATCGGCCACTTTCAACCACTATATCTCCCACACTCGCACAGTTACTGAAATTCAGCCAACTTTGTGATCGACGGGTGACTCTGTGCTACTACCAAACACAAACACCAGTGTTCTGCGCTAGATAGTTTTGGCTGAAAAGTGATACACAATGACACATATGTTTTTGGAAGAAATATGAAAGTGGCACAGGTCGACCACTTTCAACTACCTTATCTCCCACACCTCCATAGCTACCAATTTTTAACCACCATAGTACACAATGGGAGACACGATACCACTGTCACACACAAACACCAATGATCTAAGCTAAAGTGACATATATGGAGGCACATGTCTTTGGTCGAAATACAAAAGTATCCTTGATCGGCCTCTTTCAACCACCAAACTCCCACAGTTACCGAAATTTGGCCAACTCTGTGATCAACAGGTGACTCTGTGCTACTACCACACACAAACACCAGTGATCTGCGCTAGATAGTTTTGGCTGAAAAGTTATACACCATGACATGTATGTATTTGGTAGAAATATGAAAGTGGCGCAGGTCGACCACTTTTAACCACCATATCTCCTACACCCCCATAGCTACCGACATCTATCCACAATAGTGCACGATGGGAGGTTCAATGTTATAACCATACACAAACATGAATGGTCTATCCTATTTAGTTGTGGCAGAAATAGAAGTATAAGGATACACAAGTTTTTGGTCGAAATATGAAAATATCCTGCACAAACCACTTTTAACCAACATATCTCCCACATCCTTACAGCTATCGGCATTTGGCAATGTTGTGAACAACAGGAAACTCCATGCTACCACCACACACAAACAGCAGTGATCTGTGCTAGGTAGAGGTGGCTGAAAAGTGAAATATATGGAAACACATGTCTATTTTTATATATATATAGAGAGAGAGAGAGATTGTTAGGAAACAAAGGCGCTAAAAGTGGATATATTGAACATTGGATAGGATAAAAAACCACCGCTTACCAAAGAAGGGGATTCCAGCGGCGTTGGTACACGATAAAAACACGAACACACAAAGAATAAAATTTTCGAGCATGGCTCTTCCTCAGTAGAAGTGAGATGGCTGCACGCAAGCGCTGCTGGCAGCCAACTGCGTGAGCCACAATTTCGGTGGCTCATGGTGGGGGAAATACATCATAGCAGGAAGTGAGGCAGAGGGGGTAGAAGAGTACAGGCCGGAAAACGGAGATGAATGGCAAGTATAAAGCAAAACTGTACAAGGTCCTGACGCGGAAGGGTAGTATACCTCAGTTAATCAAGTAATGGACACAAGTGGGGGAAAAAAAAAAAATTTTTAGTTGAAACTAAAACTAAAATTCGAAATCACAATCTATAAAGATAGGCTCTGGTGAGCGGTGGTTCTGTGAGGGATTGTGGAAGTGAGGGGGATGGGTGGGAGGAAAATTGGTGCTATCTTAAATTTAGACCTGGAGATTGTCTGGTCCCCAGTTGGTACTGATAGGCCATTTCCCACCTTCTAAGTTCTGAAATACTGCTTTTATCTGGGAGGACTCTGATGGCGCGGACCGAGAAACAGGTATTAAAATCGTTGGTGCCATGTATAGTGGCATGATGAGATACAGGGTGGTCAGGGTTCTTGGTATGTACTGATTGTCGGTGTCCATTCATTCTGATGGCTAGTGGATTGGTTGTGAGTCCAATGTAGGAGGCTGGGCAATGGTTACAAGTGAGTTGGTATATGAGGTGGGAGGATGTACAAGTGGCAAATCCTGTGATGGGAAAGCTTTCCCCAGTTACGGGGTTGGTAAAGGTGGTGGAAGGCGGGTGCATACTGCATAATTTGCAACGGGATCTGTTGCAAGGAAATGAACCTTGAGGCTGTCTTGCAGGCTGGGGGACCCCGTGCTTATGGACCAAGAGTTGGTTGAGGTTTGGAGGTCTGCTGAAGCAGGCTCTGGGTGGGTGAGGGAGGATTTTAGGAAGGAGGTTTCTCATCTCAGGGCAGGCTCGAAGGAAGTCGTAACCTTGTCTCAAGACTCGGTTAATGGATTCCAAGCCTGGGAAGTAACGGGTGATCAAAACAGGGCTATGGTGGGTTTTAGAGGATTGTGGATTGTTGATAGGTTGTGATGTGGCACGAGAAACCTGTTTGTGAACTAAAATTGGCGGGTAATTGCGGGAAATCAGGGCTTCAGAGATATTGACCTGATTTCCCGCAATTACCCGCTAATTTTAGTTCACAAACAGGTTTCTCGTGCCACATCACAACCTATCAACAATCCACAATCCTCTAAAACCCACCATAGCCCTGTTTTGATCACCCGTTACTTCCCAGGCTTGGAATCCGTTAACCGAGTCTTGAGACAAGGTTACGACTTCCTTCGAGCCTGCCCTGAGATGAGAAACCTCCTTCCTAAAATCCTCCCTCACCCACCCAGAGCCTGCTTCAGCAGACCTCCAAACCTCAACCAACTCTTGGTCCATAAGCAAGGGGTCCCCCAACCTGCAAAACAGTCCCAAGGTTCATTTCCTTGCAACAGATCCCGTTGCAAATTATGCAGTATGCACCCGCCTTCCACCACCTTTACCAACCCCGTAACTGGGGAAAGCTTTCCCATCACAGGATTTGCCACTTGTACATCCTCCCACCTCATATACCAACTCACTTGTAACCATTGCCCAGCCTCCTACATTGGACTCACAACCAATCCACTAGCCATCAGAATGAATGGACACCGACAATCAGTACATACCAAGAACCCTGACCACCCTGTATCTCATCATGCCACTATACATGGCACCAACGATTTTAATACCTGTTTCTCGGTCCGCGCCATCAGAGTCCTCCCAGATAAAAGCAGTATTTCAGAACTTAGAAGGTGGGAAATGGCCTATCAGCACCAACTGGGGACCAGACAATCTCCAGGTCTAAATTTAAGATAGCACCAATTTTCCTCCCACCCATCCCCCTCACTTCCACCTTCCCTCACAGAATCACCGCTCACCAGAGCCTATCTTTATAGATTGTGATTTCGAATTTTAGTTTTAGTTTCAACTAAAAATTTTTTTTTTTTTCCCACTTGTGTCCATTACTTGATTAACTGAGGTATACTACCCTTCCGCGTCAGGACCTTGTACAGTTTTGCTTTATACTTGCCATTCATCTCCGTTTTCCGGCCTGTACTCTTCTACCCCCTCCCTCACTTCCTGCCATGATGTATTTCCCCCACCATGAGCCACCGAAATTGTGGCTCACGCAGTTGGCTGCCAGCAGCGCTTGCGTGCAGCCATCTCACTTCTACTGAGGAAGAGCCATGCTCGAAAATTTTATTCTTTGTGTGTTCGTGTTTTTTTCGTGTACCAACGCCACTGGAATCCCCTTCTTTGGTAAGCGGTGGTTTTTTATCCTATCCAATGTTCAATATATATATATATATATATTTGCTCTAATACCCTTCCTTAAAATGTGATTTCAAAGCTAGAAATTAAAATTTGATTAAATGATGTTTAAAAAATAAATTGCATGATCAAAAAATAGAGCAATTTTTCTTAAGATGTGGATATTATAGCTTAAAATAAAAAGCAGTTATCGGGTTATGGAATTTCTAAGCTTTTGTTTGAAGTCACACGAGAACAAAAGTAGAATGAAATTTTAATTTAATGAAAGATGATATAAAAATTACAAGAGTTAGTAAGCAGAAACATACACTAAATAAAAAAGAAAATTTTAAGAACACTGTTGGTACAAATATCCATGACAGATACAGAGTATTTTAAATTTAAATGTAAATTACTAAAATGAAAGTTCAAAATTTTAAATTGTCAGAATAAAGAGATTTTAGAAAAAATTTACATTAACGTAAAATGTTCCAAATAGAATGGTATATAACATTTCAGAATTTCAAAAAGATTGTAGTAAATCTTAATATTTTAATCATGAATTGTTGGCAAACCTAAAAAAAGCCAGTCCCCCCCCCCCCCCAGTCACCAACCATGCGAATTAGCTTCTTAATTACAGATCAGGTAGCCCAGACTTATAAAAAATTTCAAACCAAGTAGAAACAGAACATATAATCTGAAAAAACAAGGAATGTTTCGGACTAAGAAATATTTCGTGTGATGTGAAAATTGAAATCACTTTACTGTACATCTCTGAATTTTATCATGAGCTGAAACTTTAACTTCATTTTTCATATATCTTGGGGATACTTTATGGAAAATTTCTTTGAGTATTGTGAATTTTTCAGTCATGGTGGGTGACAAACTTTCTTCTTGAAGGATTTTGAATTTTCCTATTCCAGTCTGAGGTTTTGTGAGCTGAAGACATAATCTTATATACCGGGTGTCCACAAATGAATATTGGGGTTTTAATGCTTTATAAGATTTATTACATTATCCTTACAGTTATAAATGATATGTCAAATGAAAGAGCAACTCAAACAGTTTTGTTCGTTGGCACTAGTGCGCATGTGTGTGAAATGTTTCCGCTGCGATCCGCTAGAATGTGGTAGTAGCAAAGATGGCGACTAGTGAAGAGAAAGCGTTTTGTGTTTTACAGTTTGCAAAGACTGAATCTGTAGTTACTGTGCAGCGTGCGTTCCGCATTAAGTTCGGGCGTGATCCTCCAAGTGACAATAACATCCGTAGATGGTATCATCAGTTTGAAGATACAGGCTGCCTTTGTAAAGGGAAGAGTGCGGGACGACCAAGAGTTAGCGAAGAGACTGTTGAGCGAGTGAGAGAGTCGTTCACTCGTAGCCCAAAGAAAATCTGTTCGGAAGGCTAGTCGCGAATTAGAAATTTCTAAGTCGACTGTTTGGAAAGTTTTAAGGAAACGCTTGCAACTACGTCCTTACTGTTTACAGTTGTTACAGGCTCTAAAGCCTGCAGACCATGGTTTACGTGCCAAATTCGCTAACGAAATGTTGTTACATGACGATGAAGATTTTCTACATCATGTTGTCTTCAGTGATGAATCGACCTTTCACCTCAGTGGACATGTTAACACTCATAATGTGCGGATCTGGGGCTCAGAAAATCCTCAAGAGATCGTAAAAGTGCAACGAGACTCCCCTAAAATCAATGTTTTTTGTGCCGTATCCCGGCGGAAAGTTTATGGACCTTTTTTTTTTTATGAACCGACTGTAACTGGTACTTCTTACCTTGATACACTAGAGCAATGGCTCTTCCCTCAGTTGGAACAATATGAACCAGAGAACTTCATTTTCCAGCAAGATGGTGCGCCACCTCACTGGCATAACGAAGTACGCGGTTGGTTGAACGTAACTGTACCCGACCGCTGGATTGGCCGCAAGGGGCCCAATGACAGAGCTTGCTATGCGTGGCCTCCACGTTCACCTGACCTAACGCCATGCAATTTCTACCTTTGGGGTTTCATCAAGGATCGTGTGTATGTGCCTTCGTTACCAGCCGACCTCCTTGAATTACGACAGAGGATTGAAGCAGCTGTTGCAACAGTTACTTAAGACACACTGCTCAACGTTTGGGAAGAACTCGGCTACAGACTTGATGTGTGCCGTGTGACAAATGGTGCCCACATAGAACACTTGTAAGCTTGTATATAAAACTGTTTGAGTTGCTCTTTCATTTGACATATCATTTATAACTGTAAGGATAATGTAATAAATCTTATAAAGCATTAATGTATATATATATATATATATATATATATATAGACGAGTGTTTTCCTATATTTCACTTTTCAGCCACCGCTACCTAGCACAGATCACTGGTCTGTGTGTGTGGAAGTAGCATGGAGTTTCCCGTTGTGCACAACATTGACCGAATATCGATAGCTGGGGGATGTGGGAGATATGATGGTTAAAAGTGGTCGAAGCAGGGCATTTTCGTATTTCGTCCAAAGACATGTGTCTTTGTATATGTCACTCTGCTGTCACAACTACATAGAATAGACCATTGGTGTTTGTGTGTGGTAGTAGTATCATGACTCCTATCGTGTACCAAGGGCGTAGCCAGGATTTTGTTCAGGAGGGGGGCATGAAAGAAAAAACTGATAATAGGCATGCTACAAAAATGTTGATAAATGTAATACAAATATATTCTATTAATTAATTAATATTATAATTAATTAATTATAATTAAATTAATTAATACTTATATAATAACACTAATAAAAATTTTCAAGTTACTTCATCTGCAGTTTTATCACAATTTTCTTGTAAAAGTTTTCTGTGTACACCAAGCATACACAGACATTTTAGAAGGTTCTCTAGGATATTTCCGTCTCATTTAACTCTTTAGTAAGATCTAGTTCTCTAATATGTTCTCTTGTTATACCCTTGTCCCTCCATATTTTATACCATAGTGCTTCTTCATAATCAAAAAATTTTAAGTTGTAACATTGGCAGAAACTTTTTTAAAAAATCAACCAATCACTTACTAAAACTTTAGCAAGGATGTAGCTAGGGATTGAAATCCAGCAATGTGGGATCCCACATCATTTGGCCACCTCGCGGGTCCAGTACCTTATTAAGCGGATCTGCAATCCATAAAATGGGGTGAAAACATGTTTAAGTCTTCATCACCTTGCCTCCCTGTCATCACTTTCCAGTCCAACTCGTTCTCTACAGGTAGTATAGCCCCGTTCATCTGAACCCATCAAGTTGACATTTGATCACGGCAACAAATGTGTGTTTATGTCGTCCAGCATCATAAGTATATAAAGAACTCCAGTTGGTTTTTGTTGCATGCGTTACTGTAATTTGAGATATGTCATCCTATTGCAAAACTAGCTCCCAGATCGTACACACAAAAAGGATACAGTTAGAGTTGTTTCTAAGGAGGAAGTAGAAACAATACAAAAATAAGGTTACAACTATTGACAGCTATTTAAAAATCTAGTGAATAAATGATGTGTTAAAATGTTTTGGTCATTATGTTTGAAATATTTCTTTTCATAAAGTGGATTTCAATTTCCTAATTCTATAAGATCTATGATAGCAAAATTTTCAAATACCATAAAAGTTGACATAATTATTCAGTTTGAATAAATCAAGAAACAATGGCAAAGATTTTCGTTGAGTGTACGTTCCAAAAAAATCACCTATATTACGTTAACCGCAAAAAAAAAAAAAAAAAAAAATATTAATAATTAATATCAGTTTGCTTAGAATACACGGTTCGTGCACTACAGAGCATTGCATCAGTCTGGTCAAAAAACGACTGACAAGCTTTGGTGTTGCTGTTGAATCTTATGTTATCGGCAAAAGATCTGTCAGAACAAGAGTAATGGAAAACGTTCTGCCTTGGTACCTACAATTGTACTTTTTACACAACACACAATTGGCCGTTGTTGAAGTTTTATACCTCTCCCTCCCCCCCTCCCCACAAAAAACTGAAACAACTTTCACTTGGATGAAGACCTGGACGCCTCAACTGAAGCACAAAGCATGACCGTAACACTGGATCATCCACATTCTGAGGTGATTCCCAGATATAATAATTTCAAAAAAGTGCAGAAAGTTGTGAAGTTTTTCAAAAAGTTTTATTATTTATGATCATTTTAATCAAACCAAAGAAAGATGAAGTAGAAATTATTAGACAAGTAGATTATTTTTCAAACTGACGTGATTTACTGTAAGGCATGTAATGTGATCTAAAACTGAATACATCCTATAATTGATTATTTACTAAATAACTAGAGTTAGGTTTAAAGCAAAATACTGAAAAATGCAAGGTATAATCACAAAACACTATCAAGGAATTCAAATAGATCCCTTTCAAAAATCATATAGAAACTCAGCAGGGTTATTGGAACGACGTTGTTGCACAGATACAATGTGCCGACTTTCATATCGGTTCCAATGGCAGCTGCAGTTCTGATACATGTGTTTAAAATACTTTAGCTCTCTGTGTCCACATTGTTGTGATGATCTTTTATGACAGATATTACTGTATTAATATGATCAATCCATGTATACATGACGATCATATTTGATTGTAATGCAGTGGCAACAATTACCAATAATCCTGAGTATTCAATCCAATGCATATAATGAAGCCTGATTTAGTATCAGCGCATTGTAACTGGTAATCACTTTTCCTAGCCACATCATTCCCTTCTCTAAAAAAATTTGAAAGTCCATTAACAATGTCTTCAAAATGCTCGTTAAAAATAGCAAAACACGTATATTTGTGAGACCAGTGGGTCTCATATAAAGCTGAAATATTTGGCATGTACTTTCTCTGTAAAAAGGGTTCCCATTAAAAGTTATGATGTAATCTATGGTGTTAATTTTGTTACGTATTTCTGTAATTCCATTTAAATTATTTCAACCAGGTTAAGTCTGTGGCTTGTACAATGAAAATAAAGGCTTTTTTTATATTTCTCTTTAATTTTTTTTTTAATCACATCCATTAACACCCTTCATATCCTTGACTAATGAACCTGTTGGGTCCATGTACTTCGTTTTCTTAAAACCTATCAATTTCTGATGCTATAATTTGTCATTCAACGCCATCAGATCTACGAATCACAGAAATCTTTTGCGGATTGAATTTTTATCTTCATCATAAAAACTGATTTTTATGGAAAGCTGTTCTTCCCAGCCATGCCACACAACACATCTGCCAATACAATAGAAGCATAAGCATTCTTTGCAATCTGCATAATTTCACTTTTATTGACCAAACCGCCTAGGTCAGTGATTTCGTTTTTAATTTATGGGTAGATTATAAATAACAATTTTCTCAACTTTTTCAATATGCTGTTTCAAAACTAAAACACTTGAATCAATAGTTTCAGCAGGTCTTCAAGAACACCTTGATGTTGCTCTTTACTTCTTAAACGTAAGTCATTTGTATGGTGTACCACAGAAAATAATGGATGATATTATAGATGACACAATTTGTCGATTATCTTTTACTTCCTTCTGGTGAGCAGTATTCATCATAACAGCGACCGGTATTTTATTTTTTCAATAAGTACTTAGCATCGTTAGCTGCTGATTTGTGATAATTTGATGAAACCTGTTTTTGCAGTATTCATGGATATTTTTAAAGTGACAGAAAATTCGAGTAGCAAATTAATTAAAATATACTAGTAGAGGCAGGTAAGTCTGCAAGCAATCATACCTGTGGGGATGTGGGAGATATGATGGTTAAAAGCAGTCGATGCAGGGAATTTTCGTATTTCGACCAAAGACATGTGTCTCTGTATATGTCACTCTGCTGTCACAACTACATAGAATAGACCATTGGTGTTTGTGTGTGGTAGTGGTATTGGGTCTCCTATCGTGTATTATGGTGGTTAGATGTAGGTAGCTATGGGGGTGTGGGAGATATGGTGGTTGAAATCGGTCGACCTGCTGCACTTTCATATTTCTACCAAAAACGTATGTGTCATGGTGTATCTCTTTTCAGCCAAAAATATCTAGTGCAGATCACTGGTGTTTGTGTGTGGTAGTAGCACAGAGTCACCCGTCAATCTCAACATTGGCCGAATTTCGGTAACTGTGAGAATGTGGGAGATATGGTGATTAAAATTGGTAGTTCAATGATATTTTCGCATTTCGACCAAAGTCATGTGTGCCCGTATATTTTACTTTTCAGGCTTAACTATGTAGCACAGATGATGGCTGTTTGTTGTGGTAATAGCATCAAGTCTCCCATCATGCACAATGGTGGTTAGATGTCGGTAGCTGTCAATCTAAATTCTTTACAAACACAAAGTCGTGGGTACCAGCTGTTAAAGAATATATTTTATTAGTGATAGTGACAACCATGATCTTTCATTTCATTATCTGTCAGGGGATTATTCATAGAGATTGGGGGGCCACTTTAAGAAATTCTAACATATTCAGTGACGGTATCAGCGACGGTTCGAGCTCCAAAGCAAGAAGTAGTCTAACAAATCTATCAGGTTTTAATGTGTGTTGTGATCTGTCATCACATGGTTTGATTGGTATCTTGTTCTTCAAGGGTACCATAACTGGCCAGGTGCATTATAATTTGCTCCAGACAAGGATTTTACTTCCCACCGAAATCCTCTATGGTGATGAAACAAGATGGCGTGCTTCACTGCCGTCGAGGTGTCTGGTTAAACTCAGATGACTCTCTACATGGACAGTGGGTAGGTTGAAGAGGTGTTATTGACCATCCTACTCGGTCTTCTGATTTGACACCTCTGGATTTCTACATGTGGGAGACTTTTCAGGATGATGTATACCTACAAAAACCAACTATCTGTGTAAAAAACTCATAGCGTCATGTGATGCCATTTTGCCAGTTAGACTGATAGGTGTAGGTCAGTCAAAAAATGATCTAGCAACAGGTTGAGCTAATCTATTAATATAATAAGCAAGTGTCATGTATGACGTCACCTGTGATGGCATGACATCAATCTAAGACCTTGCACTATTATGTCACACTTTACACAATTTTTCTTGGCTATGAACTTTATTTAATATCATATCTAAGCATCCATGAACAAATTAACTGACATAACACTGAAATAAAAGTATGTATTGTGTTTAAATTGACTTAATAAGTTGTTTAGATTTATTTAATAATAGATTCATTTTATTTAAAAGTATTCGTTAAAATCTTTGGTCAAAAGTTTTAATTTTCTCAATGTTAGTGCCAATTTTGATAGATTGTTATTAGAACTGGAATTGGCAGCAGAGGGTATAAGTAAATTGATTTTTTTTTTTCTAAATTATTGAGTTTGTTTTCTTGAGTGTTCTGTTACTTACACCATTACTTTGTTTTAACGAAAGTAGTTAGACACTGTTCACAATCTACACAATATAGACTACAATTAAAATTAATATTACATGGAATGATATAAGTTATTAAGATTTATTTTTAATTTCCTTTGCTTTTACTGATGCCATATTTCAGCTACTCAAAGGTGTAAGTTTCTATCTGAATCATGAATATTAAAAAGGAAGATGGGATAATCCATAAAGATTTTTGATTTAGTTTATATTGCAATATACTTCGATATAGTACATGTAGTAATATGCCTTTGATTGAAGTATTGTTTCTCGGGCGGCAAGTTTAATAATTAATTAGGTCGAAATGATACCTGGATCAGGATAGCAACGAAAACTTTTTTCTACTGGGCAAGGTACTAGGAATTGCATTGAGCTTTATTTTATAACAATTCTATTTATTTAAGTAATTATGGTAAACAGTGAAATCAAAGACATTAAGTAGTGAAAAGGAATTAAATTAGGATAGGGAAATGAGTCACCACTTACCTTTAGATCATTATTGTTGGGCGCGAACACACAGAAAAGACAAAAACACAACTTATATAGAAATTTTCATGACAATCCCTTTATCAACAGGTGAGCATTATTGGATGTGGGTGATGCTGGAGTATGTCTCTCAGGATGGCCATTGGCCAAGAAAATGGTGGGGGGAAATTTAAACAGAGGAAAGGTAGGGGCAGTGATTCAGAGCTAATACATGAGCATAGATAAATATCAAAACTGAACTCTGGTCAGTGGGAAGAGTAAAATGTAATTAAATCTAACATAAAAAAATGATATGTATATATATATATATATGTGTGTATATGGAAAGACAGATGAAATACACCCAACACTCACTAAAGTTGAAGGGAGGAGGGCAGCAGAAACACAAAACAACACAAAAACAAATAAAATACAATATTTCTTCAAGTCAAGGAGTGGCTGCGTCGTACACAAGTCTTGCACAAGCCCAGCCACTTACATCTGTTGACTTGGAGAAGGCTTTTGCCCGAAATATTGTATTTTATTGGTTTTTGTGTTGTTTTGTGTTGCTGCTGCCCTCCTCCCTTCAACTTTGGTGAGTGTTGGATGTATTTCATCTCTCTTTCCATATAAATATTGCCTCACGGCTTTTCTTTCCATTCATTGTTACTTAAAAATATATAAGTATATATACACATAATTTTTTTAAAAAAAATGTAATAAATAATAATACAACAATAATTTTAATATTAATTTAATTTTTTACAACCAAAGCCTCTATGAAGTAAACAACGCCTTAGTTAGTGGTGGTTCAATATAGATAGTGGGGATGGAGGCAAAGAGAGGATTAAAAAAGGGTAAAAGTAAGTAAAAACAATAATAATAATTGGGAAGTTGAGACTAGGTGGTTGCCTTGTGCCTAGTTTGTACTGGCATGCAAGTTCCCATCTTCTGAGTTCACATGAGCCACTGCTGTTAGGAAGGAATCTGATAGCCTGGACCGTGAAACCAGAGTTGAAATTATTTGAGTCATGGGAGATGGCACTGGCAGCAACTGGGTGCTTTGGGTTCCATGTGAACACTGTCTGTCGGTGGCCATTTGTTCTTATGGAAAGTGGATTTGTGGTTAAACCTCTATATGAAGCCAGGCAGTGGTTGCATGTTAGCTGGTAAATCACATGGGAGGTTTCACAGGTGGCATGTCCTATGATAGGGAAGCTTTCCCCTCTGACAGGGTTGGTGAAAGTGGTTGAGGCATGGTGTATGTCGCACATCTTTCATTGGGGTCTAGTGCTTGGGAAAGAGCCTTGGGGCTGACTGGAAGACTATGTCTGAGGACTAGAGTTTAGGAGGTCTGCTGAAACAAGTTCTAGGCTGAAATTCACCTGGTCCTACTCCCACACACAGGCCACATTCCTGGACATGGATTTATCTCTCTCCAATGGCTTCTTCAACTCTTCAGTCCACATCAAACCAACCTACCCCAACAGTATCTCCATTTCAACAGTTGACACCCGTACCATACCAAATGTTCCCTCCCCTACAGTCTTGGCATTTTAGGTAGTCGCAAATATTCTAACCAACAGTCCATCATGGATTATTCAAACAGTATTTCACAAGCATTGATTTTTTACAACTATCCTCTGGCTTTGATGAACAAACAGCTTTCACACACAACATTACAACCTACTCAGCCCAGTAGTCATCTTAAACCTGCAAAAACCAACCACAATACAGTCTTGGTCACACAATACTACCCAGGCCTCAAATCCATTAACAAAGTCCTCCGGCAGTGCTATGATTTCCTACAAACCTGCTCTGAAATGAGATTCATTTTTCCTAAAATCCTCCCTGCTCCTCCTAGAACTTGTTTCAGCAGACCTCCTAACCTCAGCAAACTTCTAGTTCACAGACACAGTCTTCCTCCCAACAGTCAGCCCGAAGGCTCTTTCACATGCAATAGACCCCAATGAAAGATGTGTGACATACACCATGCCTCCACTACTTTCACCAACCCTGTCACAGGGGAATGCTTCTCTATTATAGGACACGCCACCTGTGAAACCTCCCATGTGATTTACCAGTTAACATGCAACCACTGCCTGGCTTCAAATATTGGTTTGACCACAAATAAACTTTCTATAGGAATAAATGGCCACCAACAGATGGTGTTCACACGGAACCCAAAGCACTCAGTTGCTGCTCATGCCATCATCCATGACTCGAATAATTTCCACTCTGGTTTCACGGCCCGGCTATCAGAGTCCTCCCTAATAGCAGCAGCTCCTCTGAACGCAGAAGGTGGGAACTTGCCTACCAGTACAAATTGGGCACAAGGCAACCACCTGGTCTCAATTTCAGATAGTACCCAATCATTATTGTTATTTTTACATATTTTTTTAAATCCTCTCTACGCCTCAATCCCCACTACCTATATTGAACCACCAATACCTAAGGCAAGGATGGTGAACCTTTATTGATCAACCTGCCATTTTTTAAAGAAATATTGAATAAAGCCATGAGGTACCATCAAAACATCATAACTTCATCAGAGAAGAAATAAAACTAAATACTATCACCTAAAAACTTTATAATTGCAACCAGAAATATACAAATTTTTTTACTAAGTAATAACAACAGCAACTGTTTTGTATTTATTTTAACAACTGAAACTACTGCAAAATCTGTTGTTACAAATTAGATGTCAAATAACATATGTTAGCTTCGTACTTTGTTTCTTTTAGCAGAATGCAAGCTGAAGTACAGTCATCTGATAAACGTTTCCGAATGGAATTTTTATTGTTAATCATTCCTGAAAATTACTTCAGAACTTTTGTCAATTTACAATGGCATTAGTTTGTTGTAATTTTACATTTCCTGCCAATTTCAGTATTCTATCTTTATTGGGTTTCTGGATAAAAGGGGATCTTTGATGTGTAGAATTATCTTATATTTATTTTCAGAATCTTCAAAAAGTGAAGGGTCATGTGATAATTAGGCTTCCTTCAAAACATTCCCTCCCTATAAGGTTTACCATGTCAAAAAAATTGTGACACTAGTATGACAATCCTTGCTAACATACTTAATAGTAGACGTCAATTGATTATTTGTCTCTTTAATTACACATTTTACTCTTTTTTCTCTGGTTCACTTTTTTTATAAAGAGATTCGTGATTTGTTTCATAGTGCCATTTTACAGATGATGTTCTGTGCATAAAACATGTGCCCCTTTATCACCTTTAATAATCATGCCATATTTCTCAGTCCGCCAAGGTTGAGATTTTGTATTACCCTTTATCATGCACTTTTTTTTTTTTTACTTAAACAGCACTGCATTAATGAAATTAATTAAAAAACCACAAGAACTAAGCATAATTGTTAATCAATTCTGACATTGACAAAACAAACAAGTGAATATGTTAGCTTCCCGCTGCTTCTTATGTCCGTGTGGTCAGAAATTCGCTCAAAATCTGTAGTCGTTCCGGCACTGGTAGTTTCATTCATAACAAACTTTGTTATTATGACCTTAAATTTTGTAGATGAAAAAATAAATAATTTATATCGATTAGACACCTACTTAATTAATGCCGTGCCCAAATTATTTGGTCATGTGCCATCATTGGCATGCATGTCATTGGTTCGTCATCCCTAACATAAGCTGTTGTTTACTTCATAGAGTCTTTGGTTTTTAAAAATTAAATTAAAATTAAAATCATTGTTGTATTATTATTTGTTATATTTTCAATTTTTTTTTGTTAGGTTTCATTACGTTTTGCTCTTCCCACTGAACAGAGATCAGTTTGGATATTTATCTGTGCTTGGGTATTAGCGCTGAATCACTGCCCCTACCTTTCCTCTGTTTGAATTTTCCTCCACCATTTTCTTGCTCAATGGCCATTTTGAGAGTTCCAAATTTATTGAGATCTATGCAACCTAAACCATTATTAAAATTAATATTACATGGTATAATGTAAGTTGTTAAGATTTATTTTTAGCATCCCTTGTTTTCACTGGGGTCATTATTTCAGCTGGATGTAAACTGTGTCAGGCATTAAAACATTGAGATCTTCATCATAGACAATAAGAAAGATATAAATAAATCTATCTGAAACATGAATATACAAAAGGATGATGGAATAACCTCTAAAGATTTTTAATTTAGTTTATATTGTGATGTGTTATCACCACTAAAATGCGATAGAGTACATATATTAATATGTGTGTAATTGAATAATTGTTTCTCTGGCAGCAAGTTTAGTACATGATTAGGTTGAAATGCAACCCAGACCAGGATAGCAATGAAAACCTTTTGTTGTAGGGCAAGGCACTAGGAATTGCATTGAGCTTTATTTTATAACAATCCGATTTATTTAAGCAATTGCTAAGAAATGTAATGCTAGAATGGCATATTAATTATCAGCTGCTTTTTTACTGAAATCATTACTTGGTTTGAATGAAAGAAGTTCCAAATTGTTCGCGATCTAGGCGACCTAAACCACAATTAAACCTAATATTACGTGACATAACGTAAGTTGTTAAGATTTATTTTTGTCATCCTTCGTTTTCGCTGGGGTTATTATTTCAGCTGGATGTAAACTGTGTCAGGTGTTAAACCATCGATCTTCATCATAGGCAATAAGAAAGATGTAAGAAATTGTGAAGATTTTAAATCAAGTTTGTATCACGTGATGCATGATCGGTATCGATGCATGATGACGTTGACTTGCAATACAGGGAATGTATGAATTTGTGTGTGAATGGAGCTTTGATTTTCTACTGGCTATATTCGTGAAGATTGTAGTTAGGTTTAAATGCAACCTGGACCAATTTAATAAATGAAACTTTTTGCTACATCCAAGGGATGAGTAATTACAGCAAATTGAGCTTTATTTTATAACAATTCTATTTATACAGAGTGTTACAAAAAGGTACGGCCAAACTTTCAGGAAACATTCCTCACACACAAACAAAGAAAATATGTTATGTGGACATGTGTCCGGAAACGCTTACTTTCCATGTTAGAGCTCATATTGTGGACAGCTGTGATACAATACGCCATTTTCCAGGGCTGCATCAGCGCATCAGGGATTCCATGCGACGGAGGGTGGATGCATGTCTCCTCGCTAACGGAGGACATTTTGAACATTTCCTGTAACAAAGTGTTTGAAGTCACGCTGGTACGTTCTGTTGCTGTGTGTTTCCATTCCATGTTTAATGTGATTTGGAGAGAAGTAATAAAATGATCTCTAACATGGAAAGTAAGCGTTTCCGGACACATGTCCACACAACATATTTTCTTTGTTTGTGTGTGAGGAATGTTTCCTGAAAGTTTGGCCATAACTTTTTGTAACACCCTGTATAAACAACTAAAAATAAATCAGTTGCCAGAACAGTCTGTTCAACCAGTCATTTTAGATTAGCTTTGTGGCTAGTAACTTAATAACAAGTGACTGGGAATGAGAAGCTATTGAGAAGCACTGACCACTGAATGAGGATGACAGCTCATTTGAAGCATTTTTAGAATCTCTGCTATCTACCTATTGGGTTAGAGACTGGACACAGAATCAAGCAACAGTTTCTATATGATTGTTACAAGCATGAACTTGTTAGAATATAATTCCCCATTTAAGAAACTTATTTTCTAATGCCTCTCTCTAGATGCAAAAAGTGAAATGGTTCAATGGGAATGGGGGGGGGGGGGTTACCAGCTATACAAATTAAATAATTAGTACACTATTCTGCAATGAATGAATACCATAAAATATGTGTATACAACTTGTTCATAAATTGATATTTATTGTAACCAATTAATTATTAATACTGCCTGTTGGTATAATTTTGTAATAAATCATTTTAAAGACATAAAATAGTTGTCTGTGGTTCATCTAGCATATCTAATTGGATTAAAATGAAATTTAATAGTTACTTAAATAAAGGTTTGTGCACAACATTTAGTGAGCTAGGACTATATGAAATAAAGATAAACACGAAGAGAGACTTTATTGGATATGTAGAGAAAAACTGAGATATTAGAGGAAAGAAAAGATAAAATAGATCTGTTACCTGCAAGGAGGGGTGCCCTCAGTTAAACCAGTCACTTAAACAATACAATTTTTATCCTTATGTTTAAAGTGGAGGTAGTGGAAAGTAACAAGAAAAATATCATCGGAAACTTAATGGAGGAGGTCTGCATCCATATGTGTACCCGTTAGATCGCAGCTGGCTACCAAATCATTCTGAACACTGACACTGGTGTCAGCTAATGCTCTCTCTTCCTCTATCATTTACATCATATATGGGCAACCCCCGGCCCCCGGGCCGGATCCGGCCCTCCACCAGCTTCAATCCGGCCCGCGAGAGATTCAGAAATTTCAAATAAGCTTCAAACTCAAGTCTCTCATTGATTTTCATTTGATTTTTCTATGTGTTTTTGTTAATTTGCTTTTTGTATGTTTGATTATGCTATTTTAATTCTAATAAATATAAAAATGTGTGAATTTTTATCGCCTTTTTATTTACTACCACATACTTATTTCTTACCTACGGCCCGCGGCCTCATTAAGTCCCGAAATTACGCCCTTAGCTAAGCAAAGGTTGCCCATACCTGATTTACATCTATACTCTGCAGTTCACTAAGCTGCAGGTAGCAGAGACTGCTTTTCACAAAACAAACCTCTGTGCAATCACTAATAGCTTCAGAGAATTGATATATGGATCAGTATGACACCTAATTTCTCTAATCTTATATCTTCTATCACTGGTTTATAGATGAATTATTTTATTTTAAATGAGTGAATAAAGTAAGAACTTGAAAGATGGAACTATTATTATTATCATTACTTTAATTTGTGATGGAGCACTTCAATTAGTCATCTAATTACCCCTTTTTATTTTATTTTTATTATCTTATATAATTTGAATGTTAAATTCCTCCCCTATCTACTTTTGTGATTTACAAATTTTAGTTTTAAATTCCTTCAGCATTTTTGGTAAATTATTCATCACTTATTTGGTAATTTGTTCCAAACCCTGACACTATTACCCACAAAAGAAAATTTTCCCACTCCCTAATGCATGAACTCATGTGCCAGCTTGTGCTCATGGCCATATTTTCCCTTCCATGCACTATTCCCAATTTTTCAACCAATATCCTTCCAAGCCCCATCGCCAACATATCCCGTGTACACTTCCAGCACTCTCTTCAGCCTCCTTCTGTGCTCCTATGACTCCCAATCCAGCTCCTTCATCATATCAGTTACTGTCTGGTTCCTGCAAAAATTTCTGCAGGACTAGTACCTCATAGGCTAACAAAAAACTACTACAACAAGACTGAAATCTCCTACAAAGCAAAGATTAGACATTATACAACAGTTGTCAGGACAGAGGCAATGTTCAGCTCAGAATACCTGGTATTGAACAAGAAAATGGAGATTGAGGAGTTTGAGAAAAAGGAGAAAAAAAATCTAAGAATAATCCCATGACCAGTAAAGGGTAAAGACAGTACCTGGTGGAAGAGGAAATATCAACATCTATATAGGGATGCAGACACACAATGCACACGAGAAGCCTGATGTTTTACGGAAACCTGGTGAGAATGAATAAGGGTAGATTCACAAAAAGCAGGCTCAACTAATCACTAAGTGAACATTGACAATTGAATGGATTGAGGAGATGAGAAATGGTTTTGAAAAAAGTTGGAATCCATCCAGATGAGATAGAAAATTGAAGAGTGTTTCAAGCCAAAACTGATAAATTCAAAGGATTCCAGGAACAATGAACAAGACCCCCAATGTGCCGAGGAAAGAATGAGGAACCTTAATGAAGGAATAAAAAAAGGTGACCCACTGTTTCAAATAGTCCCAAGTAGGCCAAAATCAAAATACAAAGAAAGTAGATGTTTGTTTTTGCAATAAATTCATACAGAAGCTACATCATACTACTGCAAATCTACATAACAATTGCTTGACACTTTTGTATGGACTGTGGCAAGCAGTCATGAATTAATGGGTCTTCTCTGTAATTTGTCTACACTGTCAATCGATACCTTACAACACAGATCCCAAAAGGCACAACAGTAGTCCAGACATAGACACTATATCTTTTATATGTGCATTACAGCTCTTTAAAAATCAACTTATGAATCTACATGTATACTCTGCAAATCACAAATACTGTGGGTGGCAGAGGGTGCTAAGCACCAATCCTAATTCTGCGCATTCCAATCCCGAACAGATCGAGGAAAGAAGGAATACATAAATGAATCAGTACGGCATCTTATTTCTCTAATCTTATCCCTCCTGTCATTGCAACCTAAATAGGTTGGTGGAAGGAGTATTTCGTTGCACTCATAACTTAAAGATTTTTGCATATTCTCCAGCAAATTCAAACGAAAACGACGTCGTCTGTCCGCCAAACAATCCCAGCCCAACCCACGAATTAGCTGTGTGACACTTACGTAAGGCCTGTAACTAGCAGTCACGAATCGAGCGGCTCTTCTCTGTACTTTCTCTAATGTGTCAGTCAATCCCTTGCGATACGGATCCCAAATTCCACAACAGTATTCCAAATGAAGACGCACTAGTGTTTTGTACGCTATTTCCTTTGTATGAGCATTACAACTTCTCAAAATACGTCCTATGAATCGTAGTTTGGAATTAGCTTTTCCTACAACGGAAGTTATGTGCAAGTCCCATTTCATGTTGCTTTGTACTGTTACGCCTAGATACTTCAGGGAATCTACAGTGTCAACAACTGAATTGTTAACTTTGTACTCCAGAGCAAGCGGGGTCTTTTTATTACTTATGTGCATTGCCTTGCACTTTTTACAGTTAAGTGTATGCTGCCATTCATGGCACCATTCCGAAATAACATCCAGATCGCGCTGAATTTCTAAGCAATCGTCGGAGCACCTCACTTCCCTACTAAATAAGTGCATCATCAGCAAAAAATCGCATCCTACAATTAACGTTGTCACCGAGATCGTTTATAAAAATTAAGAAAAGAAGTGGTCCTATTACACTTCCTTGAGGAACGCCCGAAGTAACGTCTAGTTTAGAAGAGGCTTCCCCGTCTACAACGACATACTGTGACCGACCAGTTAAAAAATCGCGTATCCATTCGCAAATCTGATCAGATATACCGTACGCTTGGATCTTCGCTAAGAGTCGGTTGTGTGGTACAGAGTCAAAAGCTTTCTGAAAATCCAAGAAAATAGCATCAACTTGTGATCCCGCATCAATAACTTTCATTACATCATGCGAAAATAGAGCCAGTTGCGTTTCACATGATCGGTTCTTCCGAAATCCGTGTTGGTATGCTGTAAGTAGCTCATTTTCATCTAGAAACTTCATAACGTTAGAGCATATGACATGCTCCAGAATTCTACTGCAAACAGATGTTAGCGATATCAAACAATAATTCCTAGGATCTCTCCGATCTCCTTTCTTGAAAACGGGAATCACCTGCGCAATTTTCCAGTCAGAAGGTACTTTTCTTTCCTCTAAAGATTTATGAAATATATCTGACAGAAATGGTTCTATTTCTTCTGCGTATTCCGAAAATACTCTTACTGGTACACCATCGGGACCCGGCGCTTTCCCCCACTTCAGGAGCTTTAATTGCTTTATGATACCTACACTATCAATTTGAACTGGATCCATTTCAAATTCAACACGCCGTGGAAAAACGGGAATGTTTTCCATGTTTTCGTCAGTGAAGGAATTTTTAAATTCGGCGTTAAATACGGTAGCCTTGTTGCGGCTGTCATCAACTTCCCGACCGTCTTTTAGTAGAACTGGCATATTGTTGTCACAACCACCTATTTTTTTTACATACGACCAAACTTTCTTTGGATTTTCAATGAGGCTCTTGGAAAGTGAGTTGCGTCGAAAGTCATTGAAGGCCTCGCGCATCACATTCTTGACCTGTCCTCTTGTCTCAACTAGTTTTTCTAAATCACTCCTATACATCGTCCTTCTTGAGCGTGCATGAATCTTCCTTTGCTTTTTAAGTAAACTTTTGACTTCACGCGTATACCACGGGGGATCGTTCCCGTCCCTGATTGTCCTTTTCGGTATATGTAAGTCCATACCTTCCCTGACTATATTTATGAATCGAAGCCACATCTCTTCAACCGAGCCTCTTCCTTCTACAAAGGTAATGTATTTATCCCTCAAAAACGTTCTTAAACTCTCCTTTGGGGCCTTTTCGAACCTGTAAACGACCCTTTCTTTTTTCTTTTTGCGCTCGACTGTTAATTTTACTGTAGCAATTACAGCTTTATGATCACTTATTCCCGTGGTGGTAGAAATGTCCGTAAATAATTCAGGCTTATTTGTAACGAAAACATCTAAAATGTTTTGGTTTTTGTGTCGCACCGCGTTAGTTCAGTGACGAGCTGCTCAAGATTAAGATCTGAGAAAAGGTCGAGAATAATCTCACAGGATATTTTATCCCTGCCACCAGTAACATGGGCGTAATTACTCCAGTCAATATACGGCAAGTTGAAGTCGCCTCCTAGTATTATTCCATGATCCGGAAATTGACGAGCTATATTACTTACGTTATTTCTTAAGGCCTCAGCAAGACCTACATCTGCATCTGGTGGACGATAGAAAGACCCTATTACAAGTTTTGTCCTAGCTACTTTTAGTCTAATCCATAGGATTTCACAGACCGTATCAATATTTATTTCGTTACACGACAGGTGTTTACGAACAGCTATAAATACACCACCTCCATTAGAATGTAACCTATCCTTACGGAAAACATTCATGCTATGGTTAAAAATTTCTGCTGAACTTATATCCGGTTTTAACCAGCTTTCAGTACCTAATACTATATCAGCTTCTGTGCTACTAATAACGCTTTCAAGCTCAGGCTGCTTATTACAAACACTTCTACAGTTTATAACGAGTAATTTAACGGTCGAGATTGATTTTCGCTACTCCTAACATATGGTGCCGAATTTAATTGGGCTACCCGTGACTGTAATCCCAGTTTCGGGTCTTCCTCCCTCAGCCTAAAAAATCCCCCAATGCACGTGTGTAGTGCACACCTGATCTATCCAAGGGAACCCTACACGATTCGACCCTACATTTAACTGTACCCGCAACTGAAGTTATGCGTTCATCCCATTTCATGTTGCTTTTCACTGTTATACCAGGTTATCTTTGACCCTGAAAGTGTCAAGCTATATTGTTTACATCTTTTTAATGCCTCGGCAGCAGTTATATGAGCATGAGGTGGATGGTAGAAGGTGCCTATCACAAATTTGTCCTGGTTTTGTTAAGTTTAATCTATATACTGTAGTTTCGCAAACCGAATCCATATCTATTTCATCGATTCCTACGGTAAACATTCTTACTGATATTAAATAACTCTGCTGAACTTATTTCCAGTTTTATCCAGTTTTCTGTACTGATTACAATAGCTGTTTCTGTGCTAATAATAACCTTTTGTAATTAAGGCTGTAAATTACAAAAACTTCTACAGTTAACAACAGCAACTTTTAACTGACAAAATTCTCTTAAGCTGTTCTAGTTGGGAGTGTTGAATTTATTTGGATTGTCCAAAAATCTACTTCATATCCCAGGTCTTCCTTCATCAGCCTAAAAACTCTCCAGTACACTCCACATGGCCCCTGCAAACAGTGTAGGCAATCCACATGTATATTGCACACCTGATCTTTATTCAATGTATAGAGCAAGGAAACTATAACTAAGATCACCATAGCCTCAGCTAGGCTCTGAAAAAATGGCTGCAATCTGTTCTATCAATGATGCTGCAGACAGATAGCTCTGCTGATATCTTGTGACCATTTCATCCTCTCAGCCAAACACCGGAAGCATGAGAGAATATTCCAGCCAGAGGTAGCAGGCATTACTGGTACTGACGTGCACCGTGATCTGCAGTCGGCTCCACTCCTTCCCCTCTGTGGCATCTGGGATAGCCTGCTTCACATCTTAAATGAGACACCAATCTGGCAATAGATTTCCTCTCCAAATGATCTGACATTTCTCTACTGGGCAGAATAAATGCCTAACATTTAAACAGCCAATTACAACAACCTCCTCCCACTCTTCCTCAGACTTAGCAGGCTTTGGGGTATAGGTGCCATCTCACAGGATGACTGGGATACTGAATCAGACCTGTCAGGCAGTAGCACAAGCTCACCTTTCTGGCATTGAAGCTCATTTGATTGGCCCTGTTTGTGGTTTCGAGGTCCAGAAACCACATGCCAGTTACCAACAGTCTACCATCGCACAGCATCTATACTCTCTGACTGGGATACAAGTAGAGTGGTTGGTAGTGGAAAATGTATGAATGGCCAGACTTTATCAGGGTGATTCATATCATATCTATTGTTATCTCTCATGGCTGTGTCTAGCAGTGTCACCTTCATTAAAGTACAAAGTGTCTGCATACAGCAATCACAGTCCCCACACTTACTATCTTTTGAAAATAAGAACTCAACCAAAAAAATGTGTGAAAGAGTGAATCTTGTGTGCTAAACTCAAAATCCATAGATGAATTCAGCAAAAAGAGCTGCCCAAGAGAAGTAAAGAATACTTTAATCACAAGTACAAAAGTTTGTATCCACAATGTCAAATACCACCCACAGCTAATTTTTAGAACTGCCTGCTAATCAGTTGACTCGTACTACTTAATTTCGATGGAAATACCTGGAGGCTAAGGTAATGCATCTGCCACAAAGCCCATCAAAAAACAAAATCACTAAAAATGGAGTTAAATAACTGTCGCGAGGCAATATCTATGTGGAAAGGAAAGATAAATTATACCCAACACTCACCAAAACTAAAGGGAGGAGGCAGCAGCAATATGAAATAAGACACAAACACAAAAAAATCATAATATTTTGGGGCTAACCCTTTGTTAAATAGAAAGAAAAATGTGTCTGAGTTCACGCAAGCCTCATGGTCAACGCAGCCACATGCAGAATCAAACTGACCATCGGAGGTGATGGGGGAGCAACGATAATATACTCAAAAGTATTAATCACAAGAAAGGAAAATGGGACATTGCAAAGGAGAAGTAATAATAATGATAATAATAATAATAATAAATAAAAATAAAAATAAAATCTAAAATAAATTTGCAGTAGATCTTTATATAACGAATCCATTGTACTGGGTGAGGGTGGAAGGTATTGAGTCCTGAGGGTGGGATGTGTTAGTAGTGGGGTTCAGATGGGGAGGTAGCAACTGGAAGAACTCTAATAGCTTTGACTGTGAAGCAGTTATTGTGAGTGCTGGCATGGTGAGCAACAGGAAGGTCTATGTTTTAAGAGTAAACTGTTTTTCTGTGACCATTCATTCTGATGGATAATGAGTTTGAGGAAAGGCTGATGTAGGAACTTTGGCAGTGGAGGCAGGTGAGCTGGTACATCATATGGGTTGAGGTACAAGTGGCATGACCTATGATAGAGTAGGTTTCACCAGTAGTAGGGTTGCAATAGGTAGTGGTAGGTGGATGCATAATACACATTTCTCTTACAAGGGAAGGATCCAAATGGTGGAATAGGAGCATCAGAGGATTGATATTTGTGTACAGGTATTTTTTGCAGTTAGGTGGTCTGTTGAAGGTGACAGGAGGTGTGGTGGGAAGGATAGTGGGAAGAATGTGGTGCATTTCAGGAAAGGATCTGAGGAAATTTCAGCCAAAAAGAAGAATTTGGTTAAGCGATTCCAAGCCAGGAAAAAACTGCATGAGGAAAACAGCGTTGTGTGTGTTAGTGTGGTGGACAGTTCTTGACTCTTTGATATCTGGTTTTTGACTAGTTCTGGAGGATAGATGCAATTTATGAGTGACCAGGTCAGGTTGTTGGATTAAAGAGCAAAGGATTCCTGGTCAGAGCAGATGCATTTGCCTCGAATGGCTAGGCTGTATCAGATGGAACGTTTTGTGTGATACAGATGGCAGCTATCAAAATTAGATATTAATAAATTTCTCTCAGGCTTCCAGCCGTGTTAAGATGTTACATTTGCTGCTAGATTTGTCTCCGAAAATTAATGTAAAAAACAATCAGTAACTGATATGATAAAAGGAACTGGAATGTGATTTATCGGAAGAGATGAGAAGGGTAAGGAGCCATGGGAGTGTACAAGGCACCCATTGGTGATAAAGCATGGAAAGATATTGGAGGAAGAATTAGGAGGAGCATATGGAAGAGAACAGTTGACTATGACCACAAGCTCACACTCAGTATCAGGCATCAGTATGTGGGAAGATTTTTTTTTAATGTAAGAGGGTCAGGGATTGGAAATAAATTACTAAGAGATGATGAATCATTTACCAAAATCACTGAAAGAATTTAAAGTTGAAATTTATAGCAGGCAAAAGTAGATGGGTACAGGAAAGGGAGAAAAGGAATGTGTTAGGAAATTGCCACTTGACTGTGCATTTCATCGCATTTAAATTAAATACAAGGTATCTTATTCCATTATTCATACAATTATTGAAAACACTCCTGAAAGTCATTTTTCGAAAGTTCTTTCAGCCGCTTTGTTGCATTTTCAGTCACTTCTGACGAATCAGCAAAACATTGTCCCTTTAATGTCATTTTCAGATGGAAACAGGTAAAAATCTGGTGGTGCAAAATCAGGAGAATATGGAGAATGATCCAGAATGGTAACATTGTTTTTGGCAAAGTATTTCTTCATTATTACGGATCGATGTGACGGGGCATTGTCATGCAACAAAAACCAATCATTCCCTGCCCATTGTTCATGTAATTTTCATCAAATTGCATCTAGTAACTGTTTTATGATCTCTGTGTACAATTCTTTGTTGACTGTTTTCCCTTCAGGAATAAATTCATAATAAATCAAGCCTTGGTAGTCATAAAACACCTCCAACATTACTTTACCCTGGCTTCTGTCCAAGCGAAATTTTTGTTTTCTTGGTGATGTTTTTGAGTTCCATTCAGCAGACTGCCATTAAGTCTGAGGGTCGAAAAGAAAGCACCATATCTAATCAGATCAGCCATTTTACTAAAGTCCTTGCACATGGACACTCATTACTTTTTGCTCAAGAGATAACATTTTTGGAACCCTGTGCAAGCAAACATAATGCATGTTTAAATCATTATGAATGCAGTGAACACTTCCATGTGAAATACCAACTGTGCAGATAATAATTGTGATGGTTGTTTGCCTGACCACACAAACAAGTTGTTGAACACACTCAACATTCTCATCTGTCATAGAAGCTGAAGGCCACCCAGTCCGAACATCATCTTCAATTGTCGTGCGACTGTTGGAAAAATGCTTGTGCCAATTGTAAACTGCCATTTTCTCCAACACACAGTTTCTGTTTGCTTTCTGCAGCATCTCAAATGTCCCTAAGGGTGATTTCTCCAGCAACACACAGAATTTTATAATGTACGCAGCTGTAGAGACGACATTTCACAATCCTTCAAAAGAAAGAAACTATGTCTAAAATATCATCCACCACACACTTGAAAACAACTGCAACTGCCTGCTGTATCATACAGCATCTTCCTCAGTAGTGTTTGCCAACCTCCCAAACAAAGAAATTCACTTCCAGTGACTAACTGCTTGACTGTATATAACATTTATGAGAAATTTTTGACCCTACCTCATATAAAAGTTGAACCAAATGTCTAAGTCTGTATATGCAACCAGTCTACCCCTCAAAACATCTACACAAAACATCAATCATTTCAACTTGTTGGAATAAAGCTAAAATCAATCAGATAAAAAAAAAAAAAAAGAAGAAGAATATGTATTTACTACATCATAAACTACCATCCTATTTGCTTATTGTCTGTTGTAAGATCTTGTTACTCTTTTACTCTGCCCCAACCCATTGGTCAAACAGGACTCTGCAGTGGCTTTAGTACAAACGAACCACATTCTTGTCCTGTGAGAACTAATTTGGAGCAAACAAGTACTAGATGCCTCTTTAGGAAGCTTTTGTAGATTCCGCAAAAGGCACTCGGTTCAGTAAGTCACATGGATGTCTTGTAAGCCTTAGATGGTATCAGAGTGCCCCATGACATCTATGACACTTCCTCAGCCACTGTCAGCATTAGGGAATCAACTAGAGATTTTAACATCGAAAGAGGTGTTATGCAAGGTGACTGCATATCTCCAAAGTTATATTCGGCTGTCTTGGAAATGACAATCTGAAAGCGAGAATTGGCAAAAAAAAAATGAGTTAAAATCAATGGTATAAGACTTAACAACTTGAGATTCGCTGATAATGTTGAATTTGTGGCTAATAACATTGACAAACTCCTAACTTTAGTTAACTATCTTGTCTCTGAGTATAAAGCAGTTGGCCTGACAATAAATCTTTCAAAAACAAATGTCTAACAAATGGGTCACAGAGGGGAATATACTGTTAAATTATACATTTTTTAAAAATGACAGTGAGTACATTTATTTTAGCCAAGTTGTAAATATGACAGGAGATGTAAGACCTAAAATTTTCTGTCACATCAAACTGGGATTGCAAGCTTCTGGGATGCATTCTATTATCCTCAAATCTTATATGCCCACAATTCTAAACAAAGTAGTTCATGACCAGAGCTGAAATAGAGCCTTATGGATGCTAAATAAATTTACAAAAGATAAACTTAGGACATCCCAAAGAGTCAAGTCAATATTAGCTTTAACTGGAAAAGACTAGAAAAGAGTAACTGACATTAGGTCAGTTATAGAGGTCAAAGGCATCTTAGAGAAGACAGCCTTCCTGAAGTGGCAGTGAAGTGTTGTTCAGAAAAAAGATTGACAAAAACATTGTCAAGAGTGGATCCTAGAGATCATTAGAGACCAACAGAAATACTGCCAGACCTATGGGACAAGGACACAAGTACAGGGTTATTGGACATGACTATCAGAGGACCAACCAAAATGTTTGACAAGAAAAGACTTCTCAGGTTCAATCTGAACTCATAACTCTAAAAGGGCCACATCATTTAATGATTGAGCAGGTTGCTGATGATAATGATATCTTCCTCTTCTGGTCCCTATCCATTCCGGATGTTGGCAACCATCTTGGCTGTCTCGTCCCTGCTGGTTGATGCTTGGATTAACTCCATAGTTGTGTTGGAGGTCCATGTTCTTAGATTTTTTAACCAGGAAGTTCTTCTTCTACCAGCACTTCTCTTTCCTGGTATTTTCCCCTGGAGAACAGATTGCAGGAGTTCATAGTGACTATTATTCCTCATGATGTGGCCAAGGTACTGAAGCTTTCGTGTTTGTGTCAGTATTTCCATGTCTTTTTTCATTTTACGGAGCACTTCAGCATTTGTGGTGTGGTCTGTCCATGGTATTCTCAACATTCTTCGATACAGACACATTTCATAAGATTCTAGACTTTTACTGATTTTACTGATAGTTTCTGTTAATGTCCACATTTCAATGCCATACAGGAGGACAGAGAACACATAGCAGTGCAGGAGTCTCATCTTTGTCGTAATTGATAAATTTCAACTTTTAAAACATTTTATTGAAAGTAGCCCTGGCTTTACCAATAC
Organism: Vandiemenella viatica; assembly: GCA_031002005.1. Lineage (NCBI taxonomy): Eukaryota > Metazoa > Arthropoda > Insecta > Orthoptera > Morabidae > Vandiemenella > Vandiemenella viatica. Next base: position 305,407,254 of record JARYHS010011408.1, read on the forward strand.
ATGACTTTATTTCATCAGGTGGATCCCATTGGCTGTTTACTGTGGTGCCAAGATACATATACCTTGATACACATTCAATGATCTTCTGGTTAATCAAAATATGGCATTGGGAGTTGTTGTTTTTTCCCCATTACTTTTGTCTTATTTATATTAATTTCAAGTCCGTATTCATGGCTGCTTTGTGATACTCTATCTATAAGATATTGTAAGCTTTCCTGACTGTCAGAAAAAATGACTGTGTCATTTGCGTAGCGAATGTTGTTTATCCAGTTTCCATTCAACAGCAATCCCATCTCCTCATCACTCAACGCCTCCCTAAATATATATTCTGAGTAGATATTAAATAATAAGGGGGACAGGATACAACCTTGTCTTACACCACTCAGAATTTTTACTTCATCCATATTTTCTCCCTTCAGTCTCACATGAGCAGACTGGTTCCAGTACAGGTTAACAATAATTTTGAGGTCTTTATCATCTAAGCCAATAATTTTAAAATTTCTATCATTTTCTGATGCTTTACCCTGTCAAAGGCCTTCTGATAATCTATAAAACAAGCATAGACATCACAATTTATATCTCTGCAACTTTGAAATAGTACTTGGATGCTAAACAGAGCTTCTCATGTTCCAACTGCATTTCTGAATCCAAACTGTGTAGGTGATACATATTCTTTACAGAGCTTATATACCCTTCGATGAATAACCCTCAGAAATAGTTTTAATGTGCGGCTCACAAGGCTGATCGTTCTGTAGTCACCACATGACTTAGCTCCGGGTTTTTTTGGTAGTGTAACAAACTCTGATAATGATATAAGTAGTGAAAATCTAATACATAAAAATGAATGTTTGTTTGTTCATCTCCTATGCATTCCTACACAATTCATCCAATTACATTGAAACTTTGTTAAATTATTATGTGAACACCTGTGAAGTATTCTGGAGGGGGGGGGGGGGGGAATCCAAAAAAACCCTACCCCTCTCCTCCTACACAACCCTCAAATTTTTCAAATATTATTTGTACAAACCCACAATGTTTGTATGATTTCGATAAGGTTTTACATATGTATAATATAACACAAAAAGAAAAATAGTACAATTCAACTCCCTCTTTCCCTCCCCCTCCCCCCCTCCCTTAATTTTTGCCAATGTTATAGACAAACAGTTTTATCAGATTTTGACAGAAAATTTGTATTATTATATATTAGAACAAATTGAAAAAATACTAATAAATTCCTCTCTGGCTTCCAGCCATGTTAAGATGTTACATTTGTGGGACGTTTCGAAGGCGTCCTTCTATGCCTTCATTCTCAACTGTTTACGTTTGATTTAAAAAATCTGAATCTCTTCTCCGTTTCATCCCTGTCCTTAATTTAAATAACATTGTTCATACAAACCCATAGTCTTTATCCGATTTCGATAGTACTAAGCACGCGCAAGCTTTTAAACAAAGCGGTCTGGTAGCTTGGTGGTTAAGACCAAGAAATTCGAACTTCAAATTTAACAATCTACAGTTTTTATCCAATCCTAAGGAAACTTCGCGTACAGATGTTTTAAAATAAATGAAAAATAATGTTTTAGTTTACAAAACTGCGCTCTTTTTCACACCTCTTAAAGACTATCCCATTTTTTTAATTCATAGGTAAATCTGCCAAAGTTGATACTAGTGGAGGATTTTTACTACAATCTGATGAAAAGGTAAAAAGGTAAAAAGGGAACAAAAGTTGGAACTTTCATATCCAGCAACCAAGAAACGCTGTAGAAAGTAATTAAAAAAAAAAAAAAAAAAAAAAAAAAAAAACCCACGCCTAACTTAGTGCACAACCCAAAGTTTGATTAGATCCTAGCAAAGGGGGACATGTTAAGCAAATGATCATTTATAACCCTAATTCCAGCTTTAGCCAGAATTTGTACCTGGGACCAGACGAAGAAACATTTGAACATGGGAGCCTTAACCACTAAGCTACCAGACCACTTCTTTTTTTAAATATAGATGAGCAAATTACTATCAAAACTGGATATTAACTATGATTCTGCATTTGCAGAAAACGAAAGACCATAAATATTCTATATCCCAAAGCACTACATAAACCTTTTATATATATAAAAATAGACACGTTTTCCTGTATTGCACTTTTCAGCCACCACTAGCACAGATAACTGGTGTTTTTGTGTGGAAGTAGCATGGAGTTGTGGTGCAATAGACATACAAATCACTCTATCATCTTGAATAAAATTTCTAGCTTTTACAAACCAGATATGAAAATGTTTGTCCTTTATAGCACTACTCGTGGAAATGAATGCAATGAAATTCTTCAATATTTAAATTTCAACCTTCAAATTTTTATGCTTCTGTACGATATTGGTTGAATTTTGAGTTGAAAGTTGCTTTATTGTTAAGATTCTGCTTATATTATTTATTTGCTGTACTAAATTCTTTGAATTATCCATATTTTATGGGTTTTAGGAAACCAGTTCACTCATAGCACAACACTACTATGACACTTGACGAGTCCAATAGTAAGCAACATGTATCCAGATTCAATTTAAATAATTTTTAGAATATAGTACAATGTCACATCTTTACGACATTTGTAGAAGCATTATCTACTCCAAGGCCCTTTATGTTTATTAGCTCTCACAGTTCCTTCATGATATCCTTAGGATTAATTTTAAATCTTCTATTCTGTTCATTTCTAATTGTGTGGACAAGTTTGTATACCCCCCGTCCCCCCATTCTTGAATCGTAGTCCCTAGAAACATAAGAAATTAGTTTTTTTGTTGTTTGTATTTATATAGTATTTTTTGTTACTATAGTCCTCTATTCTACAGTTATTGTATGTGAGATGTCTACTTTATTTTTCCTTTCCATTTTAATGACACTTAACTGCATTTCTTTCCATTTCATCAGTTTTAAAACAAATATATTTTTTATAATCCATTAAAATGCAAATAATTTGATATATTATTCGGTGATAAAATGTCTCCCCTCCTCCACATGGTGGGAGATGGGCAGTGGCATAAAGAGACCGATACAGTAGCTGCGAAGGTCCTACAGGAACCCTGGAAAATGACCTAGCAAGCCGGTAGTGGATAGGGCCTGCTTGCAAAACAAAAACAAGCCTCGAGAAGATCAAAGGACAATAGACATGGCTATGGAAAAGGTATAAGATTTTGGATCCTTGAATATACGGTCATTAACTGGGAAAATGGAGGAAATTATGGACCTGATTGGGAAAAGCAAGTTGGATATTTTGGGGTTGGGTGAGACAAAGTGGAAAGGAAAGGGTAGGAGAGAACTGAGAAATGGTTTCCAATTGTATTGGAACGGAAATTAGGATGGGAGAAGAAACAGAGTAAGGGTAGTTGTGAGAGAGAGGTTGAAAGAGGAAGTGGAAGAGTTTAGTGACAGAATGATGAAGATTAAGAATGAGGTCAAAGGAAGAAGCCTGGATGTACTTCAAATATACTCCCCACAAGTAGGATGTCCAATCCAATAGAAGAGTTTGAACTGGAGCTGCAGAGACAGTTAAATGAGCAAACCTGACTGCTCATGCAGGCACAGAAATGCAGGGGTATGAGAAAGTAATAGGCAGAAGGGTGGGGTAGCAAGAATTAAGAAGGGAAAGTCTATTGGATTTCTGCAAATGACATGGATTGAAAATAGGAAATTTCTAGTACAAAAAGCAAGAGAGCCACAAGGTAACCTGTTATAGTTGCGATTGGCAGAGGAAGTCAGTTGTGGACTACTTTATATTCAATGGTGAACTGAAGAAGAGTGTGGCAGATGTGTAGGTAATACCATCAGAGGCATTAGATAGTGATCTCCGGCTATTGGTAATTGTTGAGGATTGCGACAGAGAGGAGAAAATCAGAAAGACAGGATAAGACATTAAGGGTACGGAAATTGAAAGAGAAGAGTAATTAATAGGAATACCATAGAATAGTAAGGAGTAAGATACCCATAGTGGAAATGGGGACAGTGGGAGAGGAGTGGGAATATTTTAAAATGAAGTTAGTTCTAGCAGCAGAAACGGAGTGTGGAAGGACTCGTAACACCAAAAGGTGGAAAGAAACAGCATGGTTGAATGATAGAGCTAAACAAGCAGTAGAAATCAAGAATAGGGTCTTTAGGGAATGGTTCAAGCAGAGGACACAGAAGACAAGGGATGACTGTGTGAAGAAAAAGGAGGACGCCAAAAAATAGTATTGGAGGAAAGGAGGAAGTGGCTGGAGAAGTGGACCAACATGATGGAAGAAGATATCAAAGGAAATAACAAAGTACTATATGGAATGGTAAAAATGAAGAGGAAGGAGTGGACAGAAAATGACAACATGCTGGATAAGGATGGAAATGATGTGGAAGGAGCATTTTGAATCCCTAATAAACCCAGATTGGTCACAGGATGATATAGTTGTTCAGGAGAAGCAGTAAAATAATAGCCATGTAGGAGAGGAAGAGAAGGATTTAACTTGAGAAGAAGTGGAAACAGCTCTGGGTAAGATGAAGGGTGGAAAGGCACCAGACATCGATGAAGTGAGCGTGGATACGATAAGGGCAACAGGAGTAGTAGGAAAGCAGTGGCTATACCGTGTGGTGATATAGGTGTAGAATCAGGGTGCAACTCCTGAAGACTGGAAAAAAGGGATAATTATACCTATATTCAAAAAAGGGAGCAGGAAGGAGTTTAAAAACTACAGAGGTATTATGCTGATGTGCCATTTTGCCAAAGTGTATCAGAAGATCATTAAAAAAGGATACGTGACAGGGTGGAAAAGGGCTAAGGGAAGAGCAGTATGGCTTCAGATCAGAGAGATCGACAGTATACCTGATATTTGCTATGAGACAGCTGCAGGAAAAACATTATCAGAATGGAAAGGATCTACTGTTGGTATTTCTAGATATTGAGAAGGCATATGATTGTGTACACTGGAGTTAGGTATGGAAGGACTTGGAGAAGAGAGGAGTTCCCAAAGAAACCATCAGGAGAGCGACAGAACTGTACCAAGGAAGTGTGAGCTATGTGAAAATAGGGGAAGGAAGAACAGATAGGCTGAAACAAAGGAATAGATTAAAACAAGGAAGTGCCCTATCACCACTACTCTTTATTATAATCATGGATGCTATAATGCAGAAGATGGCAGTGAGAATGGAAGAGGAAAACATGAAGGTGATGGCTTTTGCGGATGATCTGATGATCGGGGGAGGTGATGAAGAGGAAGTGCAGTGGCAGTTGGATGTATGGACAGACAATGTGGAGGAATATGACCTGAAATTTAATGTAAAGAAATGGCAACAACCAGAAATAAGAATAGGATTACCCAGGAAATTGTGATGGTAGATGAACAACTAAAGAAGGTAAGCAGTTTAAGTACTTGGGGAGTGTATTAGAGGAATGTGGAGGAAATGATGGCGAGATAAGTGAAAGAGGAAGACAAGCTGAGGCATTCCTAAGGAGCATTAGAAGCCTGATACGGAATAAAGAGGTGCCACGGAGAAGCAAGAGAGTAATTTATCACACATACTATGTGCCTATCTTGACATATGCTGCTGAAACATGGACAATGAAGAAGTGGGACATCAGCAAAGTAGAAGCAGGAAAAATGAAGTTTTAAAGCTGTAGAATTGGAGTTACTAAAATGGACAGAATAAGTAATGAAGTGATTAGATGCACCTTAAAGGAGGAACCACTACAGGAAAGGGTAGAGAGGACCATACTGAGATGGTATGGACATGTAAAGAGAATGGAGGTTCAGATAATTCCAAGAAAAATCCACGAAATTAAAATCCATGATAAATGACCCAGAGGATGACCAAGCAATGGATGACTTGAAAGGAATGGAGTAGTGTGTACGGAAGAGAGGAGAGGACTGGAACAAGGTGGAGTCAGAGAGGTGGTGGGAAGAAATAAGGAAATGGAGAGGCTTGTGCATGAAACGGATCCACCCAGTGGCTGGAAACTATAGAGGATGATGATGATTAGATGATAAAATCATCTGAGTTGAAAACACAGGTAATATGATAGGGAGAGGTTTAAGAATCCAGCTTCTTTGGACATGGTAATGATGGGATGTAATAAAGAACACCTACTCTGAATTTTTATCATATAGGAAAAGTTAATTGTGTTAACGTATGTGCACTGGTCACTAATTGAGGTTTTTGCTTACAGCGCTTATCCTCAGATAAGTTCTATTGCTGATAAAGGGACAAGAACCAAAAATTGCAGTATTTATTGTAACTGTGTTCATATCGTGTAACCACACCATTCTATCATTATCAAAATTTAGTAGCAATTCATTTCCTATCTTAATTTGTAATAAATAAGTGAATATTTTAACTATTGAATCAGTATCTTAGTATTATCCAGCAAATTGTATTAGCTTGAAGTTCAGTAATAAATTCCAGAAATGCCACAGTATCAATAAATGGCACAGTGGAATGGAACAGTCATACTTTTTAACTATTGAGGAATAATCTCAAAACAGTTTCTAGGAAGACCCTGTGATATTAATAAAACCAGGTCAGACACCAGAAGATGGCCAACACTCTGGTATGATTTCAATGTGCGTCATAGAACTATATCCTAGGTCTTCCAATGTTCTTGACTGTCACCTAATTCATTCAAAAATGGCTGATCTTTGCTGTCAGGATGGGAGGGGTAAGAAAGGAGGAAGACAATTTTAACTAGTTAGTTTCCCTTAGTACTACTGCTGACAGATGTAATTATGCTAATATACTGCTACTGAATAATTCAAATCATTGCATAGGGTAATGTGAGTTTTAAGCAAAATTACAATCCCATATTACCAAAGCCATTCAAGATTTTTAACTGGCTAATCTAATGAAAGGTGGTTGAAATAATATTGACAGTATTCATATAACACCACTAATTTTCTCATTTTACCTAGATCCCCAGACATACACATATATAATAATCAAACAATAAGACAAATAGATATATATATATTGATGACTAGCAGTTACCCGCGACTTCGTCCGCGTTGAAGAGTGTTGTAATATAAGATTTTCTTGAGAGGTTTGGTTGCTCAGTGGTTAGGGCGTCCAACTGAAGATGGAAAAGTCCCCAGCTTGAATCCCAGTCTGGGAAAGGATTTTCAAAGGTCCTTAGCTCGACCTTCACATCTGGCATAGATTGTGTGACGTGAATTACGCCACAATGCTCACTTGGTTCTGATTCCGTGTTGAACTGTGGGTCCTCTATGTCCGGTAGGATTACTGGGTTACGTTAAGAGGCTACGAAATGGACTGATTGCGGAGACGTAAAGAAGCCTTGTCACCAGGTCAATACGACCATACAATTTATTTTAGAGCTATTTTTATTAGTAATAGTAGTAATAAATGTTGTAATAAAATAACAAAAATCTATTTATGTTCCGCACTTCATTGAATTTTTAAAACAGTAAAAATATTCTGTTTGTAAGGAGTATTTTCAGTTTATTATATCCGTATATACAATATTGAGGATTTGCCTCCTAGGTTTTGCCTATTTTCATAGCCCTAGTTTTCTTACATTTCTTTGAAAGATTTGAATTTCGTTTACCCAGCATCTCTTAAAATTACTTATTTCATCTCGTGAATAAAAATGAAAATAGTTTTAATTAATGGAAGCTCAAAACGTCAAAATATTAGCAATACATTGATGAAATCGACTAAATATCAACAACAACAAAATACTAACATCCAAACAGCAAATAAAAACTTAAGTGGCCCAAGGACGTTCATTTCCGTTAGTAAAATTGGGATTTTAAAAATGAATATTTTGATTTGCATTGGATATCTGAAAAAAATCTTTAACAAAAGAGAACTTAATTTTCTCTTTGAATATTGATTTTTTTTGAGGATGTATTGGTTCCATCAACAGAAATTATAGTAGTAAGTATAATAGTAATTGATTCTTTTATCCAAAATGATCAGTGGTATTGTGGTAATGGTTTCTCTATCTTTGGAAACAACTGAATTGCCTCTAGACCAGTTTACTATAGTTCATTCGTTTCGAACATTAATTCTGCGCTAAAATATGTTCGAATGTTAAAGTAGTAATAGATTGTTTCTTCATAATTGGTTTCTCACTCTGCAAACAGAATTGAATATCAACCGGCGAATTACCACTCCGCTTGTCCGCCACTCCATTATCTGAATAAAACATTGATAAATTTCAAAAATTTACTTCTGGTTCTGCTAAATCGTCCAAGCTTACTATAGATCTTTTGATACAATATTGGTACAAAGCGATACATGATGTCACTAAAATGGTGCTCATGAAAGAAGCTTAAATAACTAATAATATTTCAGTTCTCATTTTGGCCCAGGCTGCGTTTTAAAATTACCGCTAGAAAATCAAAGCTTCTATGACTCGCACATTAATACATTCACTATATTGTATGTTAGTGACGTCATGAATAGCGAAATAAAATTGACTTATTATTAAAACAGTAAATTAAATATTGAATACATCTAAAACTACATTCAGCCGCATGAACTATGTCGTCAGCTTCATGACAGTTATTGAGGTAACGTAATTAAAAAAATTATACTAAAATGCTTTTAACTTACAGTGTACAACGGAAAGTCCACAATTCTCTACGGTCGTTAATATTGCTGGTCAAATTTACATCGCGATAAAGTGACTTTTATTGCTCGTGATTTAGTAAGGTGTATAATGAAATTAATTATGATAGTAAATTATGATATAGAAAATTCTGTTACTACTCGAAATGTAGTTCCAGAGCATTTAATGTGCTGAGATGTGTTCGTATCGTTTGATTTTCTAGCGGCAATATTAGCAGAAGTAGTCGTTTGGTTGAATTGCTGCCTGGACCAGAATGTTTTAGTTACAGCAGAAAGCAGAAGGAATTTAATTATTATTAGTAATAAGTAAGCAGCTTTCATATGCTCCGTGCAAATGAGGTTTATTGTGTTGTAAACGACTTCCAGTGTTACTTCACGAAACAATAAGTTTATACATTAGCCCATTGAATACATTCGTTTTAAGTGTAGAATTCGATAGATATTTGCAGAAAATTGAACAGTAAGTAAAAAGTAGTACTATTTGTACAAAAATTCTGAACGAAAAATAAAAAGGGTTAGTTAAGTTTTAAATTTCGCCAAAGTAATGCAGAGACTGTATAGTAACAAAAAAGAAACAGGAAATAAATTAAACCGAGATAGAATGGAATCCGTAACATTTTTATAAATACGACCTTTCGGGCACCGGCATTTTGCACTTTTAGTAAATCGGCTTTCGTGCTGGTATACTCACTCATAGCATTTCACGTTTTTTTTTTTTCCAAGTTCTGATTTTTTCATTTTGTATGACGCATATATTAAGATTGAAATTATGGTGTAATATTTGATATGTCATACTATTTTATGTAAGCAAATGAAAACATCTCCTTGCGAATTTGACAACAGTACCTACCTTTTTTTTTTAATTTAAGGTTAAGTACAGATTTATATTTCCTGCTTCCAAACTATTATTTGTCAAGTGCATCGGTTTTATGGCTTTTAAACTAAACACAAACTTGCATATGTTAGAAGGTTCTGAAAAGTAGTGTTTGCGATTTACGTAAAAAGGAAAGAGTAAACGTGGCACGGCTATCTACGAAGTAGGAAACTCTTTGTTGTTTCCGAATTGATATTAATGGCAATTTCTAAAAGAACTATGCGTTTTTGCGGGTAAAATCTATCCTATGACACTTCGCACGCAATTAACTGACTTCATGCCAAATTTCATTTAAATATGTTGAGTTATTAAGGCGTGATTTACTGCAGACGTACATCCAAACACACATCCGAACTTTCTTATTTTCTCATTTATAGATATATAGATTCCGTAATCAAGAGAGTATGCACATGAGATACTTGGCTGGTGGTAGTTAGTTTGTGAAGCAATGGGATGTGCTTGTTTCCAGCCTTTCATCCTAATATTCCAGATAGAATATTAAATTAAATTTCTAACTATTATTCATCATCATTTGATGTTTACACTTTTGCGGGTTGTCCTTTACATCCTCTTCCAAGTCTGGCAGTCATTCCAAGAATTTTCCTCCATCACTTTTCTCCAAATGACTCCCTTAGCCTCTGCATCTTTCTTCACTTGGTCAATCCATCTTGCCTGTGGTCTCCCTACTGGTCTCCTTCCCTTCCCGCTGTTCAGCAGTGCTGCTTTTAACATCCTCCCCCCCTCCATCCTCATAACATGACCCAACCACTGCAGCCTTTTCCTCCTTAATATTTCTTCTAATGCTTCCACTTGTAGTCTCTCCCTGATGTTTTCATTTCTAATTTTGTCGTTCCTCATAACATTCTCTATCCCTCTCAGAAACCTCATCGCTGCCACCTGCAAGCTGCTAATATCTCTCTTTGTCCAAGTCCATGTTTCAGAACTATAAGTCAGTAATGGCTGGTAATATACTTTATAGAGCAGAATATTGGCATCCTTCCTTATGTTCCACCTCCAGATAACATCCTTCATCTGATGATACAATTGTCCACCCTTCCTTACTCTTTGACCTTGCTTCCCAGATACTCAAACGATTTTACCCATTCCAATTTCTTGCCGTCGAGTAACACATCCTTTGAAGTACCAGTGTTTCTTGTTATCTTCATTATTTTGGTCCTTTCCACACTAATCTACAGGCCATGTATACCCATTGCAATCCACCATTTCCGTAATTCTCTTTCCAGATCCTGCTCTTTCTTGTCCCATATTATGATGTCATCAGCATATGCTATCACTTCCAGCTCTGTTGTATCTCTGTGTCGCGTCACTTCAGCTGTTATTACATCTAATACCTCATTAAACAGGACAGGTGACAACACACTTCCTTACCTTACTCCTCTTCCCTTGTGAAACCATTCTGAATGTTTACTGATTATTATTAATTATTAATTTTAATTGAGATGGAGCTAATGCTCTGGTGGCATTTCTCCTAGTCATTTAATTGCCCCTTTTTATATTATTATATGTTTAATTTTCTTTTATAATTGGAGTGTTAGATTCCTCCCCATTTACCTTTCCAGATTACAAATTATAATGACATAGTGGCACACTGAATTACTGAGTGTTACAATTGAACTTGTGCTGTGATGTAGTTTTCCTACAGATTTAATAATCTGAACAGTGACCCATCAATTATTAGCTGAGAATCAGTTATAGTAGACAGGTTTTGGTGCCTTAAACTATCAGGATTAATGCTAGCAATTGAACCAAAACACTCAAATGTCTTGAATAACTAAATTGACTTTGTATTTCAACCTTAAAAATTTTAACACAAACCAGCAGTGCATTAGATCCATATCGGGATTTCAAGAGGATATCCAAACACATGTTCAGAGTGGAGACGTAACGGCATGCAAATATTGCATCACATCACTCAGTCATTCCCTAACATCACAGTTTTAACTCAAAACTGTACAAATCTATCTGATACATTCCCATAGTGATAAAGTGTAGTTATTCTCACTCACAAGTATGAAACAAACCATTTTAACTCAGAATGGGGATTGATTTTCCTACTATTAGACACACAACTTGTGCTCCTCTTTTTTTGTTAATCATGCCTGATTGCCATTGGCGACGTCAATATACATCTTCACCGTCTTCCCATTTTCCAAGCTCTCAACCATTCCGTTCAAGTATATGTCAAACAATGTGTTTCCCTTTTTTACTATATTGCACAATATTCTAATATTTTAATTTCATTACTTGAATTGAACAAATATAAAAACAAATACAAATATGTGACAAAAATGTAGACTCTAATTACTGCTGCTGGTGACCCAAATTTTATTCTAATTATGTTTTAAAATTCAGAAATATCTATATGGTGCAGTATCATTGCCCCATTACAATATCTGAAGACATGTGAAATTGTTTAATTTGTTTTTTATGGAATAGTAAAAGATAAAAGACTTTCTGCTGTGAAGGGTTTGTTGAAATAAATATCTATAGCAAATTATAAGGAGGCACTGGACTGCTTTTGAAGTCTAGCTGTGTTGTCTGAGAAATGTTAGTCCGCTGAAGTGAGGTGCTCACTAAAAGGTTTTGAAATTATAAACAAAAAGCCCAGTTCCCTGAGGCCACTTAGTCAAGCATAAAAATTCTCTCTCTCTACCAATGTATAAACAATGTGAACACTAATATTCATTAAAAAAAATTGTTTATGATTACAGAACAAGCAACCAAAATATACTGGAGGATCTGAAACAACTGTACAAGGAACTCCAGTGACGCAAGGTACCGCATTAGGCCGGGCATGTGTGGTGCTCGAATTGGATGAGATATCTTCTCTGAAGCCCGGAGACATCCTCGTGACACGCAGCACTGACATCGGTTGGAGCCCGTACTTCCCTCTGCTCGGTGGAGTTGTTACGGAGCTGGGAGGCCTCATCTCACATGGTAGCTAAAGTAGAAAAAAAAAATATTTAACACAATGTTTATAATTCTTAAAAATCATTTACTTTCTTTGATCATACAACATACATTTTATAAATTTCATTTCCCATCATTCCTATTAAATAAAATTACTTTCCTACTAAATTCTATTTATTTCATCTAATTTGTAAGAGAACTATTCCAAATTATTTCCCAATTTCAGACTAAACCTCTTGCTCCATCATTCCTTTTGTTTAGTCTCATCAGTCTGCTGTAAACAAAATTATAATAGCATCTATATAATTTTTTGACTTGGGTTGACAGTTTATAGTTTACTTGCCATGCCCATAACTTCGTCATACAGAATTTAATGTTAATTTATTGAAAAAATGTAAAAAAATATTGATTGTGTAGGTAAAAGTAGAGGAAAAGCATTTCATTTGGTTTTCTTGCGCTTCAGCTATCCTGAATTTAATTTGTGTGCAATGCTTTAGTCATGTTTGAGCATTGCTTTTGTTTCTACCTTTCCTTTAAACCATCACTAATTAGAAAAGTTTATGTATGTTGATGACCCACAGGCTCACTTAAGTGTTGTTCGTATGGCTTCTCTGTGATCAATCTGGTGCATGCATGAACATATTGCATTTATCGTTTAGCCCACTACAGAGTGTGTGAAACCACTATTTTACATTGTCCTGCTCATTCTTCTAATCTTCCCAAAACAAATTGCATAATACAGTCTCAAAATCAAACACATCATCACTGCTTATATAGTGCTTACCACGCTAGGTATTTCAGCTGTGAGAAAGCTCTTCCAGGTTATATGAAATAGATACATGAAAATTCCAAGATTTACAGTTTTGCTCCTTATACTGTATCATGGAAGAAATATGACACTAATCATGATAGAAAGTATCCTCTTTGTTAACAGATGGTGTGAGTTGTCACTATCCTAAATTTCATTGAAATTCCTTCACTAATTTTTGTGGAGCCCACATATACGAACAAAACTCTTAAAATTTATTGTTTTGTTTTCTTTTTGATGTGGAAGTATGTTCTAATTAGGATTAGAAGGGACAAATATCCTAATTGATGATAAAGCTATTAATATTTTGCAATTTTACATTCATCAGCTAAGTTTTTGTAGACTAAATTAATTTTAAATCTTTAATTATCATCTAAACTCTTGGGTTTATTACTAGTGAGAAGAATTATTTAAGATTACTCCATAAGTAACAGTTTTAAATTTCACGTCATTGTTGTTAACGTTATTGCTAGTTATTGCACGTTTTACTGAATTAAATTTAGCATAAGCTTGATAGTAAGATTAATTGTAATTGCATAGGTAAAAATAGTGGTTTAAGTTATTTTGTAGTGTTAAATTTCTTATATACCATAAAAAGTTGAAATCACTAGTTTGAATTTTGATTGTTAAGGTTTTTTTGTATTGTCCTATATCAAGGCTTTATTACGCTTAAAATAACACAGTTTCATAATTAATTAGTTCCGGACTAGTAATAAAATCAACTGGAAATAATAAACATAAGTATTCCTATATAGCATTTGGTTGTTCACATTAGGTTAATACAATATCGTTATTTTAAGTTCGACTATTAATATCGAAATCAATTTTACGAAAACAAAAATGTATGTTCTAATAATTAACCTGTTATGCCTGAAATTTAATTGTGTTTAATTGCCATCTAATACATAAAAATAAAAAACCTGCTACCTTTCTTTTTTTTAAAAGTAACTAATTAGTTGTTATCCACATTAGCACTAAATAGTATCGACTTTCCATTTTAAGTTTGCTTCGAAATTCATTAGCTTAATTTTTATTCATTGGTTCTTAAGTAGTTTAGTTACCTAGTCATTATTCATAAAACAAGTATTTGGGAAAATCATGATTGGAAAGTATGGCGCCTATCGTAGGTATGTTGCGAACGGGGTGGGTTGTAGTTGGTGTAAGAAGTGGTTTCACTGGGCATGTGGGCAAGAGGAAATGGGGGAAATAAATGAGGCTCTCCCATGGTTTTGTTCACTTTAACTTAGGGATGATAGGATGTGGGAGATGGGTGAAATGATTAGGGAGTTGCGTGGAAGGTTCAGGGTTCTTTAGGCTCGTCCTGTGGAGGCTCAGCCTCCACAGGCATGGCCTGGGGTGGCCCTACCTGTGGACGTTTAGCCTATGGGGGCTCAGCCTGTGGAGGCTCAACCTTTGGAGGTCCAGCCTTTGGAGGCTCAGACTGCACAGGCACAGCCTGTGGGGGCTGAGCTTGTCGAGGCTCAAGCTGTAGAGGCAGAAAGTAGAGATAGTGGGTTGGAGGAAGTTAAGAAGGATGGGTGGGAGCTGGTAACAGGTCGTAGGAGAAACATGGTTAACAGGATGAACAAGCCAGACACTTCAGTAATTGTGGGAAAAAATAGGTTTGACCTTTTGCCAGAGTTAGGAGGAAAAGAGCCTCATGTAGGAGTAGGAGTAGGTAAGAGGCAGCAGACCTTTAGAAATAAGGATATGCAGGGCAAGAATAGGAAAAAAGGGTTCTGCTGCTAGGTAGTAGCGATGGGAGAGAGGTAGGCCCTCTTCTGCAGGATCAGTTAGGTACAGGATACCAGGTCACACAATTTTTCAAACCTAGTGCTACACTAGATCAGGTAATAGAGAATATAGGTTCACTTTGTAGGAGTTTCACTAAGCATGATAGAGTAGTGATAGTGGGAGGTGCGGGAAATAGTATTGATAGAAACGCGAGTTATGGTATAGAGAGTGACCTGAGGAAGGTGGTGAAGGAGGAACAGCATACCAGGGTGGAGCTCATGCAGGTCCTAAGTCACCATGACCGGCCACAATTGAACTATGCTGTGAGGCAGGTTAATGTGGAAACGGAAGTGCTACTTGGGAAAGGCATTAGTTCTCTGTTTGGGATTGTGCCTGTGAACACCATAGGTAGGTGGGGTTTCACTAGGCATGGCCTACACCTAAATAGAAGGGGGAAGGGAGTACTTTCTGAGTTGTTAGCTAAAGCAGTGAGGAACCCCTTTCTAGTGATGATGGGGTCAGGACTGTGTCTTTATTAGGTTAGGGGCTGCTGGTGAAAGGACGGAAATAGATTATGAAACTGATACTGATTGCAGATTCATGATGGGAAAAGTGACAGATATTAAAGAAATGGATGAAGTTGTTGAAACAATAACTGACTGGGTAAAACTGGGGAAAAGGAGATAAATGATGAAAATGTAAAGCCGAACGGTAAACTGTAGAAGTATAATGAACAAAGTAATTGAATTTGCAAATTTAATAGAGATACACAAACCACAAGTAATAATTGGGGTAGAGAGGTGGTTAAAAGAAGAAGTACTAGACAGTGAGGTTTTTCCTGATGGTTACAGAGTGTACCGCAGAGATAGAGGAGCAATTGTTGGAGGAGTTTTCATACTAGCTAGCAAAAACTACCACAGTTCACTGGTGATGTTAGATCAAGGTAAATTTATGGAGTAATAGAATAGAAAAAATCAGAGTGTTAGCTGTTTACTGCAGTGGAAGAATGACAGATGAAGATGAGACTCTTGGGGAGAAATTAAATTCATACTCAGATTTCAGAGGTACGTATAGAATTATCATCATTGGTGGGGATTTAAATTTACCAGGTGTAAACTGGGAAGGAAATAAAATAAATAACACAAGGGAACAAAGATTTGCAAATATCTTAATAAGGGAAGGAGTATTTACATAAGTAGTTGAGCAAAACACTAGGGGACAATATATTTTGGATATATTTCTAATTAAGCCTGATTAAAACCTTGTGGAGTGTCAAATAACTTAAGGAATAAGTGATCATGATGCAGTTCTGATGGATATTAGAGGATTCAGTAAACCAGCAGCTAAAATCGAAGGGGGAAATAGGTACAATTATAAAAAGGCACAGGTTTAAAATTTGAAGGTATATTTCAGAGAACAATTCAGCAAGTAGATGGTAGGCACAAGTACAGTAGAGTCAAGGTGGAGAGTTCAAAGAGATAATAACAAAGGGGGAAGAAAAATTTATTCCAAGGCAGAAAATAAAGAGAAGTAGAGAACCTATGTACTATAATAGTGAAGTGAGGAGGTTAAAGAGGTTGGTAAGAGGAGAACATAATAGAGTTAAGAGACAGCAGGGTAGTAAGGAATATTTAAATCAACTAAACATGGACTTAATACCAGCAAAGAAAGTGGCTAAAGATGGGTTTATGAAGAGTAATATCAGTGCAGGAGGACTATTGACTGATGCATCTAGAAATTTCTATGGCTATATCAGGAAACTGAGGGGAAGGGAAGTAGTAGAGATGCTTACAGATTAGGATGGAGAAGAAGTTACCGAGGATTTGAAAAAGGCAGAGATTTTAAGTAACTAGTTTAGTGAAAGCATTAGGGACAATGAATCAGAAACGGGAGGGTCTAATTCGGATAACAATCTTAACAACACAATTAGAAATGAAGATAATAAAAAATTTAAAATTAATCCTTATTATTTAAATTGAGCCTGAATACTTTCTGCTTACCACAGGACTGGAAAAGTGCAATGGTAGTACTAGTACATAAAGGAGAGGTGAGAAACAGAGTCGAAAATTACATGCCAATCAGTTTGACATCAGTGGTAGGTAAATTAATGGAAAGTTTGACATGCAACAACATTAGAAATATATGTGAGGAACGTAAGTGGTTTTAAAGCAGGCAACATGGGTTCAGGCAAGGATTTTCATGTGAATCTCAGTTGGTGGGATATATGCAAGATATTTCAGATGAGATGGACAAGGGAGGCCAAACTGATAGAGTAGCTTATAGATCTGTCAAAGGCGTTTGAAAGAGTGAGCCATAAAATGGTAGTAAATAAGCTAAAAACTATTGGAGTGGATGAGAAGGTGATTTGCTGAGTAGAAGAATTTTTAAAAGGTAGAAAACAGAGAGTTAGGGTGGGAAATGTTGTATCAAAAGAAGTGGAACTGAAAATGGGAGTGCCACAGGGTAGCGTATAGGGACCATTGCTATCAATTATTCTAATGAATAATTGTGTTGATTGTTTACTATCTGAAATTAGATTGTTTCCAGATGACATAATGCTATATAAAGGAATCAAAATGATAGAGGATTGTAAACAGTTGCAGGGTGATCTGGACAGTATATATAGTTGGGTTGGTAAACATGGGATGAAGATAAATGCAAAGAAGAGTCAGCTTATTTGATACACAAATAAAAAACAAAAGGTTAATTATGAATATAAGTGGGGAAAGAATTGCTTGCTGAAGACTTGAAATGTAAATATCTTGGCATTACATTTGCTAACAAGCTTAACTGGGCAGGACACATTGGACAGGTGGTAGGAAAAGGTTTCAAAATTCTGCACTTGTTCGAGAGAGTGATGAGGGCATGTATGAGAGAAGTAAAGGAATTGTTTTACAAAACTTTGGTCAGACCATTGCTCGAATATAGTAGTGGAGTATGGGACCCTCATTTTACATATCAAATACAGGAATTGGAGAGGGTGCAAAAAAGGGCAGCTAGATTCGTTTCTGGACATGTAATCAGTGCCAGATATGATAAAGGAGATGGAATGAGATTCATTGCAAGACAGGAGGAGGATGAGGAGGGTCATGGGAGTGTACAGGGCATATACTGGCGATGAGGCATGGAAATAAATTGGAGTAGTTATGAAAAGTAGTGCATGGAAGGGAAAAGATGATCATAACCACAAGCTGGCACTGGATTTCAAGCACAAGGGTGTGGGAAGATTCTCTTTTTTAGGTAAGGGTGTCAGGGATTGGAATCAGTTACCAAGAAAAATGATGAATAATTTACTGAAAACATTGGAAGAATTTAAAGATAAAGTTTGTAGAGGGCAAATGTAGGTGGGTGCAGCATAGGGGGAGGATGGGGTTGTAGGGAAATTGCAACCAGAGCATATGCTAAATTGCAATTAAAATTAAATTAAAGAAAAAATATTATATGAAGTTTTGTTGAAATTCATTAATTTTTATCTGTGTGATAAGGGTACAGTTAAAAACAGTTTGTAAATTAATGGTTTTGGACTCTCCATCTTTGGGAATTTGTTATGTATTAGGATAAAAAGTATTCTGTATCCTGACTGAGACAGTTTAGTTAAAATGTGTTCATATTTTCTCTGTGATTCAGGCAGACATACAGACAAAAATTCTAAGTTTTACAGTTTTTGGGATCTCTGCCTTCACTAGTTTACATTGCAATTATTCTTTCAGAAATAAATGTAATGTGCAGAAACAACAGTTTTTATCAATAAAATATACATTACATTAACAAATAAAATTGTTGGTTTACATACTTTAAAAATTATGACAGTTATAGTACTGAGAATTCTACAAGGAATGTGAGATAGCAGCAGATAAACAGGGATGCAGTTCTTACATCATGACAGTTAAGGCCAGATATGAGTCTAGTAAATCTATTGCACGCTTCTAGCTTTCAGAGCGGTGATAATAAGGTCCAAGTTGGTGAATCAGAAGACAAAATCGACACTGATTATAAATACTGAGTTGGCCTAGCAATTAATATCCCAGATTCTTGTAAAGTTTATGAATCTGTAAACTGTGTAGTTGGTTTAAGTGATGAGAAGTACAGAGGGAGAATATAATAAAGCCAGATGTCAAAGTAATAGTACTAATCTATATAACTGAACAGAGTCATTGGGCATTATTATAGATGGTTTAAAGAAAAAATGCAACATGATAAAGTTTTCCTTGAGGGTAATAGATTATAATTTATTTTGTTTATCATAATATCACAAAGTACATCACATTTATTACAAAATACATACATTACATTCAAATCACTGGGAAAAAATTCCACAAGGGAGACTCAATTGCCAAAACTAAAATGTGTATTTCATAAATATTATATTGCTGTGTCACTCTGATAGATGAAATCTGCAAGGTTCAATACACATGCCCTGAAGTAACACTCTAACATGAAACAATTCATAGTATGTCTTTTTGCTCCATGTTTACCGACCAGCCATATTAAAAGAAGAAATCCATGCATCTTGAACAACAGCAACATGGTCGGAAGGACCTTTGACATGTTTCCTTTTGTGAAAGAGAGAATTAACATCACTCATCTGTAACAATCTCCAGGGCTGGTACACAAAATATCAGGTCATGGTCCATACAATAGTTTCCTAAAATGGGGAGAAAAACATAGAGGTGTAACTGTGAGGAAGAAAGTACTCCCGAGCACATGATAGGAAATTAAAATAAACCACACAATCGAGGGCATACCTTCAAATACAACTTCAAAATAGATTAATATACAGTATACTACATGATGCAGGCACTGGCACTTGCTGGATGAAGCTGCTATTCTAGCATCATTGCATGAGAAGGCAAAACAGATTGAAAGGACATTGGCTGAGGGTAGAAGAGGCCATGAGCAGGTTGTGGCAAAAACTGAAAGAAGTGAACGAAAGGAAGAAATTCAGGTGGAATAAGAATGACCAAACTTCTAATCAAGCACTGCCCAAGACTGAGGATGCACTTGCACCAAGGATATGACCAAGATGCCACTCATCACAGCACCTCTGAAAACCAGAAGAACCTTGTACAACAGACAGACAGACAGCATACTACTCTGATTCCTGATTTTCATTTGGTGTTTAAAATGCCCTGATATAAAAGCATTTTGTATTTTATTTGAAATACTTTTACAAACATATTTTCTATTTGAAAAATGCAAAATATTTTCCTTATCGATATTGGTACTAACTCTTATGAACATTGATTTATTAACACATTCAAACTATTGTCATCTTTACCAAACAAAAGTCAAATAGTTTGATCTGTTACACAAACATCAGCGGCATTAACATGTCTACCATTACCATCACCAACTTGAGTGTTGTGATTATTTTGTTTTGCTTGGTGGATTGAATTTATCGAAAATAAGATTACTGAAGACATCAGAAGTTTCATGGAGGACAAACATACCTCCTATCAATGTCGACTGCCAGAATATAATTAATAAGAATGCAACAAATGCTAAGCAGTTTTCTAATGGATAATCCTGCAAACTGTTGTGTGTTGACGGGTGTAACTTCAAGAAGGTTTAGTAGATGTTTTGAAAGATACTATCAATTAGAAGAACTAAATAAAAATGATAACATATTGGCATCTAGTGAAAATTGTGGCCCAAGGTGAACAGAGAATACATAAAAAGTTAATTCGTTTCTGAGATAGTAAATATATTGAAGTACACATAATCAACTGGGAAAAAAAGAATCCTATTATATGTTTGTAGAAGACTTAGATTATTCTGGAGGCAGCAACAATGCAAAAATTACCTCAGAAATACTGCAATAATTCATGAGTTACTATCATTAATGCTATTTACTATTAATTAGATTGGTTCATAAGGAATCCATCTGTAATTCAACATTATGTGGAAAAGTGAGTATGTTTTTCTGTATCTTTGTTGGCACGTAAATTATTAATTGGGAGGCTTATGGGGAAGGAAGGGAGGACTATGGTCCTGAAGCAGTACTAATTATGGTCATAAGTTAGTGAATAGTTATCATTTGTGGGCAACGATGCCAGGGACTTGAATAAGCTACCACAGAATAGCCTCAAACAGTGAAACTTTACTTTTAAAAAATGATTTCAGGTATCGCTTTTTACTATGATATTTATAGAAAATGGAATAATAACACATGTTGCTATTGGAGTTGTGTGGAATATTCAAATTCTAGGCTACGAATTTTGAATTGAATAATGGATGGATTATTGCTGTAATGTATCACAAGGAGTAGTAGGTGCACTGTAATACCAGCGTGTCATGGGAGCAGAAATGTTCTATAAGTCATACCTGCTAAGTATCAGTTTTTGGTTTGTTAGTTATATAGAAAAGGTTTTCGCTTAATCAAATCAATTTCATAGGATTCACCACAAAACAGCTTCTCAAAGTTCTTAGCTTTGGCTATCAATATTTAAATAATTATAATAACTATGTTCACCACATAATAGTTTCTCCTGTTTCTGTTTTCTATTATTCTTTCACACAATGATATTGCCGAAGGTTATGATGAATGATGGACCAAGCTCAAAACCCAAACAATGTGTGTGTGAAAAAAACAAAAAAAAAAAAGTATATCTATGGAACAGACATCAATGCCTGTATGTCTTCATTTCTGAATGTTTTAGGAACACATTGGAAAACAGCTGGACTGATATTTGACCTTTTATTGGCAATAAAATAGCATTCACTTATAGCTCAGTTAAACTCTTCTTCAACCAATGATAATATTTTTCGTGCATTTTGTTGGGGACTGAAGTATTTCTACACACCTGCTATGCTACAAAACCCAGACTATGCCACACACTAATGGAGGTTTCGCAAACTGCTTCTGTGCACTGCACAACTTGTCTGACAGTTGACAGTCACATGATCAACTAGTTGTTGCCATTGTCTGTTGCAGCATAGTTGATATATCTGAGAAACACATTCCAAAGCTCTGCCTCAGACCACATTCCTTTATCTCTTTAAGCAGTAGCATATTCAACTGCCTCAGGTGCGCTGCCAACTGGGTTGTGAAATACTGTCAACTGTCTGTCTTGCTTGTTTGTTTCCTGGAGTATAAGACATCAGATAATAATATTCCTTATCGATTGCTAATTGCTGTACATGCGAAGTTTGCTCAAAAATAGTAAGCCTGATGCTCTGTCCAAAATTCCACTAAGAAATAGCTGGTTGCAATCGCACGAGCGCTGTGTTGGACAGCCTACCTCATGATATTTGGTGGGGCACGAACCTATGCCAACTTTTGACACCAATAGGAATCCCAGACGCCTGAGGTTGAAGATGCTCTCTCTCTCACACTCTCTTACACACACACACACACACACACACACACACACACACACACACCACCACCATTCTAGGCAATTTCCTCTCTCTATGGCCTCTTATTGTCTGCATCACGTTTGAAACTATGGCATATGGCAATGTCCACTGTACATGGGCCGCCATTAGTTTCCCCAGGAGAAAAAGAGACAGGAAACGTGTCCAGGACTGGGAATTTCCACCATCCATGGCTATATCCCTCCATTGGCACTGAAATTCCCCATCGGCACATTTGAACTGCCTGTCATTTCTCCCCACCACCAGACTAGGACCTTGGACTCTGACTGCCTGATTCAAAAGCCCGCCAACACTTCCTGTTAGCAAAACAGAGGAATTCCAAAGCAGTTCTGGAATCATACTCCTTCCCCCACCACCACCACTAATGATGGCGCACTGTTTGATGCCATCTGGAATAAAATAGACTATTGTAGAAACAATGCTGTTCTGTTGTCATCCTGAAATGCCTAATTATTGCCTATTCATTAAAATGTTAAAGGCTTTTAATAAGTTTTGCTTATAACCTAATATAGTATGAATATTGTTCAAAATTTTTAATATTCTGCCTGTTGAATATCTGAATCATCTTCGTGATTTGCCAGTAGTCTGTGGATCACAGGTCGAGAAACACTGTCCTGGGGGTGGAGCTGATTGTGACAAAAATGTCAGCTGCTGCTGAGCTCTATCGTCAGTGTTAGTAACTTTTTTGAGTATTATCATGTTCGTAAGCCTGTGTATCTGACCACTGCCCAGGGAAAGTGAGTGGTGGAACTAAACTGTCAGTAGCAAAGCTGCCACCCTCCTGTGAATGCACCAATTGAGATATTGGGCATATGTCTCCACAACAACGAAATAGATCACTGATGTGGCCAACAGTTGGTGTTCAATGTTTTCCCTAGCTGTTACAGGTTATTGTATATTAGAGAATGCCTCTTTTAGAAATATTTATTTTTCTTTCGCTACATTTATTTTTTAATTTATTTATTCTTGATTAGAAAGTGGTGACATTTTAGAGTGTCACTCCATGTAGTGCCACCACTTGTGATAATGGGATGCCATGCTCCATTACTGTTTTTGTACAGGAACATTGTCTAATCACAGTCTGAGATTTTTTTATGTAGATGGCCAGTCTGTATGAACTGCGTTAATTTATAATAAAATATCTTTGAAAGAAAAAAACAAGAGAAGTGAGAACAATGGAGTAAGCAGATGTGGTAAGCTGATGATTGATTCATGTTCGATTACTGGTTATTGGTGATCTATTTTAATTGTGGATGATCCTACTAAAGGAGGTTTGTAATTGGTACAAGCATTATTAATTGATTTATGTGAAGTGGATGAACAGCAATATAATGAGGCTTAGTTACTGCACAATTAACCTTAAGCATATCAAGGTGAATACAACATCACAATAAACATTGTAATGTGACAACAGGACACTGCCTTGTGGGACACAGCAAGTATTTTTTACTGTGGGGGTTTTCGGTTTTTGCATGTTTACTTTTTCTTTTCTATTAAACAGTCATTTATTTATATTATCACGGATGTCTTGTTGGTACTCTTGTATTTGAGACTGTAGTGACAAACTGAAGCAATACGGCTGTTTCGTACCTGCATTTCTTTGTAAATGTGTCCCACTACTGCATTGGTGTGCAATGCTCTGTTCCTGCCTAAATGGAAACCACAGGCCTAGTATGATATTGTTGTATGAATCTAGGTTTTGATATTGTTCACTTGCAAAAATCTGTTGAGATTCTAAATAATTACACCCTCTAAGAATTTTGCCAGGATTTGAAGTATTCATACTGGTCCATAGTTTTGAAGCTTGGTTCTATCTTTACCACCTTTTGAAAGTAAAAAAGCATTATGTATATTACAGGCCCTGGAAAAGTAGCACTGGTTTAGACAGGAGTTAATAATTTCATTTAGATATCTAATTTCTAGTGCAAGCAGGCTTTTAATTTTGATGTTATGATACCTGCAGGCCTTTTGTATTAAAAACTGCAAATCATGGTAACACTCTCACCTGCCATTGCTTGTTGTGCTGTACAATACCAGTCACTACTGATAATGTAAGTGACCAGTTCTCCTATGTCCTGTGCAGGCTGTGCATTTATCTTTATTGTTTATTAAATTGGGCTTAAGCTGTGCCTCCCAAGTGTCAGTTATTAACTATTCCTTCCAAGGAGGGCCAAGGACTGGTATACATTGAAGGGATCTGATAGGTTTGGATATTTTGAAAGTGATTTTCCCAAGGGCCATAATTTCTGGCTACCGTTTTGTATTGTTTCAATATTTCTTTCCAGACTGTCCATCACGTTGCTTCAAATTCCCTCTGATTTCCTCATCAAAATGATTGACAATCATTCTGATAATGGCATATCATGCCAGCATCAGCAACATTTCCAGACCAGATTTTTTAAGCTTATTAGCATTTTAAAATATTGTTGGGTTTAGATATGAGTAGACAGGAATAGGTATACCCCCAGAAAAGAATCAAGAGGTATATTTAGGTTGGTAGCATTATCATTTTTAGAACGTGATAATGATATGAGAACTTGTTTTTGATATGTCTCTACTTCTTATAAGGATTTTGTTACTATATCTTTGGTTACCAACATTGTCGCTTGCTTGGTTTGTTTTGAATGTGCGTGAAGCTTAGTTTTAGGCTGTAATCATGCAACGCTCAATGGTATTGTAATTATAACTGTAAATTATCTATCCCTTAATGCTTTATTACTGTATATAGTATTATATGAAACTGTAAGTTCAGTAAGAGTTAGAACATACAAAACAAAAAAGCAAACGTTGAGCTAATGAAAAGAGTGAAATTTGTCTTTACTTGTTAACATCATGCCACCATTTTTGACTGACCATTTGGGACAATGGGAAGATATGAAAATAGTATGCCCTTACTTATATATGTTAGCCCATGAATATCAGAAAGTTCCAGCTATGCGAATCATCACCAAAAGTTTATTTTCGAAGACAGGCAGTACAATGTCAAAGACAGGAAAGAGATTATCATCAAAATTATTGGATAAATTATTGCACAGAAGGAGAGTGGAAGGTGTAATATTAGCACATATTTTAGCTACTTATTGCCACAGGTCAATGACTGATGGAATTTTGTGTTTATTTGATTTCTAACAAAAATAAAATTAATCTTATTAAAGTAATCTTCACTGATTTGCTGCCAGATTGTGTGTGCGAAAGACAAGCTTTTGGTGATTACCTCTGCTGCCATCTTCAGGCCTGGTACTCATGCTGTGACGATCAGAGCTGTATTGCAAGTCTCTGGTGCTGGTGTGACCTCTTAAGGGCTAGCGTCCCTCCCCTCCCCACCCCACCGCTGTGCTCTGTAGTGTGCCCGCAACTCTGTGTGGCCAACGTTGACTGAGGTTGACTTAGCAAGGACCAAGCTGGTTTCCAGGCATCACTAACCCACAGACCTGAGTCTCTGTTAATAAAGTCATTATTCAAGCATATTTCAATGGCATCCCTAATGACTGAATCCCAATAGAAAGAACACATTTCCAGGAGTTTCATATTGCTGAAGTCCATTGTGTAGCCATTTTTGATTACATGTTGTACAACTGCAGATTTTTCCAACTGAAACAGCCAGATGTTGTGCTCATGATCAGTCACACAAGCCTTGATGGTGCGGATGGTCTGACCAATATCAAACTTGCCACATTGGCATGGTATTCTGTAGACTCCCTGTGTCTTTAACTCCGTATCATCCTTAACAGGTCAGAGACAGTCACGGAATTTTGTAGGAGGATAGAATATGTTCTTAATTCTGTGTCCAGCCAGTATCCTGCCTATTTTCCTGGAGATGTTGCCCAAATATGGGATGAAGACCAGCGGCTTTGACTCAACTTCTGGCTCCACAGGGCGTTTCTTTGACCTATTCTGAAGTACCAACTCTATCAATTGGTCAGGCGGAGATGTTTAAGTTCTGCTGGCAGGCTGCCAGCATCAGAAATTTCCCTCGCTCTGTGTACTGTGTACAGCACAGTGGATGGTGGAAACTGCTGGTATGGAAGTAGTGGTCTGTGTATGTTGGTTTCCAGTACACACTATGCAAAAGGGTTCTGTCTGGTCTCCATCTGATAAGAATGTCGAGGAAAGGCAGGCTTAATTTTCCTTTAGTTCCATCATGAACCGGATGTTTGGATGAATTCCGTTGAGGTAGTTCAGGAATTCGTGAAGGCTCCGAATGCCATGTGGCCAGACTACAAATGTATCATCCATGTAATGGAAGAAACATTTCGGCTTAAGGATAGACTCTTCGATCGCCTTATCCTCAAACTCCTCCGAGAAAAGATTGGCCACTATGGCAACAATGGCGATTCCATGGCTACATCATCAGTCTGTTCATAGAATCTCCCACCATAGGTGGAAGTAAGAACCAGCTCGAAGAGGTCTGCGATGTTGGGTTCAAAAAGGTAGCATAACAGTTGTAAAGTGTATTGGGGAATAGCGAGACGACAAAACTGACCGTGATATTAATTTCCAAAAGCCACATCATTTTTAGTGTCTTGACAAATTGGACTGAGTTTTTCACATGATCAGGACAATTACCAACAAACAGGCTCAGCATACCCATCAGGTGCTTGGCCACATTGTATGTGGGACCACCAATGGCACTTACTATCGGGCATAGGGGTACTTCTTCCTTGTGGATTTTGGGGAGGCCATAGAGTCTGGGAGGCCTAGTAGCAAATGGTAGAAGGCTTTTGATGAGGTCAATTGTAAATTCAGCCCTCTTTAAAAGAGCTGCTACCTTCCTCTCGATCCTCAGAGTTGGATCGTAATTAAGAGGCTTGTAAGTGGTTTCATCAAACAGGCTCTGTATCTTGGCATCATACAGGTCGAATGTGACAAAGATGGTAGCATTTCCCTTGTCCGTTGGCAACACTACAATCTCGTTATTCTGACATTAGTGCAGAGGGTGTGACGTTCATATTTCGTAATGTTGGACTTGGGGGGACTTGGCCCTTTCCAGAACTCTACAGTTTCCCCTTTGAATCTCCTTGGCCATGTCTTCTGGTAACCTGCACACAGCTTATTCAACAGCCCAGATGATGTCCTTTACGGGAACAGCCTCAGGTGCTAGCAATCTGATTAAGTCTACTCGTGTTTTAATTTATAAATCATTATTTTTAAAAAAAAAAAAAACTAGGACTACAGAAAGAAACATTATTTATTGCCACAAATTTCATCATCATTCAAACATTTTGGCCAATTCAGCTGCAAAAATTAAAAAAAAAGGTTTAAAATTTGAAACTAATGCACAGGTGTAGGCCATTAAATCGAACAAAATAAAATCTCAATTCCATTTAATGAACTGAAAAATATCATGTTATCAACACTTTCCTATTGATACCTTAAGATATCAATAATTTTTCCCATATTTTAGAGAATGCACTACTTTTTATCATTATACTAATAATCAGTGCAGCATCGATACTCTTATTAAATTCTGTGTCCCTACACATGAGTACCAGGTAACAGGTATTTTCAAACTTAGAGAAATAGTGACTTTTGTAGGAATTTTGCAATAATCACAAATTATAGGGAATATGTACGATATTCAAATACGCACCTAGTATTTTTTTTCTATTTATTTATTATTATTATTATTTTAGAGCTTTAGAACTGTAGACTCACAGCTGCAACATTTTTTTTCTGTTTATTCACTTTTTATATATTGATTATAATTAATCAAATGTATTAAAAATACAAGGTAAATTTAACTTAGCACAAAATAACACCATTGGTCAAATCGAATTGTGACATCAAAGTACACATTCATATTGTAAATGAAGGCATAGTTACTAGATGTTTTTGTAATTTTGTTATTGTGATTAAGTTTTATTGTAATTTAGCAGCATGATTGATGAAATATTGCATTGTTGTGAAAATATTCATATAATAAATAATGAATGGAAGTGGTTTTGTTGAAAATGCTAACCAAATTTCAGTGGCTACTGTGAGGCATATTAGGAAGTCACAGTTAGCATACTGGCCAAAATTGCATTTGTTGTATGTGTTAGATGTATTGTGATTTATTTTAGAGTTGAAATAAAATTTTTAAATATCATGCACAAGAATTTTTGCAGATAAAATAAATAGATACTGTGGTGATACAAACCCAGGTCAGAAAATTAGGGAATGAACACCTTACTGCCTATTCTAAGTAATATATGGCAAATTTTGTAATTAAAGGAATTAAAAAATGCATTTGTAGTTCCTGGTACCACAGAATATCGTTATCATCCAGTTCAATCATTAAATAATATGACCTCTGAAAGTCGTGAATTGAGGCAGACATAAAACCTCCAACATGTTCAGGAGATTGAAATCCATGTATAAAATGTTCGATGGTCTCCTTGACGGTTTTAAAATGTTTGTAGTTGCTTTGCATTAAGATTTAATAAGAGATGGTTTGAAAATTATACCTATTAAACTTTTGTAAACTAAGTTATGATTAGTAATAACAACAAGTCTTCATCATCCCAGCTGCCTTCATTTTTGGTAGGTGTTGGGTCATATTTCCCTATCAATCATAAGTTATGATTAGTGTTTGAATAGGTAATGAATTGTTATGAATGATAACAAATTTAACATAACATTAAACTTACATTATAATTATCTTCATGACAATATAAACATCTAGTTGAAGATTCTTTATA
Source organism: Vandiemenella viatica (assembly GCA_031002005.1). Taxonomy (NCBI): domain Eukaryota; kingdom Metazoa; phylum Arthropoda; class Insecta; order Orthoptera; family Morabidae; genus Vandiemenella; species Vandiemenella viatica. The sequence continues at coordinate 305,436,247 of JARYHS010011408.1, forward strand.
TATTTTTTCTTACATTCTCATCTGTCGGGACATAGAGATACACTTTAACAGGTGCCTTTCCTATCATATTTTTGCACATAGGTACAATACATTATTTATAAAATGTTTATTGACATACTTCCATATCAAAATTAGTTATAAAACATATATTCTTTTTTTTTAGATATAACACTCCACAGTATACAATATGCCAATGTAGTTGTGTACAATGATGTCACAATGCAGCACGCCAAAATGGTGCCATTTAAATAGTCGGAACTAGAATGCAATATTAAAATATATTATGTTAAATTTTAATATTTTCATCAATATTATATTTTTTGGCTGTATAACAGTGTAAATAATTGTCTTAAAATATAAAAATAATAAATGCATATACCCTATTGGGACTGATGTTCATTTGAATTATCGATTTGTTTGGATATTCAATTTGTATTGTTTTGATTTGTATAGTGTTGATTTTAGAATTACATTAGGTTTTTAATTTTACAGTGCCCTAACAAAATAAGACAGCTCTCTTTTCACTCCCAGCCACTCCTGTAATCGACACTCAAAATGTGGGCCCAATACTACACTACCATAGTCAGGCAATGGTCTGACCAAAGTTCTGTAACCCAATTCCTTTACTTCTCTCTACATCCCCTTATCACTTTCTCCAACAAGTGAAGAATTTTGTAATCTTTCCCTACTACCTGACCAATGTGTCCTGCCCAGTTAAGTCTGCTATGCCAAGATATTTACATTTCAAGTCTTCACCAAGCAATTCTTTCCCCACCTTATAATCATAATCAGCCTTTAGTTTTTTATTTGTGTATCTAATAAGCTGACACTTCTTTCCATTTATCTTCATCCCATGTTTACCAACCTGACTAGATATCCTGTACAGATCACCCAGAAATTGTTTACAGTACAGTTTTGATCTTTTTATGGAGCATTATGTCATCTGCACACAATCTAATGTCTGATAGTACATCATCAACACAAACATACATTAGAATAATGAACAGAATGGTCCCAATTTGCTACGCTGTGTCAATGCCACCTTTCCTTCCACTTCTTTTGATACTGCATTTCCTACCATAACTTTCTGTTTTCTACCTTTTAAAAATTCTTCTACCCAGCAAATCACTTTCTCATCCAATCGAATAGTTTACCTTGTTTACCACTATTTTATGGCTCACTGTTTCAAACGCCTTTGGGAGATCTAGTGCTACACTATCAATTAGGCCTCCCTTGTCCATTTCATACAAAATATTTTGCATATATCCTATTAACTGAGATTTGCATGAATATTCTTGCCTAAAGCCATGTTGCCTACTTGAATACCACTTACGCTAATCACATATATTTCTGATGTGGTTGCATATCAATATCTCCATTAATTTACCTACAACTGATGTCAAACTGATTGACCTATAAGTTTTGATTCTATTTATAACTCCTTCCTTATATACCGGTACTACTGTTATACTTTTCCAGTCCTCTGGTAAGCAGCACGTATCCAGACCCAATTTAAATAATATTTCAAGATAAGGTACAATGTCACATCCCACTTTCTTTAAGACATCTGTAGTAATATTATCTACACCAGACCCTCTCATATTTTTTCAGCTTTCTTAATTCCTTCATGATATCCTAGGGATAAATTTAAATTTTTTTTGGTGTTCTCATTTCTAATTGTGTTGTTAACAGCAGAAGCAAAAATATGATAGAGATAAATTTAATTGTCAATTATGAAATTACTTCATATACTATTGTTAAATAATGTTCACCACACAATAAGGTCTGCTGTAATAATAATACGTTTATTGAGGCATACACACTACAACTTTATATCCACATGTAACAGCCAGACAACGACTCCTCACACTACTGTACAATTCCAAAGATATATCTCCAAAGATAAATCAAGCACCAGAACATTCCTCACAGATATAAATGTACAATACTCAACAAATATATTTTGATTTTGTGTTATGTTCAGAAATAGAAAAACAATTTTAATTCTACTATGATCAATTTTTCCCATCCTTTAATACACTTTTCTGTTTCAAACCATTTTCAGGTGCTGTTGTAGCCAGGGAATATGGGTTGCCTTGCATTGTAGGAGCTCAAAATGCTACCAAGTTATTTCAGACAGGTATCAGAAGTTTATACTGTCCATTGTTAAGTACTACATTTCTTAAAATGAAACTGAACTTTCCTGAATTAAAAATAAGTACAAAATTATTGAAGCCTAAGTATCTTTAATCAAAATGCACCACTCCTGTACAAAATAAAATAGTCCTAAATACTGTGTTAGTCTAATGATGTACATTATTCAGTTAGTTAATCATGATGTCTCATCTCATTCATTATGGCTGAGTTCTTATTTCCAGATATAGAAAAGTAGCAATTATAACAGTTCTTCAGCTTTGTGAATTACATAATTTTCATCAAAAAATTACAAAAACCTGATCAAATCAGATGAATGTAGATGGTCACAATTTAACCTTTTGTCAGAAAATTAGCAGTGAAATTTTTTATTTCCCTGTCATATTTTCATAGTCTACATTCTGCTTCAGGATATTGGCATGTACTTCCTTTAACATGCCAGCAAACAAAACATGCAATATGAAAATTTATTAAAATTCATTGTACAGTCTTTACCATTAATCTAAGCTGCCGCTGTCAGATTCTGTCTCCTTTATTTTACACAATCTGACATCGATGTCATCCCAGGAAACATTAATGCCTCTCGGTAATCTCGTTGGACAATATTTTATTCAGAGACATCTTTACATCTGATCTGATTATTCATTTCCTTAATGCATAAAACAAATGGCTAAAAGGGAGGAATTAAGATCCTTCCACTTACGATTCTTGTTGGTGGGGTAGTTCATCCACCTTCCAGTACATTTGAATAATACTTTTCCTAAATTCAGATCATGAAACCTATCACAAAAGCTGTAATTAATGGGATTGCATTAAAGTGAGGCAAAAAACAGGCTCAGTCTACATTTTGTTTTAACTGATTAGTGCAAAACTATAATAATAATTATTTATATACTGGTTTTACTAATTCCTTCCCATAATACTGCACTCATAATGTGGTCTGTGAACAAACCAGTGGATAACCATGCTCAAGAAGGTAGAATTTTTAGTACTATGAAACTACAAAAACAAGAATTATTTAGGAAATGTGTCTCTCCAATACAGATTGAATGAAGCTATCTTCCCAGGCAGAGTTGTTTACACACTGACAAGCAGTGAAGTAGTGTGAACACGTGGTCCTGTGGTTAACGTACTGGACTTCTATGTGTGCAGTTCTCCGTTTGATTCTTAGTATTTCATATATTTTTAAAAAATTCCTTTTTAAATGTTCCAAACCTACACATTGCTTATGTGTATAATATATCCTTGATTCTTACCTAACTGCTTCAGGGAATAAGATACTTAAGGAATGTCTCATTAGTGAAAGCATCCAATGTTTCTTAACCAAATGTTCATCTAAATATGAACGCTTTTGCGGCAGTATCACTGAAAGAAAGCTACTCAGGTTTCTAGCTACACCAAAAGCACATCGTATGTCTCTTTTCAAACAGCACACTAATTTCCAAAATAATTATTTCACAGTAGAATGAATGTCACCTTCTATAAACAAATAATTTATCTTTGGAATTATTTCTGTAATTTTGAGCCATGTCGATCATTAATTCTGTTGATGGTCTATAGTGATTATTCAAAGAAACTAAAAACATTATGTAGAAAGATGAGAGGAAATCACTTGGTTGTAACAAACTAAACAACCTTTGTCACTCAAATATTTACAACCTGATTACTATCCTAGGAAAAACATAAATTCTTATATAACTGGTAAACTGTAAGTAAGGCCGAGGTTACACAAATGAGTTTCTGACCTGACAGTGGACAGCTACTGCACCTGCATACTCGCACGACAGTAGCTCGACTCATCTTGCCCGGCTATACAAGTGCGAGTTGCTGGCATGAAATTAGACAGCTATTGCACGTGTGTACTTGCATCTTCTCAGTAGTTATTTGTAGGTCTTGTGCAATGACTGACCACAGGTCATACCATAATAAAAGCAGTTACAAAATTACTCTGCAGTGAAATACTTGGAGCTAAAAGTGCAGTACAAAAAAAGAAGAAAAACAGAATGATTTCATTGAGAAATTGGATGCAAAGGAAAGAGGAAACACAGACAATATTTAAAGAACTATATAATGAAGATCCCCCAGAATATAAAGCAGTTTTGAGGGTGACACCAACTCAAGTGGAAATACTCTTAAATTTAATTGCTTTATATTTTGTTTGGAAGTCCATCTATGCACCATTTTTTTGTTTTTAAGCACTACTGGAAACACAGAAACACTTGCAACAATTAATAACGCACCTGGCGTAGTCCCGGGCTTCCAAGGTACTGCTTCATTTCTCAATTCATTTCAAGTTTACATCTAAGTAGCATGTGAACTTGTCAGGATCCTAGCCGAGTGTGGGGTTAGGTACCCGGCTAATGCACCTGAACCAGATGTTGTCCAAAATATATTATAAGTCCATAAGAAAGTTCTGAAACCGTGCTGAAATTACTTATTGCTAACAGTTAATATTGACCACAGTCGCCACTTGCAGGCTTAACCTTCTGCAAGAAAGGTATTATTTTACTAAATGAAAGTCTCAAGTCGAAATCAAAAGTCATATATTCTCCAAAAATTTCCACATAAATGTTATAAGTCACTGTTAACAAGGCAATCGGATTTAAATCTTCTCCAAAAATTACAAGTTGAGATTCCAGAGCATAACCGCGAGAAAAAACCCCAAAACTGAACTAACGGACAAATTCCATGGTTAAGAACTGTTCACCAGAAAATTACAACATGGCTGCTGTGTAGCGTTCCTTCGACCGGTTTGGTTCGTTTCCGCCCGTTCCGCCAGCCCGCGCTAATCCCACACAAGACGTGCGTTCGCCACCGAGTTACAAATGAGACTGAAGACAACCGACCAAATCCCCACCTCTAAGCTGCCTTATATTAGCTTGGGGTCACGTGGTACATCTTGCTTCAACAAATTACCAAATATGGATGTGTTATATTGCCTACCACCTAAGTCAGTGATCTGTTATCTTCTTATTTAAAATCGGCTTTAGTAATTAACTTGAAATTATGTCTAAAATATTATTCCTGATTTTAGACTGTCTCTACATATGAACTTTGTTTAAATTTGTTGAGTTAAGGTAAACAGAGTAATTCTAACAATCAAGTGTAACTAAAATTTATGTTTTTATTTATAACTCCGAAAGTTTATGGAATATCAAGCCGGAAAAATTATCAAAGTGTAGCCTGAATTAAACGGCGTATTCTGAAGTTTATTTTATCTTTGTAGCTATTATTCCTGAGACACAATAAATTATTTAGTGATTTACACGTGTGTTTTATGTCGAGTGTTTTTAGGAAAATCATAACATCGGTACTATTGCTTTAAATGATGTGAAATTAATATGTGTAAAGCTAAAAGAATGGATTGTTACGGCAAACTGTTTTATAACCCGGAATTCAAGTAGGCTTTTGAATAATAAAATGCCAAAACTGGGTGTTCAATTTTTACGTGTTAAGATTATATTTAAAACTACTCAGACCGTTGGAAATTATCTGATTTAGATGAATTTGATTCTCTCTATGGCTATTTTAATTTATTAGCTACTTTATATCGCGTAGCAATGTTTACAATTCCGTGTGGAAGCATTTTATGTGTGCAGTGTCTGTAGAAAGTTGCTTCAAAAATTGGATTACCATACAACAGGTTAGTAAAATGTCTTAAAATGTGTCTAGAAAATTAATTATGGGTGTTAACTGGTATTTACTTGTTCTTAGCGCTTTTGAAATGGTTTAAAAGTGTTAGAATTAATTCCGAAAAGTTGACCAAATTGATCGATTTACCGGCGTCTGTTTATTCACTGATATCATGTATTTTACGGCTTGAAATTATTTAAAACCTATTAAAACTGAACGATTATTTTATTTACTGCTTGTTTTTCTACTTTTTAAATCCTGAAACTACTTAAAAGACCAAAATTATTTAAGTGAACTGTTTAAGCAAATGAGTATTCAAAATCCAATATAATTACTGCTTGTGGTTATTAGATGCTTTAAAACTATCAGAAATCTATTAATTTATCTACTAGGCTGTCTCAGGGATTATTATTGCTGTCTTTGGAGCTTTAGGATGGTCAAGTTTCATTACAATGAATTATTTTCATTCTGCTTCAGACTGTCATTTTATCATCCAGTTTATTTCTTTAAAAATCCTACTAAACTATATTTATTTCTGAAGTTATGGTTACCGTGAGTCTAGGCCTGTGTAATATAGGTTCTTTATTGTCTTTACTGTACTGAAATCTCTTCAGGAATACTAAAACTGGAATATGCCAAAATTTATGAGTTAGATTTTTCCTTTACTGAAATTACTTATTTATCTCTGAAATAATGTGTATTAAACATGATAAAAGGTTTATTTATGCATTCTATTTGCAATTATTCAACATTTACTTCGTTTAAATCTGCTCAAAACATCTCGCCAACCAACGTTAGTATCTGTTATTAAAAATTTACTCCTATGTGAAATAACCTATTTCCTGCTGAACTATCATGTCTTTATGGCAATTTATAGTTTACTTATGCTGTGTATGTGTTATTTATTCACTTTATTATACCCGAAGTGCTGTTAACTTGATTTTACGTGTGGTATCGTGTACTCCAACTAACCTTAAACTTGACCGGATTCTAACGAAATATGAAAAATAGAACGAGGGATACCTTACAAACTGCTGCTTGTGGCATGGTGGGGGAAGGCAAAAGTTCAGTAAAAACAAAAAATGTTGTAGTAACTCATATGTGACTTACTGACCGACTCACACGTGATAGTGCAGTCACATGGTGGGAGTAACTGCACTGCAGGAACCAACTAGACCAACTCGCAAAGTGTAACCAGGCCTTAAAGAAATTTCATTGAGAATCGGGTTGAGAAGCAGGGAGTTCTTAAATTACCCTTTTCTCCATTTTCTACAGTGCTGTTAGTAGTTGCTTTACACAATTACCTTATGTGCTTTATAGCGTTGGGATTTGATAAATACAGGGGTTAAATACTCATTACTAAATAAGGCATAAAATTTCCTACATTTATCTTTGTTTGGAATTACTTCAATAGAATAACATAAATAAATACCAGCATTTGGCAAAGAAGGATATTGTCATTCACAACATTGATCTTTAGTCTCACTGGGAGAGATCATCATTGTAGAACGAATAAGTCTGATAAAAAATACGTCACCTCTGGTTTCTCACCCTAAAGCAGTTTTGTCTTGTGGGCTTCCATTTAATAGAAATCGTGGGTTGAAAAGTTTTAAAATTGGGTCTAAATGTTTTATACTGGTACGGAAAACTATTTGTTTATAATGTTGGTTTAGCAGTTGGCGTTGAGGCACTGTGTTTATGAATGGAGGGTACTAAGTTCGTTCCTATGACTAGCAATTTTTTTTTCAATTTGTATTTTATTATTATTATTCCTATTTGATCTTGTCGAGTGACAAATTTGTTTTGAAGCAAATTCTCAAAATTATTTATTTTCTTTTGAGAAATATGCAAATGTTTGGATGATAAAAATTATAAAAACAATGCAAAGAAAAATTACATGTACATGGTCATAATTTTGTTGTTGGTTGATTCGAAGGGTAGACACACTGATTCAACAGTTTATGGTCAAGTCCTCTCAAATTGAAATGTTACTTGCACAGTAAAAGTGATACCACCGAAATGTATGCATTTAGGTCAGACACGTGATATGTATTTCTATCATCAGGCTTCAAAGTGTGTCCAAACTGTTTCATAACAATCATGAAATGTTCAATTATTCATTACATTTTGCACGCTCCTGTATTTTATGACATAGTGAAACATGTCTGGTATGGTTCAAAATTAACGAAGTTAAGGCTGTAATATACAAGTGTTAATGAAACCTGCTTTCGTACATTAATAATAAATACTGTATATGGCGGAGTTAATCCGAGTATCAACTAGCAGAGGTAAGACAGCCAAGATGGTTGCCAACATATGGAATGGACAGAGACCAGAAGAAGAAGTACGTGGCTGTGGGAGGATAGCCTTTATAAAATGTTTCTGATGTGAAAGTAATTTTTGTTTCAAATGTTTGTACGATTTACATCATCCAAACATTTGTGTTTTTCTCAAAGGAAAATAAATAATATGGAGAATTTGTTTCAAAACAAATTTGTCATGTTAGAAGATTGAATAGGAATAAAAAATACAAATAGAAACAAACTTAGTACCCTCTCCATACGAACACAGAACCTCAATTCCCATGGCTAAACTGACTTTATAAACAAATAAGCTATTACCCATGACTTCGTGCACATGGATTTATAATTTGATTGCTAGAATTGGATACACATGCTGAAAGTTACCTAAGATATGTCGGCATAATATGATGGGAATGCTATCAATATACCAAGAAAGTAACCTAAGATATGTCGGCATAATATGACGGGAACGCTGTCGATATACCATTCTACTGTCGAACCGGTCTCATTAATTCAATAAAAGTAGTAAAGTAGTAAAGCACAGAAAACTGTGTTGCACAAAGGTTTAAAAATATTTAACAAATTACCTGATGAAATAAAAAGGACCAGAACTGTTGCAAGTTTTAGAGAAAAGCTGGGTAAATCGTTAGAGAAAAGAGATTTTAATATTTTCTCGTGAAGGAGTTCATTGAAATTAACACTGTGTTTTTATTTGTTTTTTCTGTTTAATATGATGTATGAATTGTAATTGTATATATATATTAGCCATAGGCTATTTGAAAATAAATAAATATATGGAGGGCTAAATGATAAACAACCAAAGATGCTACTACATTTGTGGACTGAGACATCTCTTTCATTATTGTTGTACAGAATGCTCAAAACTTTAAAGAATTATATTCTACAACTTCTTATTATAATGGTTATTGATAAACTCTATCAAAGTCATATTGTTACAACCAAGCTTACAATTACAGTTCAGAGAACAAGTGGTCTTTAAAAAAAAATTATTGTTCTACACCTGACAACAAGTGTATTCACATTTGACATTAGATTTTATTTTTTAAACAATTTTCTGTAAAATATAGCCATTTATTTTTTTAAAAAACATTTATGACATGTATTTTGCAACATGTGGAAAGAAAGTAATGAATAAAAAATATTTGACTGACAGCGGGCTCTAACCTAGGACCACCACATCCACAGGGCAGTGCATTATCTCTCAGATATTTTGAGTTATACAAATAGGTGCCTCGTCAATTATATAACCGAAGTAAAGATATATAAACATACAAAATTTTGTGTTTAATAGTTGTTGATAATCTGTGTAATGAATATAACAGAAGTAATCAGTTAAATAAAAATATGATAGATCATATGTAATTGTAGGATTCCGCAGCCAGAGTAAGTTATTTCTTGGCTGTCCGGATGGTACCGCGTCGTATTTCTTACAGCCGACATTTCGACCCTCATTCTGTGGTCTTCTTCCAGGGCAGAACTGCATCTTGGATCATGTGTGCAGTGTTGTTTCATAGCCGAGGCCTGTGCCCATCTAGAAGGTTCGATTTACCTGGCCAATCAGTAGGTCCGAACCGTCACGTGTTTCGTTGGCCTGGCGGGGCGCGGCGCGTCCTGGCGGGAGGTGACTCTTGACTTGCTCTGTCTGTGATAGCGAGAGCCAGGTGTCGTGTAATTTAATCCTGTTATCTACATTTATATTGTTTGAGCATTTGGCAATTTCTCACGCCTTCTTGACCCTCCTTGGCCACCATTTATGTTTGCGCACTATTAGGGTGGCGTTTTTGAAGTTTATGGTGTGATTAGATTCTGCTGTGTGCTGTGCAGTGACAGATTTATCGATGTTGTTAGAACTGCAATTGCAGATGTGCTCACACGACCTGTCCCCTATAGTGCACCCTGTCTCTCCTATGTACACCCGATCACAGGTGCATGGAATCTCATAGATCTCAGCAATCTGTAGTGGAGGCAGCATGTACGTAACCTTGACGAGCTGGTTTCTTACCTTGCTGTGCCCTTTGTAGACAGGTTTTATGTCAACTTTGTTAAATTGTGTTCTGATTCTGTCTGTAATACAACTACTTTGCATTCCTGAGAGGTGGCTTGATTAGATGCTGAATTGGCGTCTCCCCCTGTCGCAGCTGCATGCAATGCCCGCCTAATATACAGGTTGTGGTAGCCATTGGCCCTAAATGTGTGTTGCAGTGGCTCCAACTCCGTCATCAAACTATTTGCATCACACACTTTCATCGCTCTTGTACATAAGGTCATGAGGATGTCTCTTTTTTTTCAGTGGATGGTGGTGTGACATGGCACATAAATATCCATTTGTATATCTCTAGGAACAGCAGCTGTCCTTGTTCCTCCATTTTCATTGTGAAATTAATTTTAAGATGTGCTTTATTTATATAATCCAGGAATTTGTCAAGGGCACTTCGTCCTGTGAGCCACACAATAAATGTATCATCAACATAGCATAATCCCAGATGTGGTTTGAGGGGCGTGTTGTCCAACAATTCCCCCTCCAGCAACTCGATAAAGATATTCACCGCTAACAGCAAATGTCGTGAGCCCATGGCCGCTCCTTCCACTTGGGTGTAAAATTTCCCATCATATTGGAAGAATATTAATTGGAGGCATAAATCAACCAAGTCCACCCATTCTTCTGAGATGTTAAGGGCCGATAGCTTGGTGCGTATTATTTCCCCTGTTTCTTCCACAGGTATGTTGGTGTAGAGCTATAAAATATCAAAGCTCACTAGGATGTCAGTTTCCTTAATTTTGAGTGATGAAATGATTTCAACGAAGTGTGAGCTAATTCTGACAGTCAAAACGATGCCTTCTGACAAGGGTTTTAGTTTTTCAGCAACATTGTGTGATAGTGCATGAATTGGAGACTTAATTGCGCTGACGATAGGCCTTAAAGAAACGTCTGGTTTATGTATTATTGGCAAGCCATAGAACCGAGGAGTAGAGTTGTTGTTTTTCTTAAGTCTAGCATTGATTTCTTGTTCGATTTCTGAAGAGTTATTGACAAGAGATGCTACGTCAGACCTCAGTTTACATAGAAGATTTCTATCTAGTTGGGTATACGTCTTGTCTTCTAAAAGGCTCACAACCTTACTGTGGTAGTCTTCCAATTTCATCAGTACTGTTGCATTTCCCTTATCTGTTGGTAGTATCACAATATCGTCAAGCTGGCGTAATCTATTTAATGCTAATTTTTCGTCGCGAGGTAGATTACTGCGAGGGAGGATTCGCGCCGTCTCGCATCGAATTTGGCCAGCCTGTTCTGTGTTTAAGTTCCCAACGGCACTCTGTACCACTGCGACAATGCCCATTGTCAGCAACTTCGTCTGTACCAGAGTGAAGTTTAGACCTTTAGCTAGCACAGTGTTGGTGGCAGCATCCAGCATCCAGTTCTTTCCCAGTTAAGTTTGCAACCATGTTCTTTGTCTCTGTCTCTGTCTTTGTTGTTGTAGTCGGCGTAGGAAAGAAGGCCGGTGAGTTCTATGTGAAGATGGAATATTTTGCTTTCGATATGAGCTAGCTCACTTCTAGTTTGAGGTATCATTTCTCTCAGCAACGCAAAACCCGTGTTACGCAGAATTCTAAGGGTGGCTCTTGTGTTGAGGTGGTGGCGAATTCTGAGGAAACACAGTAGCACAATTTCGTCTCTACATCGAAATAAAAACTCGAGTTGAGAAAGTTTCCGGGTCCATGTCTCACGTTATTTTGGAAATTCCCATGTTATATAAAATACCTTCACCCCGTACAGTTGAGTTAATTGTAATTGTAGGCTTCCGCGGCCAGAGTCAGTTGATTCTTGGCTGTCCGGGTGGCGCTGCGTCGTATTTAATTACACGACACCTGGCTCTTGCTAACACGTACAAAGCAGGTCATGTGTCACCGCGCTGCATCCCACCAGGTCAACGATACACGTGACAGTTTGGACCTTCTGATTGGCCGAGTAAATCGAACCCTCTAGATGGGCCCGGGCCTTGCCAATATGCAACACCGCTCACTGATCGAAGACGAAGTTTTGCCCTGGAAGATGACCACGGCATGAGGGTCGAAATGTCGGCTACAAGAAATACGACACAGCGCCACCCAGACAGTCAATAATCAAATGATAGATCAGATTGGAAAAAAAATAACTTTCCATTTTGCCAATGTGTCTGTTCTTCTGATACCGTCTAGCTATGAGACATGATTCGTGATATACGAAAATTACTACAGAACTGCAAACAGTCAGAAAATATGACAACATTGGAGGAAGCAGTTATGGCAATGTTGCACTGCGACATAAGTCTTAACTTTCCTATTTTCTAATACCTTATAGCACGTAAAGCAAATAATTTAACATGAGCAGCACATTCTGCTTAAGATTTTATTGATTGTAACTACAATTATCCAACTTAAATAATGAGGTTGTTAATCATAGATGGTATTTACAAACACAATGGGAATCCATGTTATTTGTATGAGGGAAATCGAAACAGTTAGGTCTCACAAGCATTTACAAATCAAGAATGACTTTATTTTCTTAAATATATATATCATTTTAAAGGCGAACAATTATCAATTTTTCTACATCATCACCATTTCGACACAAACATTTTTGTAGAATCTGTAATGGTTTATGAAGGGATAAGCAGAGACACTCTGCCCTCTCATTCGGGAGAACACAGGTTAGAATCCTTGTCTAGCCATCCAGATTTATGGTTTCCATGGTTTCTCCTAACAACTCCAAGTGACTCCTGGAATGGTTCCTTTAAGAGGCTCTTGCCACCACTCCTTTCCCACCTCTAATGACCTCATTGTGAACAAGGCATAAAACCACAAAAAAAAAGAATTTTTTATACTCGCCATCATATCTTTGAGCAAGCATTGAACTTCATCTGTCATACCTACTTAAGTCAAATTTTCTTGCAGCTTTCTTGACATTAAGGTCATTAGAGGCAGAAAAGCACTGGTGAAAAGGAATGGGAAGGAATTCGGTCATAGCTTTTTACAGGAATCATCACAGCATTCCCCTGGGGAAACCATATAAAACCTTAAAATAGATGACTGAACAGGGTTTCGAACCTGCCCTCACCCTAATGCGAGGCCAGAGCGTTACTGCTCCCCTCCACACTCTGTCTTCTGGTCATTAGACACTAATGACCTTACTTTACCAGTAGACTGTTGTTTGAATTTTTACATAATGTTTTTATTTTCCGTGAATAATCACTATAGACCATCAACAGAATTAATGATCGACATGGCTCAAAATTACAGAAATAATTCCAAAGATAAATTATTTGTTTCTAGAAGGTGACATTCATTCTACTATGAAATAATTATTTTGGAAATTAGTTTGCTGTTTGAAACGAGACATACGATGTGCTTTTGGTGTAGCTAGAAACCTGAGTAGCTTTCTTTCAGTGATGCTGCCGCAAAAGCGTTCATATTTAGATGAACATTTGGTTAAGAAACATTGGATGCTTTCAGTAATGAGACATTCCTTAAGTATCTTATTCCCTGAAGAAGTTAGGTAAGAATCAAGGATATATTATACACATAAGCAATGTGTAGGTTTGGAACATTTAAAAAGGAAATTTAAAAAAAAATTATATGAAATACTAAGAATCAAATAAAGAACTGCACACATAGAAGTCCAGTATGTTAACCATAGGACCACGTGTTCACACTACTTCACTGCTTGTCAGTGTGTAAACAACTCTGCCTGGCAAGATAGCTTCATTCAATTTGTATTGGAGAGACACGTTTCCTAAATAATTCTTGTTTTTGTAGTTTCATAGTACTAAAAATTCTACCTTCTTGAGCATGGTTATCCACTGGTTTGTTCACAGACCACATTATGAGTGCAGTATTATGGGAAGGAATTAGTAAAACCAGTATATAAATAATTATTATTACAAGACAATATTTACATGGAAAAGAAAGAAAAAATACACCCAACACTTACCAAAGGAGGAGTGTTGGGTGTATTTTCCCTTTCTTTTCCATGTAAATATTGTCTTGCGGTATTTCTTTCCTTTCATTATTACCTAATTATTATTATAGTTTTACATTAATCAAATGAAGCAAAATATAGCACTGAGCCTGTTTCTTGCCTCACTTTAATGCAATTCCATTAATTACAGCTTTTGCATTAGGTTTCATTATCTGAATTTAGGAAAAGTATTATTCAAATGTAGTGGAAGGTGGATGAACTACCTGACCAACAAGAATCTTAAGTGGAAGGATCTTAATTCCTCCCTTTTAGCCAATTGTTTCATGCATTGACTAAAGGAAATGAATAATCTTAAGTATACATGTCTGTGAAAAAAATTTCCTCCAAGGAGATTTTTAAATTTAATTGCAATGGGGCATAGGCTCTGGTGGCAATTTCCATACACACCCATCTTCCCCCTATCCTGCACCCACCTACATTTGCCCTCTATAAATTTTATCTTTAAATTCTTTCAAAGTTTTTGGTAAATTATTCATCATTTCTCTTGGTAACTCATTCCAATCCCTGACACCCTTACCAAGAGGTGGAGTCAGCATTGCGTTAATGTTTCCTGGGATGACATTGATGTCAGATTGTGCAAAAAAAGGGAGACAGAATCAAATGGTGGCACCTTAGATTAATGGTAAAGACACTATCTTCACATCTTGTGTTATTGTATTATGCTGCTGATATTATATTATATTAATTGAAACTGTTTAGAAATGTAGGTAGCTATAAAGATAGGTAAGATATTGGTACAATCATTCTATTAGTTATATTGAAGATTGTCATTGAGAAAAGTTTACAAAGATACCTAGAAAACTTATTAAATGATGAACAATATTGTTTGATGAACAAGTACTAAAAACTTAATCTTTGGAGTAAGAATGCCCTTTGAAAAACTTCTATAAAAAGGTAAAGGAATTATCAGGGTCTTTCTCAATGATGAAAAGACCTATGGTAGAATGGCAGGGTCAAAATATTTGAGATTACCTAGAACAAAGAAAGGTATCAGGATCCTAAAGAAGCAAGATTAAAACTCTGTGTAAAAACAAAAATGCCTGTGTGTGAGTAGGCAATGGAGATTGCAGGGCACTGCTACTGCTAATCTTCATTGTTGTGATCGATGAAATCATGAAAACATTAAAAGAAGTGCATGGACCAGAAACAAAAGCCCCAGTCTTTGCTGATGATGTCATGATTTGGGGTGAAAGTGCAGAAGAGGTGCACGAGAAGCTGGATGCCTGGAACTAGTTTTTTGAGGAGTATGGACTGAAAATCAGCCACTGTGACTGTCTTCATCACAACAGGTATGTGAATATGTACCGACACAACCAATAACTACAAAATGTTGACCAATTCAAATAACATGGTAGTGGTCTGAGTAAAGACAACACCAGCAAGTGTGAGATAACAAAGAGAAACAATAATGCAGAAGACTTTTATAACCAAGTTAGAATGCTACTGTGGAACAAAAAAGTGCATAAAAAGTGCAAATATATAGTTTTCAAATCCTACCATCATTCCATATACTGACAGACATAAGGCTTGATTGGAGGACTATTCATGGAAAGGGAGAAGTGGAAAGCGCTCGTGACCAGCATTCGGGAGTCTGGAGCTGGAGAACAATGATCAGTTATATAGTTAATAGACGCAATATGGGCCAAGTTATTTCTAGTGATATGATGAGACACAGAGAAAGAAATCTATGTGAAATTATGAGCAAGTCTAATTGAATAGGTGATTTTATTTGTTTTGAGACTGGACAATTTTTTTTTTTTTTTTTTTTTTTGCCAAGGGACTAATGTGTTTTAGTTGTATCATTTCAGGAAGGACAGGAGAAAAATATGGTTCTATTTTTGAAAATAAATAATATGTGTTTTGGAATTTTATTTCCTTGAATGTCAATTGGCTATGTACAAGTTATTTCAGATTAAATTAGCAAGGGAGGCCATATCAATAACAATACATTGTATTTCTCTAAGGATCTAACAGAATGAGGCATGCAGAGTAGTAAATAAGTAAGTCTCTTGCTGAATTTATGAATTATTAAGAGGTAGAAAGTAATAAGTCAGAGTATAAAATCTAGTATCAGGAAAAACAAGAGTAACATAGGATAAATTACTGGTGCTGAGGTATGGAAAGATATTATAAAATATCACACTTTTCACAGGCGTTATTATTGAAAAATGTGCACTTGTCTCTTTTTTTGGGGGGGGGGGGATATATGCAGAGCCCTGACGAAGGCTCTAGGTTGGTACAGAAATGGAGGCAATATTAACAAAAAGTGCAGTGCAACCCCCACCCCCTCTTCAAAAAAAAAATTATGCAAATTTTTCAATGGAAAGATATTGGTAGAAAAATTGGGAGAAGAGAATTAGGAGTCAAAAGCAGGTGGGTTCAGGAAGGGGAAAAAATGGGAGTGCAGGGAATTTGCAACAGAGGGTGCATTCCATCACCATTAAATTAAATTTATTTGTATCATTGCAGTTAATTTTCTAACTAATTATTCTGTTTGTTTGCAATCAGAAGCAGCTTATAAACAATAATGGTGAGTTAGGATTAACAGGAGTTACTACTTAGGAGCTTCAAGCAGACTGTATAAACAGATTGACATAGAATGAAGGTAAATGCCAAAAAAGTCTGCTATATCATTACAAAAATATGCTCGAGTGCCCATCATCCTGCAACAACGAAGACCTGTTTCAAGCAACACACAATGCGATTGAGGTTGCGAAGTACTGGGCTAAGTGTGTTTAAAGTTGTTGATTTGCACAATGTATTTAACTGTGTATTTTGATGTTTTTGATACGAGAATAATAATTACAAAAATGAAAGTTTTGAATAATTTGGTGAAGGAATATCATATTGTACGCAGGAAATGCAAAATATATTCACCTATCAAATTATGCAGATAGACAGATAATATTGCAGAGGTGGTAAGAAGGAACTACATCTGTTGGGGATATTGATGAGGGCGTGTACTAGTAGAGTCTGGAAACATCATGTGAGGTGCGATAGTACGGGACTCAAGCGTATCAGATACATTAATTTGAGAGAGATGAAAGAATAGGAGCAGCATACATTTACATAAATTGCCATGGAATTCAGTAACTAAAGTAGAAATAATTAGGAAAAAAGGGAGGTGGTGAAAGAGAATGCTCTTCCTTATTCATTTCAAACTGGTGGCTCGAGGACACGTTCACCTCAGTTTTTATCACCCTGAACTAACCACTGTTTCCATTTGGGCAAGAGATAAAGACAATGGAGCATGGTCCGGGCAGACTGGCCTTGTAATGCTTCTGTTAACGAATGGGCATACTCTACTGACAAGTCCTTGAAAGTTATAAAATGAATTATGTTTAGTATTATCAGACTATGAACTAGTTCTTAATTACAGCCATTAGGGACTGTAAAAGTTTTCATTTGCAATTAAAAGAATTAATTATTGAGTCAGATATTGAGTACTTTACAATACACAGTGATTTTTTATTTTTTTAATAGAAAATGTAAATATGGTTTCATTTTTTATTAGTTCTTTATATGCCTCAGATTTTTCTCTCATATTTTGAACCTTAATTTTTTTTAATCTGCTGACACCAAATAGTTGTAATAATTGTGATAATTGCTGTAGATTATTGAGAGCAAAAGCTTCTTTATTTTTATTTTTTAAAGAATGAGAGAAATGGTTTTACTGGAAACACTGTAGTAATGAGGAAAATTCGAAAGTAGACAAATCACTCCAATTGCTGTGCAAAAATTGTGTTGAAACTTTTAAGGATCTAAGTATTAGTGCCCTCAAGGCAGAACTGGTAGATGTTACAAAGATAGTGGATAGACTGTGGAGGATGCAGAGATGGTAGTGAACTAGCAGCTGAGAAAAGTACAACCAAATTGTGGCTAATTCTTTTGTTGTTTGAGTGGTAATTAGGTTTTCATAGGCACATAAGGACAATCCTTCTACAGCTGCGAAGTGTAGATGTGGGTATAAAGCAGCATACTTGTATGAAAAATTTAGCAGGCAAACCTTGAAGACGGCAGGATTAAGCAAAAAGAAAGTCTTGTAAGTGTGCAATACTCATGGAAGAGGTGTGGGGCCCATTGGTGGAGGGAAAATTTGGATCAGACTTCCAGATTGTGAATGTCTTTATATGAAGCCCTTCTGCTCCTCTGTAGGGTAGGAGGTAGTTCACAGGTTAGGCTCATGTAGTGATGACAGTCCATATAGGGATGATACTTATAACATTAAATGCCACACATGCGACAGTCAGGCATTGAGCCTCAGATTCTGTGATCAGTCACAGATGAACTCTTCATAGGGACGAGTGCATCACGGTTTCTTACGTCTGACTACGGACTTGATGTGGGTGCCATTGACAGGATACCACAATAGTAGAAGGATGCCAGTTCTTTCAGATTTGATAGCCTGATAGCCACCACCTCTCACGAAAGGATTTGTGTTGGGGTGGAAACTATTTTAGGGCAAGTGTTTTACAGAGATTCTTAAAAGAATTAAAAGATTAATTAATAGTAGTTCCTCAGCAATAGATAATGTTTTCCTATTTACATCAAAATTCAGTTACACAGTCAAGGCATCTATTAATAGGCTTTCTGATCATGATGCCCAAAGTATTAACTATCATTACTGTACATGGTATGGAAACCATCTATGTCACCCCCTCAGCCTTTGTCGATGTTAGAGAACCAACCACTGAGTTGTGCATTGAGTTGTGCATCAAAAGAGGTGTTAAGTGAGGTGATCCCATCTCTCCAAAGAACGGACGGAATAGGGAATTAGAATCAATGGCAAAAGACTTAACAACTTGACATTTGCTGATGACATTGCACTTTTTGCTAATGACCTTGATCTACTCCAAACCTTGGTTACCACCCTTGCCTCTGAGTGTAAAGCAGTTGAATCTATCAAAAACAAAAATTATGTCTAACAAATAGGTTACAGAGTGTAGTTTACAACTAGATAAGAATCTTTAGAAAATGTCAGTGAGTACATTTATCTTGGCCAGCTTTTAAATATGAGAGGTGATGTAAGACCTGAAATTTTCCATCACAATAAGCTGGGATGGCAAGCATTTTTTAGGCATTCTATTATCCTGAAATCTAAAATTCCCACAAATCTAAAGCAAATAGTCCATGACCAGTGCATTCTTCCTGTGCTGACATACGACTGTGAGACCTGCACTCTAAGTGAATTTACAAAAGATAAACTGAAGACTGCCCAATGAATAATGGAAAGGTGAATTATTAGATTAACGAGAAAATACAAGAAAAGAGCAACTGAAATTAGGCCAGTTACAAAGGTGACAGACATCTAAGAGAAGACAGCATCCCTGAAGTGGCAATGGGCCATCCATATTGTGAGGATAAAAGACTAGAGGTGAACAAAAACAGTGTTATAGTGGAGCCCAAGAGATCACCACAGACCGAGAGGAAGACCACCAGACTGATGGGACGAGGACAGACGCAGGGTAGTTGGAGTTAACTTGCAAGGGATCGCCCAAGATCGTGTGTCACAGAGAAGACTGCTCATGTTATATCAGAAAAAATCATGACTTTAAGAGGCCACATCAGAATGACTGAACTTGATAATCATAATAATGACATTTTGAAACAAAAATCAAAGTTTTATGGTTTGGATTTTTTTTTTTATGTTAGTTCTTACCATTTGAACAGAAAACAGAACGTGTCCCTGGAATATTCTTTTAAATTTCAGTGTGTACTAAATGATTAATGTATTAGTTATTTTAGAAATTACTTTAGTACCATAAATTTGAATTAAAAAATACAAAATTTTAATAGAATTATCTTAAATTATATTGAAAGTTGCTTTACTGTGAGAATGTGTTGTGGTTCTTGAATTGTACAAAAATAATGGACAACTGTTGCCATTTGAACATCATGTATTTCGGAAAGAAATTGTTTCTAGGAAATAACAATACTGCTATTGAAGGTCATATGTGATATTTTAGAATACAGGATTGTTAAGAATTAAAAAATACATACCGCAAACAGAAGACTTCAGAATAAAACTAAAATAGTTTGGGGTATGGTAAAAAGGAGACAGATAAAAATAATCATGCCAAATGTGAAAAGTTCAGAAAAATTCAGTTGTTCAATTTCTGAAATATATAATAAACCTTTTCTTTATTTGATGATGTTAAATTTACTACTAATAAGTCAGTGACATGTAATAAAAATTTCCTTGATACGGGTTACAAAGAAAAATTTGACTCCTTGTCTGTAAATTAACTACTCCAGATGAAATAAGAAAAATTGTCATGTCTTACGATCAAACACTTAACTGGATATGGTGTTATTTCCAGGAGGTTAATTAAATGGTGCTCCATTCAATTAATTATGAATAATAATAATATTTAATTAAATTGCAATTAAGTGGACACTCCGGTGGCAATTTCCCTAAACACCCATCTTCCCTCTTTTCTGCACCCACCTACATTTGCCTTTTAAAAATTTTAACTTTAAATTCCTTCAAGGGTTTTGGAAAATTATTCATCATATCTCTTGGCAACTTATTCCAATCCCTGACACCGTTACCTAAGAAAGAGAACCTTCCCACACCCTTGTGCCTGAGATTGAGTGCCAGCTTCTGGTTGTGGCCATCTTTTACCTTTCTTGCATTACTTTCAATTCTTACACCAATATCTTTCCATGCCTCATCACCAATATACACCTTGTACACTCCCGTGACCCTCTTCATCTTCCTCCTGACTTGCAATGAATCCCATTCAAGCTCTTATATCATATCTGTTACTGATAGCATTCTGTGATAATTTCCATAAACAAATCTAGCAGCCCTTCTTTGCACCATCTCCAACTCCTGTATTTGATAGTCGAAATGTGGGTCCCATACTACACTACCATATTCGAGCAATGTCTGACAAAAATTTTTAAGCCAATTCCTTTACTTCTCTTTACATTCCCTCATCACTCTCTCCAACAAATGCAGAATTTTGAAACCTTCTCCTACTATCTGTCTAATGTTTTCTGTCCAGTCAAGCTAGTTATCAAATGTAATACCAAGATATTTACATTTCAAGTCAAATGTACTGGCAATGTACTAATAATGCACTGTTTAACATGTCTCTACTTCAGGGAACATTCTCAGATTTTCTTAAATGTACAATAGATAAACCAATCTATAACACAGGAGCTAAATCAGTTGTATCCTCCTTGTTTAATAATAACAGCCACCTCCAAATTTTTCAATAAAACAATGTACAATAAAGTTTACCAGCACTAAAAATTTCCTTACTCAATCGCATTTTAGTTTCCAAAGGGCCATTCAACAGAAAAAGCTATATTTGCATTCAGAAATATTTTAAAAAGAATGAGAAATAACTAACTGGCTGCAATAATCTTTGGCAATTTGTGTAAGATGATGAAATCCTGAAAAAAGTAGTATTATAACACACATGCAATTGTTAATATTAGTTCTTACCTTTTGAACAGAAAAAGTGTCACTGGAGCATTGTAATGCTGAGTGGCCAGATTTGGAGTAGGTCTACCCTCAGTGTTCTCTATTGGGATCATTAATGTTTTAATGTATACAGGGTGTCCACAAATGAATATCGGGGTTTTAATGCTTTATAAGATTTATTACATTATCCCTACAGTTATAAATGATATGTCAAATGAAAGAGCAACTCAAACAGTTTTATATACAAGCTTACAAGTGTTCTATGTGGGCACCATTTGTCACACGGCACACATCAAGTCTGTAGCCGAGTTCTTCCCAAACGTTGAGCAGTGTGTCTTCAGTAACTGTTGCAACAGCTGCTTCAATCCTCTGTCGTAATTCAAGGAAGTCGGCTGGTAACGGAGGCACATACACACGATCCTTGATGAAACCCCAAAGGTAGAAATCGCTTGGCGTTAGGTCAGGTGAACGTGGAGGCCACGCATAGCAAGCTCTGTCATTGGGCCCCTTGCGGCCAATCCAGCGGTCGGGTACAGTTACGTTCAACCAACCACGTACTTCGTTATGCCAGTGAGGTGGCGCACCATCTTGCCGGAAAATGAAGTTCTCTGGTTCATATTGTTCCAACTGAGGGAAGAGCCATTGCTCTAGTGTATCAAGGTAAGAAGTACCAGTTACAGTCGGTTCATAAAAAAAGAAAGGTCCGTAAACTTTCCGCCTGGATACGGCACAAAAAACATTGATTTTAGGGGAGTCTCGTTGCACTTGTATGATCTCTTGAGGATTTTCTGAGCCCCAGATCCGCACATTATGAGTGTTAACATGTCCACTGAGGTGAAAGGTCGATTCATCACTGAAGACAACATGATGTAGAAAATCTTCATCGTCATGTAACAACATTTCGTTAGCGAATTTGGCACGTAAACCATGGTCTGCAGGCTTTAGAGCCTGTAACAACTGTAAACGGTAAGGACGTTGTTGCAAGCGTTTCCTTAAAACTTTCCAAACAGTCGACTTAGAAATTTCTAATTCGCGACTAGCCTTCCGAACAGATTTCTTTGGGCTACGAGTGAACGACTCTCTCACTCGCTCAGCAGCAGCAGCAGGAGGAGGAGGAGGAGTAGTAGTAGTAGTTTTGATTGGAGTTCCGGTCAGAATTCTAGAGTGCTTCTTTTTTTGTCTTTTGGCGTTGATCCAGCTTGATTGCGATACAAATGCAGGGTAGAAAGTAATTCAAACTCAGGTGTATTTTCCCTCGAATTTTTCTCTGAGGCCAGGTTTATTTTCTTGGCTTTAGATTTCGGTATGCCTCCAGCAGTGAACCCCAACACTCCAGTCAAATTAAGTTTGGAATGAGAGTCAATTTTTTTCTGTACTGTCCTCCGCAGGCTCTTCAGTGCCAGCTTTATGATCATTTTGATAAGCCATTTCCCCAGTTTTTAATTGATTAAGTTTGATTTGGTCTTGAATTACTGGAGGTTGAATATCTGCTAAAGTCAAGTTCGGTGGATTTTTCAGGGTTAAATGGGGGACCCTTCTGCTCTGAGGGCTGAGACTCCTTTTTCCATCATTGCTACCTTCGTGTAAGCAACATTAAAAACAGAAGCTAAATCAAAAAGTGTTATCTTCTGCAATTGCTTGACCCTCAAGAGCCTGTCACATTCAGTGTTAAATTCCTTTTTAAGTGGACCATAAATAGACAAATCCTGAGGCTATAACCTGTGTGATGTATGTGGGGTTAGGGAT
This sequence comes from Vandiemenella viatica, assembly GCA_031002005.1. Classification (NCBI taxonomy): domain Eukaryota; kingdom Metazoa; phylum Arthropoda; class Insecta; order Orthoptera; family Morabidae; genus Vandiemenella; species Vandiemenella viatica. Next base: position 305,459,555 of record JARYHS010011408.1, read on the forward strand.
ATAACTTTGATACGATTGGACCTGCAGAATTCGAAGCTCTCTAAACTGATTTGGCCACCACAATTATCAACAGCACCAGATCCTCCTCACTAGGTTTGGTACTATCTTTAAAATGTTGGAGCCAATCTTTGAACAATTCGTCATTCGACCAGCCGTTATGAGCGCACCTGGTGGACCCCCCCCCCCCCTTTCTAAGAGAGGAGACATCCTTTTGTGTGGGAGGCATGTATGTTCCAGAAGTGCTGACAGCACGGACTACTGTAATATTTCTGCCTCTTTCCCATCTTGTCACAGATCCCACCTGTTTTTGCCCTTTGGAGCTGTAAGTCAAAAATCCAGTCTCATCTGTGATATATACTCTAGCAGCAGTGATAGGTTTTTTTTTTTTTATATACTGCATCCAAATTAGAAAAAAACTTCACATATGTTGAAGGCAAAAACCCTGTTGAGACTTGTTGCAGAGGGTTTTCTCAAACTTATGCTTGGTTTCTTTTCTTGAATCAGTATTATTTGAATTTAAATAGTCATGGAAAGTAATACATGGAATATTTAATTCCACAGCCATGCTCTTGATTGACCTGTCACTTTGAACTCTCCCTGTAGTTTGTTTGCGGGATATCCAAAATACAAAAATAACCAATCTTTTAGGTGACTAAAAACACAATTTCAGAATATACAGAGATGGGGAAATACCAAGAGCATGTCAGTATTTCCCCGCAAACAGATTTCGACTTTATCCCGGATGAACAACATAAAATATAAAATGGCCGTGAAACTAGCGTGTTCACTAATAACCATTAATTAATACACTAAAATTTTCATTAAATTGTATACTTTTTGAAGACTTAAGCGGTTAGAATAATTGTTGAGAGACTTCCCTTCAATTGCTTATAGGTCAGACTTTAGATCAAAATTTGACAAAATATATTTTCACAGCACATCAGTAATAAACAACATGACAACAACAAGCATGTTGGGCATCAGTTGTCTTGACTTCTACTATGTGACAATAAAAACCGACAGCGCTCTGAGCACAACACGTTGAGATACATAGTGTCCATTTTACCCCAGTCTCCCCTATATGTTTATGGCTTACTAAAGACATTTGGTGAAGCTTCACAACAGTAATTCATACTATTTCAGCCACAAGTAATCAAAGTCTAAATGAACAATCATATTTCCATTACTTACTGTCATTTGAGATAAGCTTCTGAGAGATTTACATTTGTAGAGGTAAAGTATTCAGAGCCAAAAAGCGAATATTAAGAACAAAATTATGTGTGGGGTTTGCAATAGAAGCACAATTGTTCAGAATGTTTGGAATTTTGACGTTGGTGGTCATGTATATATGTATATATACTAGACGACCCGTGTGAAAATTTCGCGAATAAAATGCGATGAATAATGAGGTTGAATGCTTGTAATATAATGAAAAGTAGAATCCTACTTTTGTAGCATACATTTATTTTTTTAGGTATGCATCAAAATATTCACAACATATTATGAAACATTTTGGAAAATTTAAAACACTCTGTATTTATGACAAACTGCCACTGACCTTAACAGAATACAACCAACCTGAACAAAATGCACAAAACATATCAATATCTCTGTGATATTTGTTGCTGTGTGAATAAAATGTTTACATTGGAATTGTATAGCAAGACGAAACTGTTTCCACAACAGAAAAAAATATATGAAAAGGTACTTAATAATTTAAAAAAAGTTTCTTGACGTCTCTGTGATATCTGCTGCTGCAATCTAGGAACTTGGCTCTGAACCTACCACTTAAAGCACCAAATTCCAAAAAAAAATCTTTATTAATTTATGATTTTGCCTAACTGGAGACCTTAATCTTTAAAATGATATATCAACCGATTTTGGCTAGGTATCGAAGAAGATAAATGGCTTGACATAAAAAATATTGATCCTTTTGCTCTTTAAGGGCTGAATTCCAAAAAATTTCTTTTATAAAATATGGTGTGACCAAAGCAGCCACCAAGGTCATTAAAATGATACCTCATTTATCGATTTCGGTTAGTTATCAAGTGATGTAAAAAAGGTCTAAAAATGATGACATTTTTGCCTCTTAAGGGTTAAATTTGGAGAAAGTTTTTTCTTAAAATATGATGTGACCAAAGCAAATAATTTAATATTTAAAACAATACCTCATTTATTAATTTCGGTTAGGTATCAAGGGAAATGAATAGCTCCTGACAGAAAACTGCATTATAGAAATATTAATACTTTTGCCCTCTAAAGTTGGAATTTTGAAAAATTTCTTTCTTAAAATGTGGTGTAACAGAACCTAAGACCCTATAAAGACCTCAATCTTTAAAATGATACCACGTTTTTCAATTTTGTTTAATTATCAAGGGAGATAAATGACTCGAGACACAAAAAACGCATTTTAGAATTACTGATATTTATGCCCTTTAAGAGTTGAATTCAGAAAAATTCATTTCTTAAAATGTGATGGTACCACAGCGGAAACCTTAATTTTTAGAATGATACCCCATTTATCTATTTCGGTTAGATATTAAAGGAAATAAATGACGCATGACACAAAAATGCGTTATAGAACCGTTTATACTTTTACCCATTAAGGATCATTACTCTTCATACTCCTTATTCAATTATCGATTTTGGATAGATATCCAGAGAGATAAATAGCTCGGGCCACAAAAATCGCATTTTTGAAAAATTGTCATTTTTGCCCTTTAAGGGTCGAATTACGAGAAATTCCTTTCTTGAAATATAATGTTACCATGGCGGAGACCTTAGTCTTCAATATGATACATCATTTACCTGTATCAGTTAGATATGAAGTGAGATAAATGGCTCGTGACACAAAATCGCATTGCATAAATATTGATACTTTTCCCCTTTAAGGGTCGAATTCCGAAAATAATTTGTCTTAGTATATGATGTCACTAAAGCGGAGTTCTTAATCTTTAAAACGATACTTCATTAAACGACTTCAGATAGGTATCCAGGGAGATAAATGACTCGTAACACAGAAAACAGCATTTTAGACATTTTTTCCCTTTAAGGGTCGAATTCCGAAAACTTTCTTTCTTAAAATATGGTGTGACAAAAGTGGAGACCATAAACTTTAAAATGACACCTCATTCATTGATTTCGGTTAAGTAAGAAGGAAGATACAGGCTTGTCACAAAAATATACCTTATAGAAATAATATATATATATATACACAATAATGTCCTTTGTAGTCAATAATTATACTCCTTTTGAAACACACAGTTATGGTAATGAATGATCATCAAAATAATTATAAATAGTTGTAATTTGTTTGAAAAAAAAGGTGAGAAATATTGAAAGGTAAATATATTTAGTAATCTCCCAACACATGTCATATGTCTGGCAGGGGATGAGATTACCTTAAGAAAAACAATTAATAAATTTTTAATCTGCAACTCTTTTCATGCTATCGATGAATTTCTTTCAGAGGTATCATCTTCTATAAATGTTGTTGATATAATTAGTATACATACTTTGTGACAGCGCATTTTGATGCATACACATACTTTGTTATGTACTTTATTTTGGTGCAAATTGACTCCTTTTTACATTCCACTGAGTCAGTCTCTTATGTCAAGATGAACGTATGGCTCTATATGCTCCCCGAGCAGCATCACATTCTATTGTTATATGCCGACATTTTGACCGATATGCGATGTCTTCTTCTAAGGAGTAACTGTGGTCAGGTGTGTTTCACGAAGTCTATGCCGGACTGTAGCTGACATATTGTCGGGAGCCTCGGTGCAGGTTGCGTCATGAGTTTTACTCTCCGCAGCGAGTCGTGTCACTTACCGTCAAGTTATATGCCTCTGTCCTCATCGATGTTATTGAGAAGTATAGCAATTTCTAACACCTTTTTTATCCACCTTCACCACCACTCGTCTTTTAAAAAAGAGTCTAGTAATTTGAAATTGAATGTGTGGCAAATGGTAGATGACTTCCTCAATCTGGACGACTTGGCCGTGTTGTTTTATTTGTAGTGGCGTATATGTTCTCCTAGTCTTTCGTTTGCTGTGCAGCCAGTCAGTATCTCTAGTATACACGCACCTACGGTTGAACCCACGTAGTTAGTAGTGAGGGTTGCTTGCAATTTACTTGTGCCTCGTAGAAAGTTTTAACACCGACTTAACTGAAAGACTTCTCACTGAGCTCCTGTGATAAGTTGTACACATAAACCTGAATGTGCACTTTAGTATCTCAAATTCTGTGGACAAACATTGCAGGTCTCACACTCACAGATCCAATGCAATAATGTTGTGACCACAACTCCCTCTGTCTTGCAATACAATTTGCTAATCCATGTTTGTCTGCTTTGATTTACAATCTATTAATTGTCCTTGGCTACCACTATCCCACCTTTATATTGGAGTATCTAGATATGTAATAGTGTCAGAAGGAGATTTCTATACTCACTGGTGCACAAAAGATTAATTAAGGACGCATGCTGGGGTCACATAAATTAATTAATAACACACTCTCCACCACCTCTTACCTTAAATCCTTTGAGGTCAAATTATGAGGGGGTACCCAAAAAAACCAGGAATTATTTTTTTAAAGCTATATATTTTCATTTTTTTTTTATAAAACAGCCTTATCCCCTTCATTTCTGGAATCATCTTTAGAAATGGCTGACAGCTCATCCCTCCATTTTTTTCTTGAACTCTTCAATGTTATCAAGTTGGTGTTCTTTCATGCCCCTTTTTATGTGTGGAAATAAGAAAAAGTTGCACGGAGCCAGGTCAGGCAAGTAAGATGCGTGGGGCAGCAGAACCGTGCCATTTTTACCCAAAAACTGTCTAACAGAGACAGCTGTGTGTGCAGGTGCATTGTCATGGTGGAAGAATCAGTCTCCTGTCTGCCACAAATTGGGTCTTTTTTGATGAACACTGTTGCGTAATCTTCTTAAGACTTCCAAATAAAAGATATGATCAATGGTCTGATGTTGGTGGAATAACTGTTAATGAACTACGTCCTTGGCATCAGAAAAGCAGATGAGCATTGTTTTGATGTTTGATTTGACTTGTCAGCATTTTTTTGGAAGGGTGACAATGATGTCTTCCATTGGTTTGACTGTTTCTTTGATTCTGAGTCATAACCATAGTACCATGACTCATCAGCAGTAATAACCTATGGCAGAAAATCAGTTTCAAGCTGTTGTTTGAAAGCACAACATTTTTCGACTTGATGTTCTTTTTGATTGTGGCAGCAACCCATTTCATTCCCAAATCTTTGGTTACAATTTGCTAAAGCAAGCTCCAAGATAACCCACTATGGTAATCTCTGACAGTTGATCAATTGTCTGTCGACGTTCTGAGAGCACAAGATGACTCGACACTCAAGTTTATCCCATAGTGTCATCTTTGTAATCTGTTTTCATCATCAAAACAGTTTTTTACTGAGTAGAAAACAAAATTTCAAAGCTGCATATTGTTCACTTAAACCTGGCATCATCAAAAATGAATCAATATCAAAACAGCGCTAGCAACTGCAGATTAACAGAACAAGCCAGTTCGACAACACAGGCGGCACTAAACTAACAATGAATTGCTCAATAAATGCCCAGCAGCAGAAATGCGTACTACTCGAGCTCTGCCCACGGCGATGCTATTCCAGTTAGTTTTGGGTGCCCCCTCCACTACCACTAACCTTAATTCCTGGGAGGCCAAGTTAATAACAAACCCTTAACCTGAAATTAAGGTTAATTTCACCTTTCCTTTTGCAACTAAAACCTCTGTGCACAAGGCAAAAGTATTAACCTGTCCAGAGTTGAACTAAAGAACTCCTGTGCACAAGAGAAAATCTGCCTGGAATCGAACTGAACACTCTCTGTGCAGAAGACCATGCCTGCAGCAAGACTGCATGCTCCTAAGCCTAGAGGCAGAGCCTACAAAATTCACAGTGGCATAAGCAACTTCTACAATTTTGTACCCTGGAGGCACCATTGGAGAAATCGCGTGGAATATTTCTATTGCCAAAATTTTGCTGAATATTAATGTAACTCTTCACTTTATGCAATAATGATTTCATCCAGTTATACGCCAATAACACTGGAAAACACCTCATCCACATAGTTCTTCATGTTGATAAATAAGATTCACAAAAATTAGTGAAAAAATATTTGGTTTTTACTTGCATAAAAGAGAATGTTGTATAAAATCAGCTGTTTTTTGGGTTATGAATGCACATTCAACCCGTATAAAATTTAAGGTTTCAGAAAATCTTAAGTTAGGAAGGACTTGTGTACTTAGTCCCAGTTTATATTTCCCTTCAGAATAGTCACAAAACATTTTCCACAAAAAATATACAAAAGCTATATCTTTCAAATACATTCCTACTACCGTAATTACTCTGATGACTTGGATTCGTATTGAAATATTTTTACCCCAATATTGTAAACACTGTACGTGCATTACCTCCCACCCACCATGTCTAGTGTACACGACCCAAAGGCCTCGATAGAGTATTTGAAATCACAAGTTTTTAATAGAATTTGGCCTTCAGTTATCTGCATAATATTTTCTGAAACTTTCTAAGAAGTTGTCATTGTATCATGTATTCATCAGAATTCTTCTAGATTTTGAAAAAGTTTGTTGTTGGTATGATGATGATTAAACCTGCTAGAGATGGAGGTTGGTGTTTTGGGGTCGCTCATACTGTAATGAAAAGTGTTGTTAGAGGAATCTAAATGGGGAATTGATGTTAATGTCAAATTTCTCATTGAAATTTGTATACATTAGGAATCAATCTGCTTGACAAAAGAGTGATATCCCATGAAAATATTACTTAATATTGCATTTATTCTACAAATACACTTCTATAAATCAATGCAGGTCAGTGTGCGAGCTCCACAATGAGAAATGAACATTTGACTTGTTACCCACAGCAAATCATGTGAGCATCCCAGAAAAACAACATTGAATCTACAGGCCCACAGTCTTCTCTTTGACAATGTTAATTATACAAGTTTCATTTATTGTGATCTGTGGACCGTGAAGTTGGTAGAATGTGAGGCAATGTGATATCCATTGTGTGACACATTACCGTCTGTGGATAACGTCGCGATGTCAACTGTGGCGTCGGGATTGTGTCAGGACAGCTCCAGATTCTACTGGCAAAGTGTTCTTTCTATAGGGATTCAGTCATTAGTTAAGCCATTGAAATACAGCTGAATAATGACATTATTAACAGAGACCTGGGTCTCTAGCCTAGTGATGCCTGGAAGCGTGCTTGGTCCTTGCTAAGACAAACTGATTTCAAACATAAAGACAGAGTAAAGATTGACCACCCAGCATTGCGGGCGCAATACAGAGCCACAGTTGGTGGGAACCACAGAGTGCAGTGGTGTGGAGGGGAGGGGAGGGGCGCTAGCATTCAACAGACGCGTTGGTGCCAGAGACCAGATCTCGTCGTCACAGCGTGAGCACCGGGCCTGAAGATGACGGCAGAGTTCATCGCCGAAAGCTAATCCCGCAGCGAACCTGTGAGGATTATATTGCAGCGACACACCAGGAAAACTTCCATTCACTTGAGGATAGGATTATATGACTTAGAAGCCGTAATCTCTTCATTCGTCGAACTAGATATATCGAACTAAACCTAAATTTATTCACCACCGATATCCTCATGTAAAATGTAAACTATTGCTACAAAGATTAATTGCATAAAAACAGACTACTTCATATTTCATTTCATCAGAAATTTTTGTTTTTTTACAGGAGACATGGTACTTCTCGCTGCGTCAAATGGTTTCCTACAAAAAATTTCAGAAGACAACTGAATTATGTTTATATTCATTATATCATTAATGATATTAAGATGCTTATTTCTTCCATATTACTATTACAAATCTTACCTTGAGTGGCTGATTAGGAAACATTAAAATTTGTATATATGAAATTCTCAATGCTGAGAGAAACTTTGTTTTTATGTATCAAAATTTGTATTAATTAAAACATGTATTGATTAGAGCTTGTGTGTTTTCATTCTTTGCTCTGTTATTACACTTCTTTCTGGAGTGAGTTCTTACTGTCACAGAAGTTTCTCAATCAGAAAATCTGCTTGTCAATAATAACGTATGAAATAAACTGACAGACTTCTAAGGTCTGCTCAAGTATTTGAATTACTTATAAAATAATTGTTTTTAAAATTAAAAAAAAAATAAACATAAAAACTGACTTAAAAAAAAAGCACTAAAAATTTTGAAATTACTTTATACCTTGCCTAGGAAAAAGTAAATCTAAATGGACAATATTTTACATTACTGTCAACGAAATTTATACATTAATTAGTTATTTTTGGAGTCGGTGCCAGCTGTCACATCGCGAAGATCAAATTTCTGAACTTCTTTTGGTGTTAGAGGCGAAACGGGAAGTACGAACAAAAACTCACAATATTTTACAACATGTCAAGTGGCAGATAGTGTAATTGCGGGAGACAGCTTAGGGAAACAAATTAACAGTATTTTAATATGTGGCTCGGCTTTATTGGTCATCCAGTCATATCTCTGGCGCTACAGTGTCAGTTGGTAGGCTGCATAATACAGTAAACGATTGAGAGTTAGTATAAAATTGGCGTATCATCTGTATGTTTCAGTTTTGTTGAAACATGTTTCTAGCATTAATTGTAGGTAAGCATTTTTTTATGTATTATTGTTATTCCTTATTGTTTTTATCTTATTGTTTTTCTTGCTTTCGCTGGTGCCGACTCCAAAAATAACTAATAAATGTATAAATTTCAATGACAGTAATGTAAAATATTGTCCATTTCGATTTACTTTTTCCTAAGCAAGTTATTTTAAAATTTCTAGTGCTTTTTTTTTAAGGCGGTTTTTATGTTTATTTAAACAATTATTTTATTTTTAAATTTTTAGTGGTATTATAGTTTGTTTTGTATTTTCAATATGCTGCAGAAGTTCCCATTTTGCAAACTTCCTGGTAGCTCAGAAATTAAAGCGCTTGTTTTCAAAGAAAAATTCTGTCTTTATATACCACAACAACTTCCAGAATTGGGTGATTGGCTGTTGTGTTAAGGAATGTCAATTTACATTTTGGTCCAGGCTATGTTTCGATCGTATCATAACATCGGTTAAGGCTGCTGATCGATAACCAAAACATGTAACATCTGGGCATTAATACATACCACATACAGAAATCTGTCTCTGTAATATACCTGTTTGCTCCAGCATCACACGGATGATATAGATTTTTAATTGGTTTTCACAATGTGAAATCCTGGGATCCAAATTGAAATCTGAAGTACATGTTGAGACATTATGACAGATTTATTTTGTAAATATTATGCCATGACTTAAAAATAGCTTAATTGATTTTGACGGAATTTAAAACTGTGGATTTTTGTAAAGAACATTGGAAATTAAACAGGGTGAGGGTAAAGGGGAAGAGGGATTGGGCTTTTATGTACCAAATGTAGACTGCCTTTTCTTATTGATTTTAAGTATACGTGTCTAAATTTCTATTGATATCAGATAAAACTGTAGGTATATATAAAAACAATTAAGGGGTGTGGAAACGAAGAGTAGTTTGATTTTTTTAAAGCTAGTGTGGGCAGTACTATTCTCTTTGTTTTAAAGTATATATGTGAAAATTTCCATCGAAACGAGATAAAAACATTAGCTTTGTGTAAAGAACATTTGCAAAAATTTAATGGGGTAAGGGAGTGAGTGGTAGGGTTTTGTAAACAGAATGTAGACACTATGTTTCTCATTGTTTTTACGTATACATGTGCAGTGTTCCATGGAAATCTGATAAAACTGTCGGTAACTGTAAAGAACATTGGAAATTAGGAGGGGTGGGGGTAGAAGGGAAGAGGGGTTGGGCTTCCACAACCTAATTTAAACACAAATGTTCTGTATGTTTTAAAGTATACGTGTGGAAATTTCCTTCAGAATCGGATAGAAACTGCAGATTAAAGGATGGAGCAGAGTCTGGACTCTCGAAACCAAATTTAGACAGTATTTCTCTTCTTTTTTTTTTTTGTAGTATATATGTGCATACTTCCTTCAAAAACAGAAAGAAATGGTAGCTTTGTATAAAGAACATTGACAGTAATTAAATGTGTAGAAAGGGGGATAGTATTTGTGTTTTTGTGAAAGTTTTTCTTTTTCTATTTGTTTTAAAGTATACGCATGCGAAGTTCCACCGAATCGGATTAAAATGTGGGTTTTGTACAAATATTAGGGGAAAGGTAGCTAGGGTAGTTTTTATGATTTTTTTGGTCAGAAATCTTATCCATAAAACATTACATATATATGCACCAACTTTCATAAAGATCGGTCAAATGGATGCGACTGTAGCTTTCTAAAAAGAAATTGACAAAGAACAAGGGGGTGGAAATGGGGAGAGGGATTCAGTTTTTGCAAACCAAGAGTTGGAATTATTTTTCTCTTTGTTTTATAGTAAAAATTTATTAAGTTCTGTCTGAACTGGACAAAAACTGTGGTTGTGTATAAAAATTAAGCGGTTTAATGGGGAGAGGGGGGTGGTTTTTAGATCTTTTGGTCAGACGCCTTCTTCGTGAAAAAATTCATATAAGCACCTAAAAAACTTAACTTAGTCCACAACCCGAAGGTTGGTTGGATCCTCCCGAAGGAGGTAAGATGGCCAGTTCCTTTCCTCTGGGACCTACAGTTTAACCTGGAATCCGAACCACGGAATAAGTACCTACTTTCATGGTAAATGGTCAAACGATCGCAACTGTAGTTTTTTTTAAAGACCATTTGCAAACGTTAATGGGGTTGAGGGAGGAAAAGGGTTTGAGCATTGGCAAACCAAATGTTGACAGGATTTTTCTCTTTTCTTAAAAGTATACATGGGCAAAGTTCAATAAAAATCAGATAAGAAATGTAGATTTCTATGAAATTAAGGGGTGTAAATGGAGACATGGGGTGGTTTATATATATATATATATATATATATATATATATATATATATACATATATATGACTGGTCGGACGCGATTCACTCGGTCTCGCAGGCGGACACTTGCACTTAAAAGTTCGAATTGACAGTTTCCCAATGAAAATGAACTCCTTATGAATCACCCCGCGACGGTCAAAAAACATGATCAGCATTGTCTTGATCTTTGATTTGCTCATGCGAGACTTCGTTGGACGGGAGGAGGTGGAAGCCATCTGTTGGCCAAATTCAGCGTTGCCACGTTGCTGCACCCCGCCTACAGTCCCGATCTGGCTCCAACTGACTTTTTTTTTTATTCCCACAAATGAAAAGGCAGCTGGTGGGACAGCGGTTTGACTCGACTCAGGACGTTCAAGCAGCATCGACGAGGGCTCTCTACAGCATCCCCGAATCTGACTTCCAGAAGGCGTACGGCCAATGGCAGCAGCATAATTCTAGGTGTGTAGCTGCCCAAGGGTGCTATTCCGAAGAGGATTATGGAATTGTAAACATATCTTCAATAACTTTTTTTTTTTTTTTAATTCAGTCCTACTACTTTTGGTATACACCTTGTAGGTTACATTTAACTGTCGAACGTTGTGTAACAGGCAATGAGCAAGTGCGGAGCTTTTTTTTTTAGCAACTGGGAAGGAATTTCTACCGTTTTCTCAGTCTCCTAAGCGCACAGCGTTTCTTTACGACATAATGAATAAACGTATTCCTACCTGTCCTCAGTCCTTCAAATGGAATTTCAAATCGTGGTGTGAAACCCATGTATATAAATACAGAATTGAAATTGTTGAGTCCATGGAAAAATTTATTGACGAAGATAGTAATAATTACAGGACAATAAACAGTACTATGGGATTGAATGGTTTCCTACAAGAGGATGACTCTTTTTGGTTACAGTTTTTTTGTCACTGTGACATTCTATTCAATGAACTCCAGCAAAAGAATACTGATGCAATGAAGACTGTGAAAAGTGTGTCTTACTTTGCAACAGCTGTTCAACGTTGAACTTGACCATCACTGGGATCAGGAAGAGCCAGCTGCGAAACGTGAATGTTTCATGGAATCACGGAAGGTGTGTGCACGTGACGTCTGTGATCGTTTCATAACTCAGATCAGTGACAGATTCAGATTTAGTGAACACTTGTCAGTTGCACGGTTGTTTGAACAGTCATTGTTTTCAAAAATCACATTGTTTTCCCAGAACAAGAACTAAAAACAGCTGCTAATTTGTTTAAATTAAAATCTCCAGTCCTACATTGTGAATTGAATGTGTTGTAAAGACGAAAGGATTTCGTGAAAGCAAAAGATGCTTTGATCTTATTGAATTTTATTTATGAAAACAACTTGGTAAAAGCTTCCCCTGAGAGCGTTAAACTTCTGCAAATAATAGTGATGACTGGAAAGGCAGAACGGCGTTTCTCTACACTCAAACGAGTGAAAACATTCGTGCGAAATACCATGAACCAGAACAGACTACGTGCGCTTGCTCTGTGTTCTCGTGAAATAGAACTTCTGAGACGTCCAAATTTCAATGAAATGGTCATAGACCATTTTTCAGTACATAAGGGGAGACGAGCTAATTTCATTTATAAGCAAATGAATTAATGTAAGAAAAACGTGTATTATTAGATCATAAGGAGGAGTTTCTTTTATGTCATTCATTATTTTCATTTACGCGATCAGGTCCAGGGCTCCTCGCGCCGCTACAAGAATTCGTCTCCATTACGGTCTGCCTTCCGCTTTATGTCGCCTGTTTCTTGTCTTCAACCCTATATGAAACATGTCCTCACGAAGTCCATCGCTCCATATTTTCCGTGGCCCTCCTTCTTGGTCTTCTTCGTGGAGTTAAATTTCTTTTGTGTAACTATATAATTTACTAAATGAAATCCATAAAAGTTTGATATTCCTCTCATGAATTTATACCTGAAATATCATAAAACACACATTTACAAATATTTATTTGTATATATCTTGTCTTGGAGGTAGTATGTGTTTTGTTTTTTGTTTTAAGCAGTTGATGATGGAAAGCAATGGACATACAGTGAAAGCAGCTGGATACCTCTTCTCGTTGCAACTGCTATTTTAAGAATGCAGCAGTTTCGGGTAGGGATATTCACTAAACATCGACGCATCGAATCCATTCGATGTTTACCATGCGATGCATCGGATTGATTCGATGTTTTGACAAAAAAATTTCTATTCGATGCATCGATTCTTTTTTATAAAAACATCGAATGAATGAAAAAACTAACTTCGGCTGCTAATGACAAAGAATAATAGAAATAAATTTTAAGATTACTTCATTTAATCAAGATTGAAATAGATTATTTCAATTTGAAGTAATTGTCATTATCAAATAACACCTGTGAGCAAATGTGAACAGTGGTAAAGATTAATTTTTCTTGAGGTTGGCTATCCTGTACGTATGAGCAAACGGAAAAAAGATCGATTTCCTTTGTTCACTCTTACGATTTGCCGGTGATTGTCGTGTTTCAAAATAACTGAGTGATACCTTCGTATAAGCTGTGTTGGCGTAACATCGGATTGCATGTTCAAAGTTGAAAAGGTAAGTAGTAATTCTTATGAGCCTAATCACTCACGTGTGACAAACAAGCGGTTTTCTATAATTTTTGCATAATATGGATACTTACGTTAATTGCACTGAATCATTGCATTAATAAGTTGCTTTCTTTCGCCTTTTTAAATCTGTAGCTAAGGTGTGATTTACTTAAATGTGAAACTACAGCGTGGTGAATTTATCGATAAATACTGAGACACGTTTTCTCTCTCTTTTTTTTTAGATTATAACAAGATGCCACCTCCGAAGAAAAGTAATGCTTGGAAATTTTTCTCCAAAATTGAAGGAAATGGAAGAATTGCAAAATGCAAACTTTGTCAAAAAAAACTATTAAAACTTGTGGAAATACATCAAACTTGATTGGCCACCTAAGAAATATACACAAGGCTGCGTTTTTACAAGAAAACAGAGAAAAATCTCAAGTGACGTCTAATGTAGGCTTGCACAATGTTGACAGCAAAAAAACTGTGAAAAAAATTGAAACTGTCTCCATACCTACTGTCCCCTACTCTGTGTCACTGACGTCAACAAGTAAGCCTACAACTTATGTGATAAAATCGGAAAATATAGCTTTCACGTGCTCATCAACAGATATCCATCTCGATTATCCTGTCCCTCCATCTCTGAAGCGTCAAAAGTCAATTGTAGACATTTTGGAAAATATACACGCATTTTCGGAAGGTGGTGATAAAACTTTGAAAATTAATAATGCTTTGATTTATATGCTTTGTAAGGACAATCAACCATTTACGATTGTTGAAAATGAGGGCTTTCGTAACCTGATGAAAGTGATAGCACCGAATTACAAGCTTCCCAGTAAGACGACATTGACTCGCTGGGTTGATGACAAATATGATGCATTGTCGGCTGTTTTCAAGAATGTATTAAAAAATGTGGAAAACCTAACACTTACGACCGACATGTGGACAGAAACTATGAGCATGAGAAGCTTTCTTGGAATTACAGCACATTTCGGTGTTGGTACTGAATTCTTTTCAATAACTCTTGGAGTATATCAGTCATTTGAACGCAGTACTTCAGATCACATTGCTGAGATGCTTCTGAATACTTGCGCTGAATGGGATATTGACACTGATAAAGTTTCGGCTGTAGTGACTGACAACGCAGCAACAATGATTAAAGCTGTCGAATTGGCTTTCGGTAAAAAACATATACAGTGTTTTGCGCACACTCTAAATTTAGTTGCACAAAATGCGGTACAGCAGTGTTCAGAGTTACGAAAACTAATAAGTAAGATCAAGGAAATTGTAACATGGTTTAAGCAAAGTAATACAGCAAGCAATGAATTAAGAAAAGCAACGGATCGAGAAACAAAACTGATTCAAGAAGTTCCGACAAGATGGAACAGCACATATTATATGATTGAGAGGTTTTTAGAGTTACGCATTGTCGTCAATAATATAATTATTCAGCATAAAAATGCACCACTTATGCTCACTGCGTCAGAACTGTCAAATCTCTCTTCCTTTTTACAAGTTTTACGACCGCTAGAAGCTGCAACCAAAGAGGTATCTGCTGATAGGTACTGCACTAGCAGCAAGGTGATTCCGTTAACCCATTGCTTAGTTTTAAAAATCCAATCCCTCAGACTGGAAGACTCACTCTCCAAAGAATTGAAATCGTTTGTCCTTAAAGAAATTGATAAAAGAATGGGTGCTATTGAGAGAGTGACTCCACTCGCCATAGCCACTGTATTGGATCCGATATTTAAAAAAATGCACTTCAGGGACGCACTTGCTTGCTCTACAGCAGTTGCAAAAATCAAAGACTTAATGACGAATAGTACACAAAATTTTGAAATTTCGGGATCTGATTCAGATCAATCTGAAAAACCAGAAGAGAATTTTTCTTTATGGGAAGATCATCACAAACTAGTAAACAAGAGCTGGAAATTAACACAGTCTGAGAATGCAATTTCTGATGAATTATCTATTTACTTGCGCAGTCCAGTAGGAAGACTCAATGAGAATCCTTTGGAAATATGGAGTGAAATAAAAGATCTGTTTCCTAAGCTTCATAAAATTGCCTTCAAGTACTTGACTATTGTCGGGACTTCTGTTCCATCAGAACGTTTGTTTTCGAAGGCAGCTCAGATAGTCAATCAACAAAGAAATAGATTGAAAGGCAAGCGACTTAGTAAACTTCTGTTTCTACAAAGTTTGCCCAAACATCACTGGTGTTAACTGTTTAAAGACTTTAAAATCAATATTTTTAGGCAGATTTAGTATTTAATGTTTTTTTTTTTTAAATTGTAATTGTCTAGTACCGTAATTAAATATTTCTGTTAATCTGTAGCTTTTGTTTCACTCACAACAGGATGGCACGTCCACGGGGGAGGGGGGGGGGCAAATCGATTGTCGCTACCCCGATAGTTTCCGCACCATTGTCGCCACCGCCGGGGCAATAGCAGAGCTAAAAACAACATTGCCGTAGTGCGGGATATGCACGTCGTGCGGCAAATTTATGTAGCGGCGACATTTTTTACACGCTTTCAATCATCGTGACCTATATGTATGTACCCACGATATGGAATCTTTCATCTCAGTTTTCACCCACTTCCAAATATCCGAGCTGTTTAAAATCTCGCATCCGTATTAACTGAAGACAATACAATAATTTCATACCGATGTCCGGCTATAATTATTACTTTAACAGTAACAATAGAAAAATGAATGAATGTGATGGAAGTTTGTAGTTGAATTTTAACCTACTTCCGGATCTCAGAATTGTTTGAAATTTTGCTCATATACAGTGCAACCTTAATATAACGTACCTCAATATAACGAATTCCTCGATTTAACAAATTCTTCGTAATCCCCTTGAATTGTCCATAAGAGTCAATATAAAATATACCTTAACATTGCGAACATTTATTGCGAACAACCTCTTTATAACGAATTTTCAACTATCAAGAAAAAGTATACATACCTCTAATTAACGAATTTTGTCAACCCAAAACCTTTATATAAAGTTCCCACCAATCGCGACATGCTTCGACACGCTTTTGTTCGTAAAACAATCATTATTGTTTGATTGAAAGTAATGTAATCACTTCTGCTCTTCACTATTGTTAAAGATTTAAGTTAAAATGGCTCAGAAACGTAAAAGGTGTTCCTTATCGGTTGCAGAAAAGCGAAACATCATTAATTATGTTGACAAAAATCCTATGACGAAAAAATTAGACATAGCTAATAAGTTCGGGATTCCCGCAAGTACATTAGCTACAATTTTAAAATTTAAAGATAAGTTTTCAGAAGAAAGTGGTTTGCCTGTAAACAGTAAAAGATTAAAATCATGCGAGTTCAAAGACATAGAGGAATGTGTGTTGAAGTGGTTAAAACAGTGCCCAGACAAAAAAATCACAATCGGAGGCCCTATTCTTCAGGAAAAGGCTCAGCAGTTTGCAGTAGAATTGGGACATGAAAAGTTCCGTGCTAGCAACGGGTGGTTTCAAAATTTCAAAAAACGAAACGAGATTGTTTTTCGAAAAATATGCGGTGAAAGTGGTAGTGTTGATGAAAAAGTATGTGATGATTGGAAAAACAAACTGGCAGAGCTGACCACCGGATACGATCCTGAAGACATCTTTAACGCCGATGAAACTGGACTATTCTATAAATGTTTACCTGACAAAACCTTATCATTCAAAGGCGATGAATGTAATGGCGGAAAAAACAGCAAACTTCTCTTAACAGTACTGCTGGGAACAAATTGTACTGGGACTTACAAACTTAAGCCACTCATCATCGGAAAATATCAAAAACCGCGATGTTTTAAAAATGTCAATAATCTGCCAACAGATTACACGTCCAACGATAAGGCTTGGATGACTAGTGATGCTTTTTGCAATTGGCTTAAAAGTCTGGATAAAGAGATGAAGAAAAAAAACAAGAAAATTCTAATGTTCATCGATAATTGTACTGCACACGGAGAAATTCCTAACCTGGAAAATATAAAAATAAAGTACTTGCCTCCAAATACCACTTCAAAACTACAACCACTGGACCAAGGCATCATCCAAAGCTTCAAAATGCATTATAGGAAGGAAGTTGTCAGACGATTTCTTGCTGATGTTGAACGTCAAACACCAACTACAATTGACGTTTTACAAGCCATGTGGATGATCGCCAAAGCTTGGAATCTAGTCACTGAAAAGACCATTGCAAACTGCTTCAAGAAAAGTGGGTTTAACATGCGAAGATGAGGAGGACGATTTACCAGTCGCAGAACTTGCTAGGACCTGGCAAAGAGTTCAAAAAGAATTGCAGCTTCAAGAGACTGAGTTCGAAGACTTCGTTACCTTTGATAATGATTTAGCCGTCTGTGGAGAACTAAGTGATGCTGACATCGTCACATCTGTGTTGCCGGTTACTAATGCAGAAGCGGATGAAGACGAGGAAGAAGGGGGGGAAATTGATGAGCATAACTTCACAATAAAAGATGCTTATAATGCTTTAAATATAATAAAATCTGTGTTTCTCAAAAAGGGAGGTTTGAGTGACGATGTAGTCAATTCCATCACGAAATTAGATTGCGCTTTGGATGTGATAACTCTTACCGGTGGTAAACAGACAACTATTTATGACTTTTTTTCTGATCAAGATGAACAAAATTGAGATTAAGCTACTATAACCACATTGTTGATTCTTTACCTTTAATTCGTGATTTTTGCTGTGCGAATCTTTGAAATTAACATTAAATTACCTACATAATGTATGTACCCACCAAGATATGTACCTACTTTTACGGATTTTACTGCATTCAATTTTGATTATTAATGTAAGAAATTTTTTTTGTTAACTACCTAATTGTTTTTAAATAGAAAATACATACAGTAATTTGATAAAAATGTGTTATCATTTATTAGTAGAAGTTGTTCGCTATAACAAGATAAGTACGTAATGTTGAGGTGAATATAACTATTTTTTTTACCTCTTTTTAACGAATTTTAGACCAACCTAACCTCAACATAACAAACCTTAGACTTGATATAACGAATATTTTCTTGTTCCCCTCCGATTTGTTATATCGAGGTTGCACTGTATTAAAAACCCATTACAATACAATATTTTCATATCTATATTCTAATATTCTCATTATTTTGGGAGTAATAATAGAAACATTTTGCACACATATTAAGAAACATGGACAATACAGTTATCTGCTGTTACATTGATAGTAACAATAGAAAAATGGTTGCATGCAAAGGAATCTTTCATTTCAGTGTTCATCTGATTCGTGACGTCCGAATTATTTGAAATCTTGCACGCTTATTGAGAAACGATGAATATACAATAATTTTACTGTCACTACGATGACAGTAAAAACTTAAAAGTAGTGAAAAATTTCAACTCAGTTTTCATCTACTTCAAAAATCCGGAATAATGTGATATTTTGTATTAATAACCGATGAACCAAAATCATATCTAATCTTGGTATTTTCATTACTTTGGCAGTCAGAACAGAACAGTGGCTTAACCGTCTTATGACAAATGTGGCTCATTTTCACAAACACTTCGAATCCCCTTGGTGGCTCAATCGTCAGTTGGAAAAGGCGCGTGGCAGGCGCGCAAATGATACTCGCTCAAATCTCGGTTTTGGTTGAATCTTATACGGCCTTTAGAAGCGACTTTCACCTCTGGCAAAGATGTAGTGCGTTTGTTATCCCTTGGTTCAAATTTAACTTATACTGCAGGTAACCTATACCTAATGGGGTTCCCGAGTTATGCAAAATGCAAATACAGCCGTGAGATTAATGCACGTGCACGGCAATTCCAGAAACCTTCGTAATTTGGTGGCCAGACCCTTCGAAGATTCCGCTGTCAGCATCGCCATATGCATTTAGGTAATTACCCACCTCCAGACGTTTTAATTTTTCGTAATTTTGTGCATGTATTATGAACGTTTAACACTACAATAATTTCACAGCTATAATGCGGTATTCTCGTTACTTTAACAGTAAAACCAGAAAAGTGATTTTGCTGCGCAACCTTCGGCACATCCGCACTTGACGACACCTTGATGTAAGCAACTGCGATAATGTCTGTAATTTCTTAAAGTGATGCTAAGCAATGACTATTCGAAACATTTTGAATTAGTTCGTACTATTATGAAAGAGTAGTCGTCCACATTTACCCTGCAATTAGACCTCTGCTGGGTTGTCCATTTAATTGTCCGTAGACGATACTACAACACAAAGAACGGAAAGATGTGCAAAGAAAAAGAAAACAGCTTGAAAGATACTTTTGTAACAATCTAAACTAAAAAGTTAAAAATAAAATTATAGTTTAAAAAAACTAAACACACGTTTTTGTAACAAAGTGAATTAAAAGGTTAAAAATAATCTGTAAATATAAATATTTTGTTTAACAGCGATAGGGCGTCCCACAATTCAAAACAAATTATTTTTATGAATAGAAGTAAGAGTAAAGTCACTGATTAAAAACATAAATTTAAAGTAAAAAAGCGTGGAGTGCTCTCTACATATTTTTTACAATGACTACCTTTACAACAAGCAAGCGACAAAAAATAGAAGACAACCCATATTGAGCACCCCACGATTTTTACATTACATTTAATCAGTGACGTTATTCTTACTTTAAGCTTATTCATAAATATAATATGTACTGAATTGTGGGATGTCGTATCGCTGTTAAACAAAATCTTTATATTTAAAGATGATTTTTAACCTTATAGTTCACATTGCTACAAAAGCGTGTGTTTTAGGTTTTTTTAAACCATTATTTTATTTTAAGCTCAACTGCTGCTTGAGGCAGCAACAACAACGGGGTTGGCAAAGTAATGTTCAAAGGGACGGCAATCTCACAGTCTTTTGACCCCGTTGGGAAAATTCCTAAATCCACTACTAGACAGGGGGCGGCTTAATTGGTATTGCACAAGGGCGTTCAAACAGCTAGCAGTGGGGCTGACTTACAAAGCAAAATCTTACTCCTATAACACTACTTAAACTTAACCAACACACGATATAAGAAAATTAATTTTTCATGTTGGGTGAACAGTAACGCTTCGGCCTGGCATTCGGGAGGAAGCGGGTTCAAATCGTCGTCCAGGCATCCAGATCTAAATTTTCCATAGTTTCCCAAAATCACTTCAGGCGAATGCCGGGGATGCTTCTTTCATAAGGCTTTGGTCAAATTCCTTCCCGCTCCTTGCCCCCAGTCCTACTCCTTCTCTAATGGCCTTGACGTCGACGAGGCGTAAACCCATAAATAAAAAAGAATCAAATTAAACGCTACAACTGCTGTATATCAACACTATTGATATACTATTGCCCTGTGGTCACACGGACTAAACGAAAGACAACGAACTATCTGCAGTCTGCACTCAACTGGAAATGGTCAATATCAAACTATCGTCACATTTTGTCCTGGCGAGATTAAAGCTACAGTTAAGAGATAAATGAAACAACATTTGCCGACGAATATTGTTGGTTTGTATTTGTTGAGCTAAGAAAAACATAAAAGTATTCGATGTTGAAAAAAAATCGATGTTTTTATGCGATGCATCGCAAAACATCGATGCAGGGTTCCGATGTTTTACATCGAATAAAAACATCGATGTATTTTTTAAGTGGACACCCCTAGTTTCGGGCATAGTATGTGACGCGATGTCAGTACCATCTAGCGCAGAAAGCTCGAAGGTGCAACGTCACATGATGTAAACATATAAACACGTCACGGGACCATACCATCATGTTGGTACTTACTAAATAGGAAATGTTGCGGTACGACAATCACTTTGTAATTTCAAGCCAAAAAAGGTTCACAAGGTAATTGAAAGTTGGGTACACGTAACTCGCCATAACCCAGTCACATATTTAGTTAGAAAATCGCAGAGCAGGAACAACCTCACAGCGTGCATAGGCATTTATTACTCTAAGTGTTGTAGCTAAAGCTTGATCGTTGTTGGTTACCCGTTGTGACGCCATTACACGAATGCACCACGTTAGCAATTCGTCAATTACTTACCAGTTGTCAGAGTGGACAGAACTTTTAGATACGTTTACAAGGGGATTCTATAATTACCGTGGCGCCAAAATTTGATGACTGATTCTTATAGAACTCTACAAAACAAATCGAAAATAAAGAATAAAATTTTTTGATATCTCGCTTGGTTCTCGAGATATCGTATCTCAAATTGACGTAGTTAGATTTAAATAGCCTACGGCCTGGACCAGAAGAAAAATTTCGTTATATTCAAATTTGATGATGAATTCGTATGTAACACTACGAGATAAATGGAAAATAAAGAATCATGTATTTTGATATCTCGCTTAGTTCTCAAGATATTGTATCTCAAAAATGTGGAGGTTAGGGTGAGATCCGGCCTGGACCAGAAAATTTTTTTTCGCCGAAATCACCATATCCACACGGTGTAAATGTACTGTAGGTGTTTTATTTTCTTCCTAGTGATTGTTGCTAGGTTGAAATACGGCCTGGACCAGAAGAAAAAACACCAAAAGCAGAAGAAACTAAACCTATGACTGATTTTTACCATGCTATATCTCGAAAACCAAGCGAGATATCAAAATTTTTTATTCTTTATTTTCGATTTATTTCGTCGAGTTCTACAAGAATTCATCATCAGATTTTGGCGCCACGGTAATGATAGAACTGCCGTTTACAAGGACAACCGATTAATTTACTACATATCTACTAGAATTACCTTGCTACATATTATGTATTCTGTGTTACACATGAAAGATATACTTGCTTGCAACACGTGACAATAGGCGATGAAGTATTCAAACAACAAACTTACCGTATTTAATGCTCCCTTTTTCAAAAACTACAATTATAAATGATGAAGCGAAAAAAAAAAAACAACATAAACATTTTATACATGTAGTAGAAAATTCTTTGGAATTTTAGCTCACACGTGGCATATATTTCTTAGGTCTAAAGAGTTGGATGTAGATAGCGAAGTCCATCTGTCAAAGCCTTCACAATTTCATAAGAAGTTACACAAAACAGTTCACTGAAATTGAACTACAAGGTGATACAATAATAACAAATCAACATGCCCATGCTTTCTCAACCGCAAGTCGATTGAGAGACATCAACTGATGCTGCCTATGCGGTACGAAACCATTTTCTAAATTACTTCAACAACGTAAATTCATTTTAATTTTGTAATAATTATACCAGCATATTATTGTATCTATGGGTTATGGAAAACAAAATATGCTGTATAAAATAAATGAATGTAAACTTATTAGTATGATTGAGCTATTCAGCTACTTCATTTCACATTTTTGCTTTGATGGCATGTTTTTGTACTCGGAATGCCGAGAGTAATATAAAAATTAATATTCTCGAACGCACTGAATGAGACCCGCCGCGAGGTAGGCCGCGCTTTGTTTGACTGAGGTGATGCAACACTATGCTTAACCGGGCCTTTAGAGGCTCTATGTAGACACACTGTCATGACGCCTGATGGCATAATGTTTTAAGATGGGTGAGAATGGGATCGCGTTTCCCTAACCATGTTGTGTTTTTACACACTTTATATTAGCTTGACACGTATGTATGAATGTATCCATGTAACCAAAAATTGCAATTCAATTTTCACCCACTTCCAGATGTCCGAAATGTCTGAAATTTTGCACATATATACAATACTAGCATTTTCCCGCTGCTACACGCGCGCGTGCCTTGGCAGGTGTAGAAACTATTTACCGATTTTATTCTCTTATCAGACATTAACGTGGAAAGGCATGAACTGTTAATGTATTCTGAATAGTTTCGTTTGTTTCGGTTAATACGTTAGGTCGGTTTTCATACTGATGTCAGAGAGTTGTTTTATTCATATTTTAACGTGATGCAATTGATTCAATAGTAGAAAAGGTTCCTGAAAAATTAACAGTAATAATTCGTGGTTGTAATTATTGTGCGAAGTATAAACATTTATTGTTTAGAAAGGCTTTCACGGTTCAAACGACATTCTTTCTTCTGTGCGCTTTCAGAAGCTATGGATTTAGCGTATAGAACCCGGTTATAGGTCAATCGCTTTTCTCGGTGCAGGTTACTTTCATTTGCTCTAGCTATTTCATCTCGTTCTCTTTGACGTTGCAGACGATGTTGTCGGTCTATTTCACTCTCATTTAGCCGATTTCGGTGACATCTTTTAGCTGCAGAAGTTGACCCCGACAGATTAGATCTCTTTCGCAAGGGCATATCATAAACTTTTATACTTACCCAACTCACAGCACTAACAATTAAAACGTTTTCACAGCTGCAATTATCACTATGCGTGAACTTTGGCTGCGAGTATATAGATGAGCATAAAATTGGTTACAATATAGAATATCTGTGGTAGTAATAAATAATATTATTTCTGAAAGCAATACTTAACTCAGCTAAAACATAATATTTTTAAATGCTGATATGGAGGATTCCACGTTAACCGTGGTACCGAAAATTTAAATGGATATATAACAGTTGTAACGTTAAGAAAGCTGATATTATAATCATTATGTGTAATTTTTTTGGCGATTTTATGTGTAAACTTTGCCTGGGATTATATAGCTAGGTATAAGCTTTGTTAAGGATGTATCTGTGGATATAATGAAAAATATTGTTTCCATGATACTTAACTAAAAAAAGTTTATTTTTAAATGTGGATACCGAGGATTGCAACATAACCGCGGTGCCATAAATTTATGTTAATATAGCAGTAATCTACGACTTAGTCCTCTTGGAAGTGTGCTGAAATATAAAAATTCGTTACCAATAATCACAGCATCTCAATTTTTCTGATTTATTTATTTTTTGTTGTTTTTTATTTTTTTTTGTTTGGATGTTGGTTTTATTTTATGTTGATACACCATCAATTATTCCTGCTTTAAAATAGAAATTTGCGTGAATTGGAGCTACTCTTGATTTCAAATCGTCGTATTATTACTGTCATTATTTCAGACAGATATAATTAATCAAAAAATGTCGAGATGTGATCATGGTACAGTTTATGTAGTAACGTGCATGTAACTGAAACAATTATTTCTGAGTGGCAACATTATCGCAAGTTGTGAATCGCTTGAAATGCAACCTGACAGCTGATATGATGCTTTGTTATAGGCCTAAGAGACGATGCCTGCAGCTTTATAATCTACGCGGTGTAGCATTAGGATATGAAACATTTTTAGTTTAAGTTTCTTTCAATATAGCCGTATTTTCTATGTAATTATTTCAGTCGCATGTAAGTACCTGGCGAAACAACAGCCTGGACCAGATAACAATTGACTCGTTTTGTTTAGCATCAGGCATAACGGGTTTAGTTTTAAAATTTACGCGGTGTAGAATAGAATTTTAGGATGCCTAGTTATATTTGAAATAAAAATTCGTTACCAATAATCACAGCATCTCAATTTTTTCTGATTTATTTTTTGCTGTTTGGATATTGCTTTTTATTTTATGTTGATACACCATCAATTATTCCTGCTTTAAAATAGAAATTTACGTGAATTGGAGTTAATCTTGGTTTCAAATCGTCGTATCATTATTGTCATTATTTCAGTCAGATATAATTAATTCAAAAATGTCAAAATGGATCACGGTACAGTATATGACTATATGTACTAATGTTCATGTAACTCAAGCAATTATTTCTGAGTGGCAAATTATCGCAAGTTGTAAATCGATTGAAATGCAACCTGGACAGTGATGACAGCTGATATGCTTTGTTATAGGCCAAAGGGACGATGCTTTTAGCTTTATAATTTACGCGGTGTATCATTAGGATATGAAAAAATTTTTATTTGAGTTTCTTTCAATATATCCGTATTTTATATGTAATTATTTGAGTCGCATGTACCTGAATTTTCGGATGCCTAGTTATATTTGCACGTTATAGCCACGAGACATATTAATCGAATAAAGTACTTCCAAATATGTGCAATTCCGCACAAGTCATTATGAAAGAAGTATGTTTTATTACTTGCTGATATTTATAATAGCTGTTTTTCAGACATCGCTCTTCGAGAAAAAACTGAATTTCGTATTAAGTATTGGCTTATTGTGGCTGTAGTGTACAGCGTTCACGTTCCAGAGACAAACTGTATAACAGTCTACCAGAGACAATACATGTCGTCTTCAATATTAGTAATATAACTTTTTCGTAATTCAACAGACCTGTTACGATTCAAGTAAATGCTGATTATACTTGATTCACGTATTCTTTTTATTTTGAAGTACTGCGGTCCAGAAAAATGAATCGCAGAAGTAAAAAAAAAAAAGGGAAATCCTAAATTTTATCAGGTCTCTTTATGAAAGGAGTGACCGTCTGAATGTGTATAATTATCTGTGGTCTACAGTTTCACATTTCTGAAGTTTTTTACTGACTTGCTTCTTCCCATGGTACATATTAGTCGTTAGCTACTTCTGCAGATGTTGATCAGCAACATTAGCTTTAAAAATTTGGAAACGCCATGCAAATTGATGCGGTAGTTTTTGCGTTATTAGAGATCAAGCCTCACTACAAACGCAGCTTG
This sequence comes from Vandiemenella viatica, assembly GCA_031002005.1. NCBI lineage: Eukaryota > Metazoa > Arthropoda > Insecta > Orthoptera > Morabidae > Vandiemenella > Vandiemenella viatica. The sequence continues at coordinate 305,485,630 of JARYHS010011408.1, forward strand.
CTTACAGATTTATAATAGTATAGATTTTCATTCCAATAGGCTTATTACTTCGACAGTAACAATAGAAAAGCAACGGAATCTTTCTATTCAATTTTCCCTCAGTTCCTGATTTCCAAATTGTTTGAAATTTTGTGCATATATTAGGAAACAGCGGCAAATCAATTATTTCATAGCTATATCCTGATATTCTCATTACTATGACAGTAACAACATAAAACCGTTTGAATGCAATGGGATATTTTATTTCAATGTTCACCTATTTCCTGACGTTCGAATTGTTTGAAAATTTGCACACGTATAAAGAACCAGTGAAAATCCAATAATTTCATAGTTGTATCACCCTATTCTCATCACTTTGACAGTAACAGTAGGAAAGTAATGGAATCTGTCAATTCAATTTCACCCACTTTCAGATATACGAATTATTTGAAATATTGCACACACACATTCAGAACCTGAAAAAAATCGTAGCTGTGTTCTGTTGTTCCCATTACTTTGACAGTAACAATAGGAAAGTAACGGAATCTCTCAATAGGTAATAGGAAAGTAATGGAATGTGTTAATTCAATTTCACCCACTTCCAGAAATCTGAATTATATACACATTTTAAGAAACTGAAAAAAATTCATAGTTGTGTCCTGCAGTTCTCATTACTTTGACAGTAACAATAGGAAAGTAATGGAATGTGTTAATTCAATTTCATCTGCTTTCAGATATCTGAATTGTTTGAAATTATGCACACATATTAGGAACCAGTGACAACATAACAATCTCATAGCTGTGTCCAGCTTTTCTTATTACTCTGACAGTAACAATAGAAAAATTGTTGAATGTGATGGAATCTTGCAACTGAATTTTAACCCACACTGAGATGTCCAAATTGTTTGAAAGTTTACATACACATGTATTCTATCTAGCATAGGCCCCCTAACGTGACAGATTTGTCAGGCTGTATTCGATGTCTGGTGTAAATGGTAACAGCAGACTTCTCTGGTGATATTTCCAGTCCATTTTTCTTCAGCCACTGTCGGAATTTCCTCACTACGATAGACATTACCTCCATTACTTCTCGTAACGTGTTTCCAATCACATAAATGTATATGTCATCTACAAATTGTAGCAAAAAGCAGTTTCCAATGATTATATTTCCTAGGTCACAAGTATATACGTTAAATAAAAGTGGTGAGAGTATAGAGTCCTGTGGTAGCCCCTGGCTGGTTGTTCGTGGTCCGATTGTGTCGTTCCCGTGCTTTATGATTACAACCCTCCTCTGCAGCATCGATATTAGATTTCTCGTAAATGAGGGTGGCACTCCCAAGTGAGATAGTTTTTGGGCCAATACGGCGAGGTTCACATTGTCATATGCTTTCGTTATGTCAGTGTATAAGGCCATAATGTATTTATTTTTACTTAATCCTCGTTGTATATTAGTTGTGAGATGCATTGTGGTATCCATTGTACTTCTTCCCTTACGGAACCCATACTGAAAGTCTGGCAGTAAGTTATGATGCTCTAAATACCATTCCAGTCATCTTTTAACTAGTCGCTCAAGTGTCTTCATCTGACAGGACATCAGACAGATGGGTCTGTAGGATGATATCAGTTTCTCGTTCTTTCCTTTTTTCAATATTGGGACAATCCTTATCCTTTTCATGGATTCAATATATATTATTTCTTCCCAAATTCTGTTCTACTACATCCATATTCTGCAAATCACAAACATTGTGGGTGGCAGAGGGTGCTAAGCACCAATCCTAAACCCGCCCATTCCAATCCCGAATAGTGCGAGGAAAGAAGGAATACATATAAGTATCAGTACGGCATCTTATTTCTCTAATCTTATCCCTACGGTCATTGCGACCTAAATAGGTTTGCGGAAGAAGTATTTCATTGCAATCGAAATTTAAATTTTTTCGCATATTCTCCAATAAATTCGAACGCAAGCTACGTCGTCTGTCTTCCAAACTATCCCAGCCCAATCTATGTATCAATTCTGTGACGCTTTCATAAGGGCTGTAACAACAAGTCACGAATCTAGCGGCTCTCCTCTGCAACCTCTCAACTGAGTCAATCAGAACCTTGCGATACGGATCCCAAACCCCACAACAGTAATCCAGATGCGGACGCACTAGTGTTTTATACGCTATCTCCTTTGTTTGAGCATTACAATTCCTCAAAATACGACCTATGAATCGTAATTTAGAATTTGCCTTGCCTATGACGGAAGTTATGTGCACAGGGGCGTAGCTACTATGGGGCTAGGCGGTGCAGTGCACCGGGGCCCCTACGCTCAGGGGGCCCCCAAGCATTCCTCTGGGGGCGCCAAAGTGCACTTTTTGGGGCCCCCAAGTGCAGTTCACAGCCTCGCGAGCCTTCATGGCGAACTGGGGACCTATTTTTTTTTATCTCTACTGTCATTTAAGGGGCCCCTGAGAAACAGAAAGCCCCTCACTAAGGGCCCTATCACTGCTCAGGGGAGCCCCCAACCACTGCTCAGGGGGGCCCTAAGCACAATTCAAGGGCCCCATCCTCAGCTCAGGGGGTCCTTACTAGCAACACAAAGCAAAAAAAAGGTCGTCCATCTGGCCTCAGGGCCCAAAATAATTTTTTTGCACCGGGGCCCTTGTTGACCTAGCTACGCCACTGTATGTGCATGTCCCATTTCATGTTGCTTTGTACTATCACCCCCAGATACTTCACGGAATCAACCGTGTCAACAGGTGAATTGTTTATTTTGTACTCGTGAACAACCTGATTCTTCTTGTTACTTATCCACATTGCCTTGCACTTTTTGCAATTAAGTGTAAGCTGCCATTTACGGCACCAATCGAAAATAGCATCCAAATCACGCTGAATTACTAAGCAGTCGTCGGAGCACCTTATTTCGCTATAGGTAACCGCATCGTCGGCAAACAATCGCAACCAGCATTTGACGTTGTCACCTAGATCGTTTATAAATATTAAGAAAAGAAGTGGACCTATTACACTTCCCTGAGGAACGCCCGAAGTAACATTTATCTTAGATGAGGCTTCCCCGTCAACAACGACATATTGTGATCGACCAGTTAGAAAATCACGTATCCACTCGCAAATCTGAGCCGAAATACCGTAAGCTCGAATCTTCGCTAAAAGTCGGTTGTGTGGCACAGAATCAAAAGCTTTCTGAAAATCCAAAAAAAACCGCATCAACTTGCGAACCTGCATCGATAACTTTCATTATGTCGTGGGAAAATAGGGCCAATTGTGTTTCACACGATCGCTTCTTCCGAAATCCGTGTTGGCATGGTGTAAGTAACTCGTTCTCATCTAGAAAATTCATTATGTTCGAGCATATGACATGTTCCAGAATTCTGCTGCAGACCGATGTTAGAGATATGGGTCGATAATTCCTAGGATCACTCCGATCTCCTTTCTGAAAAACGGAAATTACCTGGGCTATTTTCCAGCTAGAAGGTACTTTTCTCTCTTGTAGTGATTTACGGAATATATCTGACAGAAATGGTTCAATATCCTCTGCGTATTCCGAAAATACTCTTACCGGTATACCATCGGGACCCGGCGCTTTACCCCACTTCAGGAGTTTTAATTGCTTTACAATTCCTACGCTATCAATTTCTATCGGATCCATCTCTAATTCAACACGATGTGGTAAAGTGGGGATGTTTTCCAAGTTTTCTTGCGTGAATGAATTTTTGAATTCGGTGTTAAATAAGGTAGCCTTGTCGCGGCTGTCTTCAACCTCCCGTCCGTCTTTTGTTAGAACTGGCTTATTGTTCCCACTACAACTAACTTTTTTTTCTGTTGAGTATGTCCAGGAAGGTTTCTAGTCCATTGGGTGGCAAATAGTTGAGCATCGAGAAGTTTATATTGTCCGGTCCCGGTGCAGAATTGTTGTTGCGTTTCATTGCCATCACGAGCTCGTCGAGAGAAAATCGCTGCGTTAAGGGGCTTGTCTTGGAGCAATCTTGTAGTCTGATCTGCATTTCCGCGGATGGTGATGCAATATGCTACAATAGTTTCTCCAGTGTCATAGACTCGGCTTGGTGTGTTTATTGATAGTACCATTAAGTAGTTTTACCTGACGCCAGACTTCTGACGAAGTTTTATTGCTAGACAGGTTCTCACAAAATTATTTCCATTTCTGCCGTTTTTTTTATTTTTTAAAACATTTTTTTGATCTTGCTTGCACTTGTTTAAAGTTTAGAAAATTCTCTTGGGATGCTTCTCGCCGATATGGTTTCAAAGCCATCTTCCTTTCGTTTACCGCTGACTGACACTCATCATCCCACCAAACAGGTGGGGCTCTCCGAAGATTTTTTCTTCGGTGGTTTTCTGGTATAGACTTGGCTGGTGCGTCATTTAGGCAACGTAGTAGCTCCTCATGATCTTTTCTTACATCTCCCGTTTTCGCCACTTCAGTTAGTTTCTCCAGAAGTATTTCCTCCTAAACTGGCCAACTGGCTTTTTTGATATTCCATTTGTAAGGTGAGCAGTATTGTGTATTATCGTTCTGTGGTTTTAGTAGAATAATTACTATTGGGATGTGATCTGAACCACCTGAGTCTAGGCAGGGTAACCAGGAGGTTTTTATAGCAATGGAAGCAGAAGCCACAGTGATATCAACTGCCGATTTTCTGTTACCAGGATCCGTTATTCGGGTTTCCGATCAATCGTTTAAAATAACTAAGTGTTCATTTTCAATGATTTCAAGGATGATTTTACCAAGGTAATCATTCTTCTCGCATCCCCATGTACCATTATGAGCGTTAAAGTCTCCCATGAGGATTAGGGGAGGCGGGAGTTGTGATAGCAGCCATTTTAAATCTTCTCTACCTAACCGTGTCCTAGGTGAACGATAGGCGACGGCCAGAGTAATATTATCTCCTGCAATGTTAGTGCGGATTGCGCACACTTCCAGGTCGCAGTCTGTTGTTTGTAAGGTAATGATTTGGTATCCCACACATTCTTTAATAATAAATGCTTTTCCACCTTAACCATCTGCCCTATCTTGTCGTATTACTTTGTACCCCGCAAGAGAAAAGGTTCATCCTGGAACTAACCAGGTTTTGATTATTCCAGCTACCAGAATGTTGTGATTTCAGTAAATGTTGTAGGCTTTCTCTGTTGAAGCGTGCTGAACGTATATTCCATTGTAGAATCTTAGACATTGGTGATAAGTTCTTGACTACTTTCTAGCAACGTGTTGGCTATAAGTTCGTTCATATTATGCGGCAAATTGCCGGAGTACGCCATCTGAAGTATCCAGAAGATCATATTTTGTATTTTTTCCATTAACACATCATTAACTGTCGGCACATTTTTTCTGTATGGGTCGTTAGTGATTGGAGCCATCGGATATTGTGGTGTCTCCATATGAAGTTCTCGTGGAATCTGAGCATCATTCTCGTAAGAGCGACGTTGGTTTTCGTTTCACATCTCAATGTTTTCACTGGGACTATTGTCCACCGGCTTCTCGGGCGTCTGGTGTTGCTGCCTGCTACCTTTGCAAAGTCTGTGGAGCCATTGGAGGCGGTTCCGAACAATTCGGAGCCGTGACTGGTTGTGTCAATACTCGTTTTGTATTCTCTAGTGGCAAGGAGTTATTTTCTTGATTGTGAAGTGGGTTTCCTCTTCTACCCGCGTAGTGATCGGCAGTTACCGAGGCGTATGTCGTTTGTTCAAGACTTGCCAATGCTTCCCTGTAGGATATCCCGTCATAGGCCATTTTTCTATTTATCTGCTGTTGTTTTATACAGGGTGGTCAGAAATTCACTCATCGGCGGGTAAGGGCAGTGTTCGGGACGTTGGACTAACGAAATAAATACAAAAAAAATCTAGTAAAAGTCGTACCGTTTTTGAGTTATTCGCAGCTAAAGTTGGCCAATAAGTGCGCTGCGTTGGCGAATTCAAACAGCCTTCCACAGGCGGCGTTGCCCAGCGTACTCGAGGCATGCGACCGCCAAAGAAAACGAAAGGAAAAACTCTATTCGGAAGTGGGGATCGAACCCGCAACCTTCAGATTGAGAGTTTGCCGTCTTACTGACTACGCTGCCAAGGCACTAGAATTTCCTTCTTTTTAGAAGCCACTAGCGCACTGTTTGTTCGTAATCGGAATTGATTTGTAATCCGCGACATTTTTCGCGAAGTCGGTGGTGGGGATAGAGTATTCTTTTTATGGGAATTGTTTTTTAATTAGTTGATCTGCTTGCTAGATTAATCTTTAATTTTTGTACAAAAATCGTTTACTTACTGGCACAAAAAAAAAAAAAAAAAAAAAAAAAAAAAAAAAAAAAAATTCTGCAAACTTAATTTATTCGTTGCAAAGAAGCTTCTTTTATTCCATGTAATCGTATTTCACTAGATTTCGATCACAACATTTTTATTGATTAACGTGAATATCCTTGCTACTATTTTGCTACAATAAAACAAAACAAAAAAACAATAAACTTTTGGAAAAAAGAACATTAAATCCATTGTATCGTTTGTAACGTAACTTTCTCTGCTGCAAAAAGTCTGTTCTTATTCAAACAAGTTGTACATTTTGGTAACATGTATCAACTCCCTAACGCGCGGCAAGCCGCAAAAGGTAAACAAGCTGTTACTCATTGAAAGCCCTTTTGTCAATGATACAAAACAAAATTACTGTACAGTAGTTTCATTTCCAACTTGACGTTATCAGTCGCAACATTTAAAGCCAGCAGGGATTTACTTACAATAAGCGTCAACCCGCAACAGTAACCGTAGTAAAAATGTATCCAAATAAATAACAATAACAAAAATATACGGGTCCTTACATTTTACAGCAACTGCTCAAAATGTCCTCCCTCAACTGCAATACCGGCACGACAACGCTGAGTTACTGAATTTGCGAGTCTTCCAAAATTCGTAACTTTCTCTAATTTCATCAAAAGCTAGAATTATCCTAGCCAAAATTTCTTCCTCTGTTTCTACTTCAGTCTCATAAACAATGGCCTTGACAGCTCCCCAGAGATAAAAATCCAATGGGTTGTAGTCTGGTGACCGAGCTGGCTAGTGAATTGGGCCTCCTCGACCAATCCACCTGTTAGGATACAATGCATCAAAGTGTTGACGTACCGGTACTGCAAAATGCGGCGGCGCGCCGTCATGTTGAAACCACATGTCATTACGAATTGCCAAAGGAACGTCTTCTAAGTACAACAGAAGGACGTTTTCATGAAATGCTAAATAAGAAGCGCCATTCAAATGTTGCGGAAGTAGAACAGGGCCTAGTATATACTCGCCCAAAATACCAGCCCAAATGTTAACACTAAATTTGTATTGGTATGACTTGACAAAAATTGCATGCGGATTTTCGATATCCCAGATGTGACTGTTTCTGCTGTTAAAACACTTCTCCCTGGTATCGCACGCCTCATCCGTCCACAGCACCTTCCTTTCAAAGATTGGATAATCTTTACATTGCTGCAGGTACCACTGTGAAAACTGAACTCGCAGTGGAAAATCGTCTTCCTCCAAATCTTGAACCTTTTGAAAGTGAAAGGGATGTAACCCTTCGTCGTGAAGGACGTCCAAAACAGTGGCATGTGAGGCCTGGTAATTAAAAAACAACAAAAATGACCCTACTGAAAGGCTGCATTTAAACGGAGAATTTGAGGGATCACTTAGACTGGACGCATCTGCAATGCGTTGGCAATGACCCTAGAGCTTGTCCTCGGATTATCAGCAATCATTTCCAGGACATTGTCTTCAAATCCTACACTCCGCCTGAACCGATTTCGTCCGGCGTCGGGCCTGTGGACAACAATACTTCCTGTCTCCCTCAACCTTCTGTCAACCAACACAAAAGTGTTGGCCGATGGAATCACACAGTTAGGAAATCGAGTCGTGTAAATTTTAACTGCTTCGGCCCAGTTTTGTCCAGCAGCGCCATACGCCAAATGAATATCGGCGTACTCTTCAAACGAAAATAGATGACGTTGCATGATGACAGTGTCTTTATCAGTAAGTTGCGTTCGACTACGAGACTTCTTCTGGCATGGTCTTTTAGCCCCACCACCGACTTCCCGCCCTAGTGGCTTCTAAAAAGAAGGCAATTCTAGTGCCTTGGCAGCGTAGTCGGTAAGACGACAAACTCTCAATTTGAAGGTTGCGGGTTCGATCCCCGCTTCCGAAGAGAATTTTTCTTTTCGTTTTCTGTGGCAGTCGCATGCCTCGAGTACGCTTGGCAACACCGCCGGTGGAAGGCTGTTTGAATTCGCCCGCGCAGCTCTCGTATTGGCCAACTTTAGCTGCGAATAACTCAAAAATGGTACGACTTTTACTAGATTTTTTTGTATTTATTTCGTTAGTGCAACGTCCCGAACACTGCCCTTACCCACCGATGAGTGATTTTCTGACCACCCTGTATATTGTGGACAGCTACGGTCTGTGAACACATGTTGGTTGCCCTGAATTTGTACACTCATTATTGGAGTGGCTCCCTGCGCAATAACTGCATCTTGCTTGGCTCCGACATTGGTTCTTACGATGACCGTATCTAAGACAGTGATAGGATTGTACCACCGACGCGTAATATGGTTCAACCTGACATCTTACTCCATGTATTACAAAATAGTTCGGGCGTCGTTGTGCCTTGAATGTAACGGCACAGACTGGAATTGATCTTCTCTGTTCCGTACCACTTTCACTTATCTTCTTAGTGAAGCGACTAATGTGTACAACTTGCACCTCACAATTTATCACTTCCAGTATTTCTTCCTCGGTTAACGCAATCTCTACATTTCTTATAATTCCCTGTCGAGTTGTTAGGGAGGCAGGTATATAGGCTTCCATATTGTTGTTAGGAAAGATTTTGCTCTGCACGAGGGCATTTGCACTGGGTCCAGATATTGTTTCAATTTTGATTCGGTTGCGTCCAGCTGCATTAATATTAGCTATGTTCCTAGTAACTAATTCTCTTTCTTGACGAATCATTTTACCAACCGACATGGGATGCAACCGACCAACATTTTTTTCTTTGCTTTCCACAAATATAATGTAAGGGCCTTGATCATGCCATTCATATCTGTTCGTTAGTCTCTTCTCTACCTCGAGACTTGTTCGATGGTTACTCACCGCAGCCGTAGATGGTGTCGTGGTGATGCCCGTGCTAACAGCCGTTGTAGAGGCTCGCCGATTTTGTTTCTTGTCAGCATCTACCCGCGGAAGTTTTTCTGCGTTGTTGGTAGCTTCAGTCTCTTCTGAATCTCTGAGGAGACGTTTGTTGGTATGTTTCTGCAGAGGCATTTCTTCTTCTGACACTACCGTAGATCTTTATGAGATGTCGTTATTTAGCACTGAATTTAGCGCTGCACCGACCACTTCCCCCACATTAGCACATCTCACGCTCACACTATTAACATGATCGTGTGTCCGGCCATCCTGGCCCCCTTGTCCGTAGTCTCCACCATACATGGTGGAGGTTATGTAGTCTGTTATTTTATTGTATTTTACGTGAAAAAAATAGAAATTTTAACGGCACTAAAATTCCCGTTGTCGTTATATCGTACCGATCGAATTCTGTTTGGAAGCGACGAGTCCGTTTAACCGACACTCGTAAATGTAATTTATCACTCGGCCACTGGTAAGGGTAAACACTATTTACTTCCTCTCACTACCGATAATTTTAACCGCCAATGTGGCGATTAAACTAAAAAAAAACACCTATTTTTAAATGAGCGCTATTCGATATCGTCGTCACGGTAAACAACCGAATACACACTTTTGAAGCAGTGTGAACTAAAAGGTTAAAAATAATCTTTAAATACAAAAATTTTGTTCAACAGTGTGTGTTAGTCTTGTTCATATATCGTTTCAACCTGGTGCCTATGATTTATGTAATTTCATAAATTTTTTGTGGAAAATAAGTTTATTCACTTCGCACGGTCGCCCTTCTTCTTTAGTTTATTTTTCATGAAAGCATCTACCTATGAAAAGATGCATAAACAATACTTTTCACTATATAATAAGTTTTATTAAAACAGTTAATTATTTCATATTTTCCACCAACACCAGCAGAAAGTAAAAACCGTTACTTCTTTATCAGACTACTTCTTGATACTTCACAGTTTGTATATCGAATTTGCGAACTTATGATAAAGACTCAACCCTATACTCAATTATGTCGCTCAACCAACCTCATCTAAATCAACAACCGCATGAACCTAACAAAATCTCAAGGAATCTATAAGTATATAAGTATGCTTGCATACCATTGAATAACCTATAAATATGTGATCGTCACAACCCCCTCTAGTTTATCGTTGCATTTTGGAAGTATTGTGACTTCAAAATGTAGCATTAAACTCTGACATTAGGTTTGAACACATTACTCAATATATATTGTGGTGTGACACAGAACCACATTAAAATGAGGTATATGGGCAACACAACAAGGCACGCATTACGTTGGCTTAGGGAAAATTCCAAGTTGCTGGAAGGACTCTCTGCAGGCAGGGGTCAGCGAATTCAAGTCTATTTCGGCGAATTCTCCATTCAGGATGGAAGAAAGATGAAACACAATACTACTTGCCAGTTTGAAAAGGCAGATTTACGACCTTTCACTGCTCAGTATGGGGTCGGCCGCAGTTCTGTGCATCGACAGCTTTGACGGGTGAGATATATATCGCGTGACCAATTGCAGATACGTTATAACGTAATGACACACCAAATTAGAGATTCTCCGAGTGCTCACTGCGTGAAACTAGTAAAACCGAGTGGGCACGAAAGAAATACGACAGTTTCCGAACAAATCTTCCAACCCCGTCAAAGGAATGATGTGTTAAACCTGAGAGTGCTTGGAGGGGCGAATGTTTTGCCAATAGCATTTACTTTATAAAATAGTTCTTTTTTTATTTTGTTATTGGTATGATGTTGTTTCATGTCCGCCAATGAGGAGAGAGGCAGGAACGTCTACATCGACGATAGGACCAGAGAAAATCGGCGAAGGAGGGGAAGCAAGATCCCGATGTTTTAAAAGGTGGCGCGAGATACATCTCGTGGTCTTTTTGGGTCTGACTGGCTCGTGTTCAATTGTGCTGGTACACAAAAACGACCCAGAAAGCCGACAGCATATCATGCGATCGGTTGTGTCTTCATTTTGAGTCACAAGGTGACAGGTAAATTCAGTGTGGGGTCGGAGTTTGCTAACTACGTCAATGCCGGACAGACGGTAAAAAGACAAACATTGAACCAGTTAAAATTATTGTGTTTGCACGTTAAACCTCCGTAGTTACCCAACATAACGCTCTGAGCGGAGAAGTCTGCACGATAAGAATTCTCACTCTCCGATATATTAATTGAGAGATTAGCCATGGCATTTTATAAATTGAATTCAGTAGTTTCTGTGATTGAAATGAGAGACATTAGCTTTTAACAAGTAAGCTCATTACGTGTCCTGCTGGAAACTGTAAACTGTTAGTTCGTATAGGAAAATCTGAACGGATATTTTGTCATTTTGTATTACTTAATTTTAGTGGCCATTAATGTAGGACAAAGGTGTTGTTTGTGAATAATTTTTGATTGTTTATTATTATTAAATTTAAATCACCTTATGTCTGTTGGCATTCATTCAAAGAACATATTGTCAGGTTATGACTTTTCATTCTTATTAGTGATCAATAAATTATTTTGAGAACCCTTTTCAATCCATGATGAAATTAATCATTTGCATTTTGGTAAATCTATATCTATACTATTATAAATCTGTAAGCAAGCTGCGTTTGTAGTGAGGCTTGATCTCTAATAACGCAAAAACTACCGCAACAATTTGCATGGTATTTCCAAATTTTTAAAGCTAAAGTTGCTGATCAACATCTGCAGAAGTAGCTAACGACTAATACGTACCATGGGAAGAAGCAAGTCAGTAAAAAACTTCAGAAATGTGAAACTGTAGACCACAGATAATTATACACATTCAGACGGTCACTCCTTTCATAAAGAGACCTGACAAAATTTAGGATTTCCTTTTTTTTTTTTTTTTTTTTTTTTTTTTTCTTTTGCGATTTATTTTTCTGGACCGCAGTACTTCAAAATAAAAAAAATACGTGAATCAAGTATAATCAGCATTTACTTGAATCGTAACAGGTCTGTTGAATTACGAAAAAGTTATATTGCTAATATTGAAGACATGTATTGTCTCTGGTAGACTGTTATACAGTTTGTCTCTGGAACAAAATTGCTACGTGAACGCTGTACAATACAGCCACAATAAGCCAATACTTAATACGAAATTCAGTTTTTTCTCGAAGAGCGATGTCTGAAAAACAGCTATTATAAATATCAGCAAGTAATAAAACATACTTCTTTCATAATGACTTGTGCGGAATTGCACATATTTGGAAGTACTTTATTCGATTAATATGTCTCGTGGCTATAACGTGCAAATATAACTAGGCATCCGAAAATTCAGGTACATGCGACTCAAATAATTACATAGAAAATACGGATATATTGAAAGAAACTCAAATAAAAAAATTTTCATATCCTAATGCTACACCGCGTAAAATATAAAGCTAAAAGCATCGTCCCTTTGGCCTATAACAAAGCATATCAGCTGTCATCACTGTCCAGGTTGCATTTCAATCGATTAACAACTTGCGATAATTTTGCACTCAGAAATAATTGCTTGAGTTACATGCACATTAGTGCATATACTGTACCGTGATCCATTTTGACATTTTTGAATTAATTATATCTGACTGAAATAATGACAATAATGATACGACGATTTGAAACCAAGATTAACTCCAATTCACGTAAATTTCTATTTTAAAGCAGGAATAATTGATGGTGTATCAACATAAAATAAAAATCAATATCCAAACAGCAAAAAATAAATAAATCAGAAAAAATTGAGATGCTGTGATTATTGGTAACGAATTTTTAATTCAAATATAACTAGGCATCCTAAAATTCTATTCTACACCGTGTAAATTTTAAAACTAAACCCGTTATGCCTGATGCTAAACAAAACGAGTCAATTGTCATCTGGTCCAGGCTGTTGTTTCGCCAGGTACTTACACGCGACTGAAATACTGTAATTACATAGAAAATACGGCTATATTGAAAGAAACTTAAATTAAAAAATTTTCATATCCTAATGCTACACCGCGTAGATTATAAAGCTGCAGGCATCGTCTCTTAGGCCTATAACAAGCATCATATCAGCTGTCAGGTTTCATTTCAAGCGATTCACAACTTGCGATAATGTTGCCACTCAGAAATAATTGTTTCAGTTACATGCACGTTACTACATAAACTGTACCATGATCACATCCAGGGGCGTCGACTCTGTGGGTGCTCGGGGGCTCGGGCACCCATGAGAGGTAAATAGTGGGTGCGGAGCACCCATGAGCATAGTCGTCAACAGTAATCAATAATGGACTTTGAGCAACACCTATATTACCTACGTCACGCGCCGCCTTGTGAGGCAAGCCATCCTGATCTGGGTTTTCCATGGTTTTCCCAGATCACTCCACGCGAATGCGGGGATGGTTCCTCACAATAGCCCATGGGCGCCTCCTGCCATATCCCTTATAACCCTTCCAAACCATAACCCTTTTCGATAGGTGCAATGCTCCCTCCGCCACACACTTTTAGTGAATCGCGGAGTAATAATAATAATAATAATAATAATCTCGACAGGGTTGCACTTGTTGACGATGTGAGTGTGCACGTCATGCCCAAGGAGAATATAAACACTGCGTAAGGTCATACTACTGTGTGGTAAGTGTAGGTTTGATTCGCAAAGAGCCGCACACAAGCAAATCTGCTCGCACAAATTTACCCCGGCATCCATCCCCTGCGCAGCCAACGCTTTCGCAGCCGCGGCTCGCAGGCTGTCTCATGTGTCTCACTCGTTCTTAGTCGAGCTAGTAAACAAACCATGTGCTTAAGAGTACGCTGCGCTTGATGTTATCGTGTTTATTTCTGAAAATTATTAGTTGCCATATATAAATTCGTCCTTCGAATTCGTAACCTGAAGAATCCTCCACTAGTAGCTCTTCTCAGCTTAGTACAACTTAGCAAATCCAACCAGAAGTTGTTATTTCTGCAAATTTAGTTGAACAGAAGAAAAGGCACAATTTTCAAAGGGCAAACAATTATTTCATGGCAAACGGGTTTGCCAAACCTGTAAAGAAACTATTTTTAGTTGCGTTTCTGCGCCGAAAACATTATCAAGAGGAGATGATTTCATTAAGGCACCCACTCAAGGTGGTTTTTCATCATGAAATAAAGCTTTAAAAAGCATGAAAGCCTGAAGTTCACTGTTGTGTACTGCATAAAGCCAATTTAGAACGCTGCGTCAATGTACAGTACACTGAATGCTATCAGAAAGTAAACTACACGATATAAAAACAAATCGTTTTTAGTGACTGGAGGCCTAGCCATAAGGGACCACGAAGACGAATATTCAGATTGCATTCGATGTTGAAGCTATGAGCACAGGATATTTTCGAGTTAAACACGTGTTGTCATACGATATCACTAACGAAGTGTGTGCAATTTTGAGTGATGAAATACTGCATAAAATTAGTGCAAAATGCGGTCTGCTATTCAGTTATGGTTGAAAAAACTAGCGGTGTTTCCAGTAATGAATAAGTCACACCCTTCTTTCGTTGCGTGGACGCTAAGTGTAATTATACACGAAACTTTTATCGGCTTCTATGAAACGGTATCAACAAAATTTGTTTGAATTTTGAATGATTACAGAACTAAGAAGATTCGACATAAATATCAAGATGTGTAGAAGTCTATATACAGATAGTGCTTCCAGGCCCGCCGCTAGCTGTTTGAGCGCCCGCGTGCAATACAGATTATGCCGCCCCCTGTCTAACTACAGCCAGTGGTGGATCTAGGAATTTTCCGAACCGGGTCAAAAAACCGAGAGATTGCCACCCCTTCGAACATTATTTGCCGCCCCCATTGTTGCTATCCCGAGTGTCGCCGGCCGCCGGAAGCAGCTGTTGAGCTAAAAATAAAAAAAAAGGTCACCCGCTACATAATACACTGCAGATTTCGTCGCGGCGACTGTCGATCACTCGTTTTGCCGCCCCCCACGATGTGCCGCCCGCGTGCGGTGCATGCCTTGCACGCCCGCTTACGGCGGCCCTGGGTGCTTCTGATGTTGAAGCGCATACTGACCTTCAATTGTGGATTAAAGCTATCGAAACAAGGGAAATTCATATGCATTGCACCGCTCACTCGTTAAACCTGGTTGTTCAAGAGACTGTAGAAGAAGTAGGTACATAAGAGATTTTTTAGCGTGTTTGTTTCGTGCGTGATTCATCGAAACAGCAGGCTTGTTTTGAATCTCTACAGGTAGCTAGCAATAAACCTCTCTTGGAGGCCTTTTTGACCAACAAGATAGTGTTGTCGTATGTCTTCCTTAAAAACTATCCTAAACAATTATAGTGTGCTGCTATGTTTTTTTTGAACGACAAAAAAAGTCAGGAAGATAATACCTGCGCGAAAGCAAAATGGTTTTTAAAAAGTCTTCAATCTTCAGAATCTCTTTTTATTATCGTTTCTGACAGAAATTCTCGTTTGTTTCGAAGCTTTAAGTGTAAATTTACATAAGATTTCTTTCCATCTGCAAAAATCTGTAGATAATACTGTCAAACACGTCGTATCATCCCAACGAACTGGCGAAAAATTTCAAAACCCTTGGAAATCGACACTTGATTCAGTTTTTAACATTATTAACTTCAAAAATAAGGAGGATAACTAGACATATAGACGATTCATTAAGTGAACCGCATTAATTTCCCTCGCGCGCTGACTGAGTTGTAGTTTTAGACAGCGACCAGCAATTTACTAAAAATGCTATGGCACATTTGAGTAAGGTGGAACTATTTATTACTGATTAAAATGATGTGGATCGTTTGGCTCCTCATCGTGCTATTAGCAATTGCATGAAGAAAAAATATCAGACTGAACAATGTGAAAAATGGTTATATATATATAATTTGGTATTGCGAATCTACCCAAGATATGATGCCTGAAATCATCAAATTGTTAAAAATCGTTTCAACTATTCCAGTATCAACATGCATCACAGAATAATCATTTTCAGCATTACAGAGAAGAGAAACTTATTTGAGCAGTACTATGGCTCAGCAAAGATTGAATGATCGCATGGTAGTGCACATAAACCGAGAAACAGCGGATGATGTGGTTCTACAAGATTTTGCTGATACACTTATAAATAGAGCTGTAGTTTGACAAAGTAAGTTTGATATTATATAAATTAAAAATGTAGCTTCTTAATAAGGTTTATTAATGTTGATTTGTTGATCATACAATTCTTAGTAAAACTGTGTACATGAAGTAGGTGCTATTACATATATACAGCTAATTAAAATTATCCTACACACTGTTAATATAATGATTTCATTTTTATATTTTTATTATTATGATAGGTATCCGTTCATTTTTGTTCAACCTAGTATTTTCTACAATTTTTTTTCAATCTTCTCTATATATTAATTACTAGCTGTACATGCAATTTCATTCACGTAGCGATCGTTGCAGACACAAATCAAATACAATAATAAACTCCTGATTTCTAATAGGAAGACACAAATTATTGGTTATCTTTCTATTACTGTTATAAAGTTGAAAATCTATAACTTTGTAACCCAATCACTTTAAAAACGCCGTACCCATTTTAATGAAATTTAGTGTGTTTTTTTTGGCCTGGAATAGAATTTAGAAAATGCAAAATCTTTCTTTCCTACTCTGCCTGTCTGTTCACTTATTACCTGAAATCTTCTGGATGGATTTAGATTTAATTTTCACTATTATGTAATACTATTTGGTGCCTGCGACTTCGTTCATGTTTGTCAAGGACTTTGAAGGTTTTTATTTAATTTGAATGAAACCTTAAACGTTTTATGGATAAAAGTAGAGTATGTTATTCCCTGCCAAATCAACAATCCGCCAGTGATAGTCTCGTCGAAACTAGTTCACACGCTTTGCCGGTTAATATCAAGTGGGCATGAGCACCCACGGGGTTTTCTTAAACTCGGCGCCTCTGATCACATCTCGAAATTTTTGGATTAATTATATCTGACTGAAATAATGACAGTAATGATACGACGATTTGAAATCAAGAGTAGCTCCAATTCACGTAAATTTCTATTTTAAAGCAGGAATAATTGATGGTGTATCAACATAAAATAAAACCAATATCCAAACAACAAAAAATAAAAAACAACAAAAAATAAATAAATCAGAAAAATTGAGATGCCGTGATTATTGGTAACGAAGTTTTATATTTCAGCACACTTCTAAGAGGACTAAGTCGTAGATTACTGCTATATTTACATAAATTTATGGCACCGCGGTTATGCTGCAATCCTCGGTATCCACATTTAAAAATAAACTTGTTTTAGTGAAGTATCATGGAAACAATATTTTTCATTATATCCATAGATACATCCTTAACAAAGCTTATACCTAGCTATATAATCCCAGGCAAAGTTTACTCATAAAATCGCCAAAAAAAATTACACATAATGATTATAATATCTGCTTTCTTAACGTTACAACTGTTATCTATCCATTTAAATGTTCGGTACCACGGTTAACGTGGAATCCTCCATATCAGCATTTAAAAATATTATGTTTTAGCTGAGTTAAATATTGCTTTCAGAAATAATATTATTTATTACTACCACAGATATTCTATATTGTAACCAAGTTTATGCTCATCTATATACTCGCAGCCAAAGTTCACGCATAGTGATAATTGCAGCTGTGAAAACGTTTTAATTGTTAGTGCTGTGAATTGGGTAAGTATAAAAGTTTAAGATATGCCCTTGCGAAAGAGATCTAATCTGTCGGGGTCAACTTCTGCAGCTAAAAGATGTCGCCGAAATCGGCTAAATGAGAGTGAAATAGACCGACAACATCGTCTGCAACGTCAAAGAGAACGAGATGAAATAGCTAGAGCAAATGAAAGTAACCTGCACCGAGAAAAGCGATTGACCTATAACCGGGTTCTATACGCTAAATCCATAGCTTCTGAAAGCGCACAGAAGAAATAATGTTGTTTGAACCGTGAAAGCCTTTCTAAACAATAAATGTTTATACTTCGCACAATAATTACAACCACGAATTATTATTGTTAATTTTTCAGGCACCTTTTCTACTATTGAATCAATTGCATCACGTTAAAATATGAATAAAACAACTGTGACATCAGTATGAAAACCGAACCTAACGTATTAACTGAAACAAACGAAACTATTCAGAATACATTAACAGTTCATGCCTTTCCACGTTAATGTCTGATAAGAGAATAAAATCGGTAAATAATTTCTACACCTGCCAAGGCACGCGCGCGTGAAGCAGCGGGCAAATGCTAGTACTATTATAAATCTGTATGCCAGCTGCGTTTGTAGTGAGGCTTGATCTCTAATAACGCAAAAACTACCGCATCAATTCGCATGGTGTTTCCAAATTTTTAAAGCTAATGTTGCTGATCAACATCTGCAGAAGTAGCTAACGACTAATATGTACCATGGGAAGAAGCAAGTCAGTAAAAAACTTCAGAAATGTGAAACTGTAGACCACAGATAATTATACACATTCAGACGGTCACTCCTTTCATAAAGAGACCTGACAAAATTTAGGATTTCCTTTTTTTTTTTTTTTTTTTTTTTTTTTTTACTTCTGCGATTCATTTTTCTGGACCGCAGTACTTTAAAATAAAAAGAATACGTGAATCAAGTATAATCAGCAATTACTTGAATCGTAACAGGTCTGTTGAATTACGAAAAAGTTATATTACTAATATTGATTTATTTATTTATTTATTGATATTCGGTTATGTAACCATACAGCCATCACTTGTAACATGATTCATTATCGTTAACTAATAACATGTTTGATTATACTCATTATTATATTGCATCTGTTAATTATCGTTATACTTATGCTACTTACGATTTTGATTATATTGGTTACAATTTTAAATAGAATTTATCTAAACGTAATTAAAGACTTTCAGGTATAAAGCCGAATCGCAGTAGCAGTTGATACAATTCGTTTTCAATTCATATTGCAGGTATACGTGAGGCAATACCGACATTGACATGTATTGTCTCTGGTAGACTGTTATACAGTTTGTCTCTGAAACAAAATTGCTACGTGAACGCTGTACAATACAGCCACAATAAGCCAATACTTAATACGAAATTCAGTTTTTTTTCTCGAAGAGCGATGTCTGAAAAATAGCTATTATAAATATCAGCAAGTAATAAAACATACTTCTTTCATAATGACTTGTGCGGAATTGCACATATTTGGAAGTACTTTATTCGATTAATATGTCTCGTGGCTATAACGTGCAAATATAACTAGGCATCCGAAAATTCAGGTACATGCGACTCAAATAATTACATAGAAAATACGGATATATTGAAAGAAACTCAAATAAAAATTTTTTCATATCCTAATGCTACACCGCGTAAATTATAAAGCTAAAAGCATCGTCCCTTTTGCCTATAACAAAGCATATCAGCTGTCATAACTGTCCAGGTTGCATTTCAATCGATTTACAATTTGCGACAATTTTGCCACTCAGAAATAATTGCTTGAGTTACATGAACATTAGTACATATACTGTACCGTGATCCATTTTGACATTTTTGAATTAATGATATCTGACCGAAATAATGACAATAATGATACGACGATTTGAAACCAAGATTAACTCCAATTCACGTAAATTTCTATTTTAAAGCAGGAATAATTGATGGTGTATCAACATAAAATAAAAACAAATATCCAAACAGCAAAAAAATAAATAAATCAGAAAAAAATGAGATGCTGTGATTATTGGTAACGATTTTTATTTCAAATATAACTAGGCATCCCTAAAATTCTATTCTACACCGCGTAAATTTTAAAACTAAACCCGTTATGCCTGATGCTAAACAAAACGAGTCAATTGTCATCTGGTCCAGGCTGTTGTTTCGCCAGGTACTTACATGCGACTGAAATAATTACATAGAAAATACGGCTATATTGAAAGAAACTTAAATTAAAAATGTTTCATATCCTAATGCTACACCGCGTAGATTATAAAGCTGCAGGCATCGTCTCTTAGGTCTATAACAAAGCATCATATCAGCTGTCAGGTTTCATTTCAAGCGATTCACAACTTGCGATAATGTTTCCACTCAGAAATAATTGTTTCAGTTACATGCACGTTATTACATAAACTGTACCATGATCACATCTCGACATTTTTGGATTAATTATATCTGACTGAAATAATGACAGTAATGATACGACGATTTGAAATCAAGAAGGGCTCCAATTCACGTAAATTTATATTTTAAAGCAGGAATAATTGATGGTATATCAACATAAAATAAAACCAATATTCAAACAACAAAAAATAAAAAACAACAAAAAATAAATAAATCAGAAAAATTGAGATGCTGTGATTATTGGTAACGAATTTTTATATTTCAGCACACTTCCAAGAGGACTAAGTCGTAGATTACTGCTATATTAACATAAATTTATGGCACCGCGGTTATGTTGCAATCCTCGGTATCCACATTTAAAAATAATCTTTTTTTAGTTAAGTATCATGGAAACAATATTTTTCATTATATCCACAGATACATCCTTAACAAAGCTTATATCTAGCTATATAATCCCAGGCAAAGTTTACACATAAAATCGCCAAAAAAAATTACACATAATGATTATAATATCAGCTTTCTTAACGTTACAACTGTTATATATCCATTTAAATTTTCGGTACCACGGTTAACGTGGAATCCTCCATATCAGCATTTAAAAATATTATGTTTTAGCTGAGTTAAATATTTCTTTCAGAAATAATATTTATTACTACCACAGATATTCTATATTGTAACCAACTTTATTCTCATCTATATACTCGCAGCCAAAGTTCACGCATAGTGATAGTTGCAGCTGTGAAAACGTTTTAATTGTTAGTGCTGTGAGTTGGGTAAGTATAAAAGTTTATGATATGCCCTTGCGAAAGAGATCTAATCTGTCGGGGTCATCTTCTGCAGCTAAAAGATGTCGCCGAAATCGGCTAAATGAGAGTGAAATAGACCGACAACATCGTCTGCAACGTCAAAGAGAACGAGATGAAATAGCTAGAGCAAATGAAAGTAACCTGCACCGAGAAAAGCGATTGACCTATAATCGGGTTCTATACGCTAAATCCATAGCTTCTGAAAGCGCACAGAAGAAATAATGTCGTTTGAACCGTGAAAGCCTTTCTAAACAATAAATGTTTATACTTCGCACAATAATTACAACCACAAATTACTACTGTTAATTTTTCAGGAACGTTTTCTACTATTGAATCAATTGCATCACGTTAAAATATGAATAAAACAACTCTCTGACATCAGTATGAAAACCGAACCTAACGTACTAACCGAAACAAACGAAACTATTCAGAATACATTAACAGTTCATGCCTTTCCACGTTAATGTCTGATAAGAGAATAAAATCGGTAAATAATTTCTCCACCTGCCAAGGCACGCGCGCGTGAAGCAGCGGGCAAATGCTGGTTTAAAATAAATACGGCAGTATACCGTACCCGCTTCATTGGTGCCGTAACGTTTGGGGCACGAGTTAAATTTTAATCCGTTGGATAAAATTTAAATTTGAGTGGAGGTATAGTGCAATTTATCTGATAGTTATCATGCATAAATTTGTGTTGTTGTCTAAAGTTTCAGGAGGACGAGTGAAGGAGCCAGCTGCAGTAACTAATATAAATTTATTTACAGCGGTAAAGAATTCTGCTAAAACAATGTTTCGTAAATTTCGTAGCGGATGGCTGACGATTGTACAAGTGATTGCTGACATTGTGTGATTTATTTCTGTGTATTACATGTCTGATGTGTTTTATGTACATGTATCTTGCATTTTAGGATGTTGTTCTTGTGTTGTATTCAATGATGTGGCATATTTCAAATATGTTTACACCGCGTTGACTTGAATATCCTCGTTGCATATATGGTGTTTGATTATTTTGTTGTTGAAAAAAGGGTAGGTTTTGGAAATGAGATTTTTTTCTAATTGTGTGTTATTGACTGGTAAAATTTCATGTTGCGTGTGAAGTTAATTTGTATTGTGCGGGAGCCAAATTTCTTTGTATTGTCGGGATTCAAACATTTAATTACGTGTTAGGGGTTCTATGATTCTGAGATCTGGACGTCAATCAATAACACTAATCTTTCGGACAACTTCATTGTGAATTCAATCGTTGTTGATAGATCAGAACAAAGTTCTAACTCAGCGGTAATTATGGATGAAATTGCGCGTGGAAGTTCTGATGAACAAGACACTGTAATTGATACAACACCCATAGCCAATCCCTACACATCAACACAAGTTTCACTAGGGAATCATGTGCCTTCAGCATTATAGAATGAAGGAAATATAATGTTCTTCTTACAAAATATAGCAAAATCCATGACAGATAGAGGGAGAAGCGAACACTTTAAAAGGTTCCCAGCAATGCAACGAGAAACACCAGGTTGCAGGGAAGTTGGTTACAACACGAATGATCAGAGAAACATCATGGTGCGTGTACAATGCAAAGAAATAGTAGTTAGTGTCAGACAAACATCCACGTATATAGTCACTGATTAACAAACACAAAGAAATTATTTTCAAGCGTCAAAACGTTGCATATTCGGAGGTGAAACGTGGAATAGAAATTATGTACATTTCGTAAGCGCGAGAGAGTCAGCTGTTCAAATGACAAAATTGAAGTTACGAGAAGTGGTTAGCTCGACGCATGTCTCGGTATTAAAACTGACGGAAATGAATGAAGCAAACATTATTTCTAGTAGAGGCCCTATCAATCTCCCTTAGCCCTTAGGTTAAGGGATTCTTGTCAGAAGTACTTGTCGTCTTGGCATTGCCTTCTTTTATTTGCTGTTTCCGTGTAAGTGGTTGTTTTACTTTTATATTTTTCATTTCTGTTGAGCCTTTTATTTTAATTTTAATTTTATTTTTATTTTTTAATATATAAATTTTTGTATATATTTTTTTAATTTAACATTTTAAGTCAATCCGTTTCGCACTGTATTTGTGGTTTTCTCACTAGTTTTCTTCTGTCAGCCGCTGGAGTGGTCTTCTATGTGGACCCTCGTGTATGTCATACTAGAGAGCGAATAAGTTGGTTGTCGCTCTCCTTAGTTTTTTGGTAAAAGTGTCTTGCTATTTTTTTATACCTATCGCGAAGTCTCGGGATCCCCGCTGTCTAGTGGAGGATGTCTGTCGGGAATCTCATTGGCAGGTGCTCTCTTCGGCGCCTTGTTTTGCATTCTCTGCAGCTTCTCAATATGCGTTTTTGGGGCATATCCCCATACAGGGGATGCATATTCCATAATCGGGCGCACCAGTGCTTGATATAATTGGAGGCCGTATCTGGGTGGTATTGTGCTACTGTAATTCAACGCTGGATAAAGTTGCTCCAGTCGCTGAAGAACTCTGCGCCTGACGTCTTCGAAGTGCGGCTTCCA
The DNA here is from genome assembly GCA_031002005.1 of Vandiemenella viatica. Taxonomy (NCBI): domain Eukaryota; kingdom Metazoa; phylum Arthropoda; class Insecta; order Orthoptera; family Morabidae; genus Vandiemenella; species Vandiemenella viatica. The sequence goes on from JARYHS010011408.1 coordinate 305,509,189, forward strand.
TGTTAGTTTCGTATCTAGGGTCACCCCAAGATATTTTTCCGTGGCCACCAAGGGGATTCTCTCCCAAAAGAGCCTCAGCATCGGTCGTGGTGGCTTACGCCTCCGCGTCAACATGAAGGCCTGGCTCTTCGATGCGTTGATCTTAATTCTCCACTTGGTGGCCCACTCCTCGACGTCTTTCAGCACTGCTCGGAAGTGGCGTCCCACGAGGATCCGGCAGTGGGACGTAGTGAAGATTGCCGTGTCGTCGGCGTATAATGCCAGCTTGGTTTGTTGCCCCATCGGAATATCCGCTGTGTACAGCGTGTAGAGCACTGGACCCAGCACACTGCCTTGCGGTACCCTGGCGCGGATGGGTCTTGTTGTTGATTTTCACTATGAAGGTTCTTTGCTGGAGGTAGCTCTTCAATAACAGGAGATATGGTGCTGGAACTCCAAGTGTGGCTATTTTGTAGAGTAGCCCTCAGTGCCACACGGAGTCAAAGGCCTTCGCCACGTCGAGGAGGACCACGCCGCAGTGCTCTCGTGCGTTGAATGATACGGTGCTTCCTCGACGACCCTCAGCAGTTGGTGTGCGGTTGAATGGCCAGGTCGGAAACCGTGCTGCTCTGCTGGTATCATGCCTCCGTCGCGGATGTGCACCTGCAGTTGCTTGAGTAATAGCCTCTCAAACAGTTTGCTGAGATTAGGTAGGAGGCTGATTGGTCTATAGTTCTGCGGGTCAGCTGCGGTTTTACCAGGCTTAGGAATCGGGATGATCACCGCTTTTTTCCACGCTGCCGGGTACAATTTGGTCCTCGCGATATTGTTGAATAATTGTACCAGCCTCACGATGGCATCTGCTGGTAGATTCTTCAGTACCCTGTTGGTGATGCCGTTGTGTCCCGGTGCCTTGTCCAGGGGAAACTTCGAGATTTCTTCCTGTAGATCTTCGACTGTGAATGGGTCGATTTCATACTCTTCTTCTTCGCCGTTGTCTCGAAGGTACCGACGGATTTGTTGCCTGACTCTCTGGCAGTGGCGTCTTTTTATTGGCTCCGTGACGGGTCTAAAGTTCCCCTCAAATGCATCCGCCAGCGTGTTGGCTTTGTCTGTTGGTTTACATACAAGTCCATTCGCTTCGTTCAGGGGTGGTATTCGGCTACGACGTCCTGTGAGTTGCCTGGTCTGCTTCCAACGCGTACCGTCTTCTACTTGCAACGTTGACACCTTGTCTGCCCACTGTTGGTTTCGGTGCTCGGTTGTCCTGACTTTGATCTCGCGGATCAGGCGATTGAAGTGTCGTCTGTCCTCGGGCCTCCTGGTTTCTTACCAGAGAAGGGCTACCCTATTCTTAATTTTAATCATCTCCAGGATGTCAGCTGGAAGGCTCTTCTGCTACACACCACTCCGTAACGGTGGTTTTGCAGAGTCGGCTGCTGTTATCATGTGGTCCGTGATTTTCTCCAGCCTCTTCCCCGTGTAGCTGTTCTGCCAGGTTTATTTTGAATTGCTGCGAATCTGCCTTTTGATATTTTTTTTTTCCTTTTTCAGTGTTTTGTTCCGCTTCTACATCTGGTGCTTCTATAATCACTGGCTTGTGGTCTGATGATAAGCGGTTTACCACTCTGTCTTCCAAGAGACCTGGAATATTCCTTGCGATAGCAACGTCCAACACGTCTCCGCGGTGGCGATGGTTTTTTGGGGTGTGTGTTGGCACGTCTGGTGCGAACACAACACAGTCGTATCGGTTTGCCGCTCGTAGCAGCCTGCGCCCGCTAATGTTGGTGGCTCTGCTGTTCCACATCTGATGCTTTGAGTTCAGATCTCCCGCGATAAGTAATCTCCCAGGGATTGAGAGGAGAGCTTCCAGGTCCGCTTCATTTATGTGATTTCGTGATGGATGATAAACTGAGATCACGTTTACGGGCCCATCGGATGTCTCCACGACAACTCCCGTGGCTTCGATGGAGGTCATCGCCGGCATCTGGAACTGGTAGTGTGCCAGCGTAGAGCGTATCAAGACGGCCGTTCCTCCTCCGGCTGTGGGGCGGTCGTACCGGTACACCCTGAAGTTCCTCGCCGACAGCCTGATATGCGGTTTAAGGTGTGTTTCACAAATGAGGCATATGTCTATGCCTTCGTCTAGAAGGAACTGTCTTAGTTCTCCTTGCTGTTTGAAGACTCCATTAGCGTTCCATGAACAAAACGTGAGACTATTTGCATGTCTACGCCTGTTCATGGTTGGGTCTCTTGCTTTCGGTTGAATTTGTGATTGCTTCCATGATCTTCTGTGGGAGGCTTTCCAGGTGGGCCATGTGGGTGGCCATCTGCGTCAGCATCTTCTGGAGCAGCTGGGTGACGCTGGGATGGTCTTCCAGACGTATCCTGTTGGCGTTGATTGAGTCCAGATTTTGTGGATTGCCCGGAGGTTGGGGCCATGGTTGACAGGTGGTAGCGCTGTCAGCTGTTGTCTGGTGGCCGGGCAGAACTGGCCACTCTGAAGTTTCTGCCGCATGTGAAAGAGGCTTTGGGTTGTCTGTAAATTGGTTTTGCTGGCGGTGAGTCACTACGCGTCCTCGCAGTCGGGACAGTGCGTGTTTGGCAGTGGGACATCCCCTCCAGGAAGCCACATGGTTTCCCCCACAGTTTGCACATATGGGTTTACCTTGCCCCCTCTGTATTTCACATGCCTTGCTGCCATGAAGTGCTCCGCATTTTACACAGCGCTCTGGCATTTGACAGTAATTCTGTACGTGTCCAAATGCCTGGCAGCGATGACACTGAGGAGGTCCTCTGCTTGATCGCATTTGCTCCATACTCACTGTCAATCCAACTAGTCTCCGAAGATGATATATTGTGCGATTTTCCGGGCTGTCCTCTACGGTAATCGCGTACAGGGGCACTGGAGAGTTGGTACCCGGCATCTTCATCTGCGTGACTGATAGTGCATCATAACCGCTGTTTTCCAATTCGATCTTGATGTCGTCTGCGGCGAACGTCAAGGGTGCACCTCTCAGAACTACTTTTAGGTGCCTTTTATGGGTGCAGGAGTAGGTGAAGAAGTCAATGCTATTCTCTCTGAGGGCCTCTATCGCGGAGTTGAAGTCATCCAAACAGTATAACTTCACCTTATAGCGGTTTCCCGTTTGAAGCTCCATAGCAATGTGCCGCTGGCATTTTGTGTTGATCTTGTCGTGCATCACCTTGTAGCTCCCATTGTATGATACAATTTTAGGCGGAAAGGTTTTCAGATGTGGTACTGGATTTGGATCTTTCGTCTTTTTGTTCTTCGTCCTCGGTAGCTAAATTTGAGAACCTGTTGCTCGTCTCTGTATTACTGTTTTTGCTCATCATTTGTTGTAACACCCGAGCAGTTTTCTTTGGGCGTCTGAATTCACCCTCATCTTCACCACTATTTCTGCCGAGCGACAGTGCCACTGGAAGTGACGTGGCATCTTCCGGTTGTGTGTGAGTTTGGGGATGACATCAGCTGGGTGAACGTCCTTTGAAGTGGAGTCTGCAGTCTTCTGCTGGCGTTTAGTTGGCTGTTTGTTGTTCGTCTTGACTGCACGGGTATTTCCTGGTGGCGCCGTAACAGCTGTGAGCCGCGGCACCGCCTTCTTGTTGGCCGGGCCAGCCTGCGCTTGGATACGCTGGCTGAGCGAAGCTGTCTCGCTCCTCCAGTGCCCCGCGCCGCTAACCCTCCAACCCCTCCCCCTGCTGGGGCTGTGGGCTGGGGAGCACCCCGGCCCGCGGCTGGGGAGCGAATGACTGTTTGTTGCTGGAGGGCCTCTCGGGTCTGTCACCCCACACGGTAGTTGGGTTGGCGCGGCCTCCCCTTCAGCCGCCATGTGGACTAGTCCTAGAACGTCCTCCCCTTCCAGCCCAGAGTGGACTCGTCCTTGGAATGCGATCTCCGTTTCGCAAGCAGAGTACTGTGTGGATGTTGATATATCCTTATTCACGTCTGGCGTGGTAGTACAAATATTCACAATGTCGGATGGCGCGGATGAAATACTCACAATGTCGGCCGGCGCGGATGTATTTTCAATCACTGTTCTTTTTCTTTTTAATATCTTGCGTGAGCTGCGGTGGGCTGATGGTGGCGTCGGCTGGTCTTTTCGCGATGTTTGCACACGTACTATTTACAACTGGAGTATTCAAGTCGCGAAGAAGTTCAGCGCTTTTGCCAGCGGAAACCGAAGGGGATGTTAAAACGCACTCTTCACCCTCCTTGCCGCACACCTTGCTACGAACGATACAGTTAATTACCATATCTTCCACTTTTTGTTTTCTTTCTCTGCTCGAAAGGTAGTTCTTGAGCTCTCACGAGCTGATTCGCTTAATATAATTGCGATCAACCGACAGCGAACGCGGGCCATTATCAACGTTACGTGGAGTTAACTACGAGAACTGATCGCTGCGGTCAGACATCCTTCCCGCTAGCCGGCGACTCAAACATTATTTCTAGGGAGAAGAACTTGAAATCTATAAAATCAACAATTATTGGTCATGAGTGCAGAGATCTACGGTATGTTGAATTCGTAACAGAGAAAGTTCACAGGGTATTCGGAAAGACACTTAACGCCGAGCTCAGGCTGGAATACAATACCATGCATAACAGAGGGGAGCGACTCATCGACTATGTCACAAAGGGAGGCCCGTCCGAAAGTGAGAGTGTAGGCATTTCCAGTTGCAGGTATACACTGTCTCCCTCCGACGGAACGAATTCGCTTGTACAAAACTACCAAGAGTTTGTATGCCGCAAAATCAATACGTATACACTACACCGAAACCAGGCCGGTATTAATTTTAAAAATGGACACATCCACTTGGAGATGTAAAAATTGATAGAATTAAGTGGAGAAGATTTGCAAATTCCAATGTTAAACGCAAGAACTTGGAACAAACCGTCAAGGAAAAGGTGCGAAGAAATAGCAAAGAGATCCTTATTATGCCTAGAGCACAGTAAAATTTTGGAACTAGGGTATTTCTAATAAAGATTTAAGGAATATATTTATAGTTTTAATCGAATAAGTCTAAGCAGATAATTTTAAGTAGTTTGTACTAATTGCAGAATAATTCATACATACTTTGGATGGGACGATCAGACAGCGAGTATCCACAGAGCTAGGATGTTTTGATGATGGTTCAGGGAATTATCCTAACTGTAATTTCAAAAATAAACTATTACAAATTTTAATTACTTACCGTGGTGAACGGAACTCAGTGTCATGAAAATTTCGGACATTGCGATAAATAATCCTTTTCGCGACCCTGGAGAGGACAGTTTTGTGAACATGTGTTTATTGCATAAGTGAGTAACATTGCCTCTAAGTAATTAAGGGATGTTAATAATAGGAAAGGTACGATTTTTAAGCCATCTGATGAAGATTGTCACGGCTTGTATTTGAAAAAAACCTTCAGAATTTTAGTTGGGAGAGATAAGATTCCTTTTCTTCTCAGTATTTGGGTCCTTACGGCATTGACTGCTGAAACAAGAATAATATAAGATCGTCCAGTACCAGATAAGGTGGCGATTATTCTTTTATTTGCAGTCGTAGAACATAAGTCCAATGGTTTTATATGTTTTTACGGCAAATGATAATTAAGTCTACTGTAATTACATGTGCGGAACATTTAGTCCACTTGTATCGGCAGTAGTAAGAGGACAAGTTCACTGACGAAATTGAGAAGGAAAGTTTGGATTAAAAGTGGGTCGGAGGTTAAATGCTTCACAAACATATCAGATAGGACAGGAGGTATTGGTAAGAAACAGTCGTCCTTCGGATCCAGAAAAGAAACTGATACCAAAATTCTTCTGGCTATTTAACGGGCCTTTCATCAGGGATCAGATCGTTACAAACAATTCTTACATAGTAAGAGATGGGGAAAAGACTATCTGACCCAAAAATGCGAGAAGTCTAAAAGCATATATTTCCGCGTAATCATACAAAATATCGGAGGTAAGTAATTATTTCTTGTGTACAAGGTAAAGAGTGTCAACACCAGCGTTCGAAGGTTGTAAATGGAAACCAAAATTGAAATGTGGCTGACCCTATATGTATATATATAGGATCGTGCTATGCCTATTTAATGGGTGTGCCAGGATGACTGACACGTGGGTTCTAAATGGTTAACCTACGATGCCCTATGACTTGCGCCGACTTTCTTCCTATCTTCTGCTCTTGACTTCTTCTCTCTTGAGCCTATCCTCTTCTTCTCTTGCGCTAGCAAATAAACATGAGCATCGGAGGTAACTTGTAATTAGGAGAGGGAGTGGGCAGCTACGAGCTACTTGAAATAAAACAATGTCTCTGGAAACCCCATTTAATTGCACTGGACCATAAATCAACTACAGTCGATGTTGTACAAATTCAGAGGTGTCCCGTAACCCGTAATACTGACCCTAGGGATGAAACTTAGCCCTACAGTTCAAAACTAACAGAGAGTGGTGAGGTTGGTGCAGCGAATATCTATCCCCTCAACACCGGGGGATATGTGACGGGACGTCATTTATTATAATATTATAATACCGAAATCATGTAAGTTTTCGAAGTTTCACTGCAGCCAGACGTCGAGTAAGCACATCCTGTTGTTCGACTTTCTGCCGATCGACAGTTCGGATTACAAGCTACACGTGCAGTGCTGAGCATGCAAGCCAATACTTTTCCAGCAAGCTAGAATACATTGATCACTCTCACTTCTTGACTGACGATCTAGAAGATAACATCTAGGCCTCGGAGATAGATATTCGCTGCACCAACCTCACCATTCTCTGTTAGTTGTGAACTGTAGGGCTAAGTTTCATCCCTAGGGTCAGTATTGCGGGTTACGGGATACCTCTGAATTTGTACAAGATCGACTGTAGTTGATTTATGGTCCAGTGCAATTAAATGGGGTTTCCAGAGACATTGTTTTATTTCAAGTAGCTCGTAGCTGCCCGCACCCTCTCCTAATTACAAGTTACCTCCGATGCTCATGTTTATTTACTAGTGCAAGAGAAGAGAAGTCAAGAGCAGAAGATACGAAGAAAGTCGGCGCAAGTCATAGGGCATCGTAGGTTAACCATTTAGAACCCACGTGTCAGTCATCCTGGCACAACCATTAAATAGGCATAGCACGATCCTATATATATACATATAGGGTCAGCCACAGAAAGTTTATAGTAGCGAGATCGCATAAATGAAATGTGAATCTTTAGTCTGTGAAATTGTTGTGTTATGCACCAGTTGCGAAGAAGCTTCTTGGGCATGTTAATTGTGTGGTTGACATTACAATAGTGTGTACTGTAAGAGTCTAAATAGTATTGGTAATGGTGTTAGGTTACGGACTACGACTGTCGTAACTAAATTTGGATGTAAAGATGCATCAAGCCATACCTTGCATTGGTAAGAGTTGCGAATATCTCATGTGAAGACTGCCGCAGATATACTTTATTTTGCCACAGAATTACTTTTAATTTGTCGCAGACACCAAGGATAAATACTTCAGAGATGTCGCATTTTCAAAAACGAAAAGGCAGGACATTGAGGTTTCACTTTGCAATACACTTGAACTACCGTAACAAAACATACGTGAATACATACAAAAATAAACAAGGATGAACCAAGAACACAAGAAACAAGATTATGTGTATAATGGGGCTAAATCGTAAAGGGTAAAGAAAGGTATATACCGTTCTTATGTAAATTTTCTTCGCTATAAGCAATGTGGTGTTGTTTAATCACTAAATGAAGCGCCATATACGCAATCTGATATGAAAAGCCAGCGAGATATGTTCGTTCAGTGTTTTTTTTTTTTTTTTTTTTTTTTTTTTTTTTTTTTTTTTTTTGTAACAGGTTGAATAAAAACATTATGTCATACTGTTGTTTATAGAGCTCGTAAAAATATTGTAATGTAGGAGTCCTTTTACTTTCAGTAATTTATACTAATATATAATTTTTTTTAGGGAATCTGAATGCAATTTAGCTATAGTAATAATTGTGTATAAACAGCGTTTAAAATAACTGTGTTCATTTTCAACGATTTCAAGGATGATTTTACCAAGGTAATCATTCTTCTCGCATCCCCATGCACCATTATGAGCGTTGAAGTCTCCCATGAGGATTAGGGGAGGCGGGAGTTGTGATAGCAGCCATTTTAAATCTTCTCTACCTAACCGTGTCCTAGGTGAACGATAGGCGACGGCCAGAGTAATATTATCTCCTGCAATGTTAGTGTGGATTGCGCACACTTCCAGGTTGCAGTCTGTTGTTTGTAAGGTAATGATTTGGTATCCCACACATTCTTTAATAATAAATGTTACTCCACCTTAACCATCTGCCCTATCTTGTCGTATTACTTTGTACCCCACAAGAGAAAAGGTTGATCCTGGAACTAACCAGGTTTCGATTATTCCAGCTACCAGAATGTCTTGCGATTTCAGTAAATGATGTAGGCTACTCTGTTGAAGCGTGCTGAACGTATATTCCATTGTAGAATGTTAGCCATTGGTGATAAGTTCTTGACTACTTTCTAGCAACGTGTTGGCTATAAGTTCGTTCATATTATGCGGCAAATTGCCGGAGTACGCCATCTGAAGTATCCAGATCATATTTTGTATATTTTCGAAATGTCTCTGGTGGCTTACAAGGCACATCGCTGGAGTACACTCAGACGCCATAAAAGTGTCTGGTGAATATTGCAACTTTACCCAACTTGATTCAATTGTATCAATGATTAAATATACAGTATTTTAAGCTGTAATGAACATTTTTTTTTAACTCGGTAGTATGTGTTGAATTTTCAGAAAGCTTTTGATTCTTTGCCACACAACCGACTTTTAGCGAAGATTCGAGCTTACGGTATTTCGGCTCAGATTTGCGAGTGGATACGTGATTTTCTAACTGGTCGATCACAGTATGTCGTTGTTGACGGGGAAGCCTCTTCTAAGATAAATGTTACTTCGGGCGTTCCTCAAGGAAGTGTAATAAGTCCACTTCTTTTCTTGATATTTATAAACAATCTAGGTGACAACGTCAAATGCTGGTTGCGATTGTTTGCCGACGATGCGGTTATTTATAGGGAAATAAGGTGCTCCGACGATTGCTTAGAAATTCAGCGCGATTTGGATGCTATTTTCGATTGGTGCCGCAAATGGCAGCTTACACTTAATTGCAAACAGTGCAAGGCAATGCGGATAAGTAACAAGAAGAATCGGTTTGTTCACGAGTACAAAATAAACAATTCACCTGTTGACACGGTTGATTCCGTGAAGTATCTGGGGGTGATGGTACAAAGCAACATGAAATGGGACATGCACATAATTTCCGTCGTAGGCAAGGCTAATTCTAAATTACGATTCATAGGTCGTATTTTGAGGAATTGTAATGCTCATAGAAAGGAGATAGCGTATAAAACACTAGTGCGTCCGCATCTGGATTACTGTTGTGGTGTTTGTTATCCGTATCGCAAGGCTCTGATTGATCAGTTGAGAGGGTGCAGAGGAGAGCCGCTAGTTTCCTGACTGGTTGCTACAGCCCTTATGAAAGCGTCACGGAATTGATACATAGATTGGGCTGGGATAGTTTGGAAGACAGACGAATTGCGTTCGAATTTATTGGAGAATATGCGAAAAAAATTAAATTTCGAGTGCAATGAAATACTTCTTCCGCCAACCTATTTAGGTCGCAATGACCGGAGGGATAAGATTAGAGAAATAAGATGCCGTACTGATGCTTATATACATTCCTTCTTTCCTCGCACTATTAGGGATTGGAATGGGCGGGTTTAGGATTGGTGCTTAGTACCCTCTGCCACCCACAATGTTTTTGATTTGCAGAGTATGAATGTAGATGTAGAAATATATATATAAAAAAATTCCAAGTTTACATGAAAACTATATAACGTATACTCTTGTTCATCCTTGCTACAATTTAAGGCAAAAATTAAATACATTGATGGCGAATTCCTCCAAACTATGCGTCTTGAAATATGGAATGACTTATCTGGTTCTCGTGTCGAAATTGGCAGCAGTGGAATTCTCCTATGTCGTATCGCTGGCGGCGTCTGATATTCTTCGGAGTTCAGTCCGCTGCAATTTGTATTTTCAGGTTTCTTCTCGTCACTTTTGCTTATTTACTCCCATGAATTTGCAGGTTCGAAAGCAAAACTGTCGCGCTTCGCAATGTATTAGTCTCGCTCATATATCGTTTCAGCCTGGTGTCTATGATTTACGTAATTTCGAAAATCCTTGTGGAAAATAACTTTATTCACTTGGAACAAGGTCTCCCTTATATTCTTTAGTTTATTTTTCATGAAAGCATCTAACTATAAAAAGATGCATAAACAATTGTTTTCTCTCCACTAGCAGAAACTAAAAACCGTTACTTCTTTATCGGACTTTTCTTCATACTTCCCAGTACCTATATCGAATTTGCGAACTTAAGTTAACGACTCAACCCTATAGGCTCAATTAGGTCGGTCTTAGCAACCAACCTCATCTAAAACAACAACCGCACGAACCTAACAAAATCTCAAGTAATCTATAATCTCAAGTAATCTATATGTATTTAAGTATGTTTGCATACCATGGAATAACTTATAAATATGTGACCGTCACAAGTGCTATTATGTCCCACAATTCAGTATAACTTATTGAATAGCTTAAAATAAGAAAAAAAATCACTGATTAAAAAGTTAACTTTAATGTAAAAATCGCGTGGCTTGCTCTCCACTTGTATATAATGATTCAACTTATACAAACAGCTAGCGATAAAATATTTGATAATACTGATATCTGGTACCCCACGATTTTGTTGATATTAACCTTAATTTTTCATTCAGTGACTTTATTCTTATGTTAAGCATATTCAAAAAGTTATACTGAATTGTGGGATATCCTAGCACAGTAAACAAAATGTTTATGTTTTAAGATTATTTTTAACCTTTGAGTTCACATTGCTACAAAAGCGTGTGTCAAGAGAGAACTTACCTGGATATAATATGGAAATAGTGAAACACCATGCAAAGTAAGGCATAGGAACCTGTGTTAGAAATGGTTCATGTATCTGCTCATGCCTTTGTGGTACTTGGGGCACATGTTACTGAATGGCAGAGAGGATAGTGATGTTGGAGAGATGAGAGGATGCTGATAGAAAAAGTTTGGTACCTGGGACACCTACTGATTAGGAGAGTAGGAGAGATGAGAAAAGGCTGATATAAAGACACATGTTACTGAATAGCAGAAGAGAATTGGGTTACAGACTATTGGTTGAATATGATGGTATTGTAATGGGCCACCATTTTGGGTACCAAATACAGGAGTTGTAGGGCATGCTAAGGTTTGTGAACCCTGTCAGTAACTGATGTAAAAAGAGTTAGAATGGGAGTGAATGGTGAACAGCAGGAGATTTGAGGATGTGCTGGGAGAGTGCATGGCATATGTTGGTGGTGAGACCAGGGATGGACCTTTGTCAAGAATTAGGAGTAGTGCGTGGAAGAGAAATGATAACCTTCAGCACAAGTTGGATCTCGATTTCATGCATAAGGGAGTGAGAAAATTTTCTGTATTGCCACCTTGGCAACAGGCGATGGTGTCAGGCATCCTGTGACGAGTCGGCACGTTCTGTCGGATGCGCCGTCGTAGCGTCGCTCGATGTTTATCAAACAGGATGGGCATAATCTGCTGTGGATCCATTGTTAAAGGGTAAAATTAGTGGGATTAGCACTTGTTAACGGAGGGTGTTTCATTCCTTGAACATATGAAGTGCTTATGTTGAAATGAATGTAAATGGTGTGTTCTTATATTCCATAGCATGTATCGCTCTATTTCTACTTTAGAGCTGTAGCAAACCGTATGTTCCCTACTGGCCAGTCCCACTCTTGAAGATGGTATTCACGGGCATCCACTGAACCCTGCACACAGAAGATCTGAAGGTCTGAAGGGAGAACTACAGGGATGGGATTTGCTGTACAGGCCGTGGCTCAACTCCGTGGACCTGGCACTAATCATTCTTGTTTACAGGTGGATATCCCTGAAAACAGGACAATCTTTGAGGTCGACAGGATCTGCCATCTTGAGGTTCAAGCAGAGAAGCTACAGACATTGGCTGAACCGGCACAATGTTTCAGTTGTCAGTGTATGAGCATGTGGCAAAGAACTGCAAAATGCCTCCCATTTGCGTGAAGTGTCCTGGACAGCATGGACAATGAGTGCAGCTCACAAAAGGGTAAAAATGCAGCCAAATACTCAAGCTGTGGAGGGGGGCATGTGGCAAGCTACAAAGGCTGCCCAGCCATTAAAAAGGACCGGGACCAGCATAGGGAACTAATGGCAGAGAAAGAAAAGTTGCCTCCAAGCCTAAAGCAAGCTCAAAAGGGAAATTCTCCATCCATCCCATCCAATGCCTTCAGCAACCACCCTAAGCACCTCTGTACATTCCTTACAAATACCACAGCACCCTGTAATTAACCTTCCCTCCACTCCCGTTTTACAACTATCTCTATCCATTCTAAGGAATTCTAATTTTCCCCTATTCTAAGATTCAATTGCGTCATTTTCATCTGGTACTCATTACCCTCACCCATTGCTGGTGGTATCACATTGCTACTATTGGGAGCAGAGACAACTTTTGAGATTAGGTTTAATCCAGACTACAACAGTTGATAATTCCATTCCAACATTGACCTACCACATACTCAAATATTGTGCATATAAAAAATACCCCGCCTCCAATACAGCCTCACCATGGGACCATCCATTGGTAGTTCTTACAATTTAAACTGAAACGACTGTTTCACTACAAGAACTGCCAGTCTTCTGAAATACTCTGGAGATGTTAACTATATTAATTACTAACAAATCCTTAACACTAGGCATCCTCCTGGTGTCAAACTCTGCTAATAATATTTTAATAATAATATTTATTTAAACTGCAATGGAGCACACGCTCCGGTGCCAATTTCGCTACACACCCATCTTCCCCGTTTCCTGCACCCACCTATATTTGCCCTCTACAAATTTTAACTTTTAATTATTTCAATGTTTTTGTAAATTATTAATCATTTCTCTTGGTAACTTAAGACCATATCTGTAATACCATCAATTATTCACTTACATATAAATTTAAAATTATCCTGTACTCACTTCCTTAATTTCCATATGTATTTGTTTTCATCTTTGTTTTGTTTACATTAGTTTTCCGGCAATAATATTTTACCAAAGTTATCAATTATCTACTAATTCATTTTGCAGCTGTTGCCTTACAATGTGTCATGTCTTTGATTTGATTCATGTGTTGAGAACTAGACAGTGCAAAGATAATCATTTGGCATTTCTCCAGTTCACATAATATTTACAACTGAAATACCATAATGCGAGTTGGTTTTTTCCAATTTGTCTGTCCTGCCTTCATCCAAAACAAGTCTCAAGTTTAGTCTGAATCTGTTACCCATTTTCACTGCTTACGAGAAATTTCCCTCTCATATAACTGTTTTTGTATTACCAACACAAATTAAGTAGGAATACTGAAAAAGTTGTAGATGACTGGCTTATGTGAATCTACTGTTCCAAAATGTTTAAAAATAATTATAAAAGAATAATTCATAAATTGTCACACAAGTGGATGTTAAAGCTTTATTCTCATATCACCACAAAAATTTAAAGCAATATGTATTTTACAAACAGCTGAAATATTCACTTAATTATATCAAAAATAGTAAACACTAGCTGCACATTCTCTATACTTTTGCAGATTGGTACCACCCTAATATATACTTCACAGAACATAAATAAAATTAAAACAATAAATGTGGTATCATTAGTAAATGACTACATTCTAACAATATTTTGAACAGAAATAAAAATTACTACAGTTTTACTTAGGGGCAACACATAAATTATGTCACATGGATTTCATAATGTTAGGAGCCCCCTCCCTCCTTGTCACTGTCACATTTGTGGGAACCCCTTTCCCTCCCCTGGTGTGAGGGTGCCTTTTTCAGTTTTAAATTTAATAATTATTAAATAAATTCCAAAGTTATTTAGATACTTCAATTTAAAATAATTTCTCTCATAAAATCAGCACTAAATCTAACATTTTAGAAAATTGACAAAACATAAAGAGACAAAATTTAATCATCTTGTGTCCATGGACTTTGAACCCATCCCTTTATTTTATGACTGGCATTGCAATCAATTTGTTCTAGATTTGGATAATGTTAGGAACATGTGATGCATCGACATCATCTTCATGCAACCATATAGCATCATCATGATTTATAAGACCAAATCTTTGTGATGGGCAAAACATCTTGTTGCCACTTACCCGATTGCTTGTGTTGGTTAGTGCCTTTTTATGATGAAAAATATTGACCGAGGATGCCACACAATCAGTTAAACAAATGCACAGAATTCAGCTTTTGTCAGAGCCTCACGAGTGTACGGCCTTTCAGCACATGTCAAAAGCAGCCAACATGTGAGCGTCAACTCGCGCGGCCACAACGTACCAAAACATGATACGAATTATGTATGTGGCATCATGAAGCTTATAACTCGTCCCCACCCCCCTCGACACACAACACTGCACATTGTCGCACATTAGGGGGAGGGAGGGAGGTCAACAATCCATGTATGTTCCCTTACAACTAGTGTTTTAAGCTTACTTTGATTTATTAGAAATATATTTTGAAAATATGCAGCACCTTTCAAGCTTTTCAAAAAATATTTTATATTTATGATAGGTAATTGAACCACAACTTACCTTAGATGATGATTAGAAAACAGACTTAGAAATTTTTCGGTCTTTGTCCTTTATCACCTACAGAACAGAATGCAGAATGTGTGTTGTACAATACCAATCATCCATACTGTTCTCTAGTCGATAAAAGCATAAGGCCCAAAAATGTCTATGTAAATGGTGTTTGTCTGATTTGTGTGTTGCCACACAATCATCACTTAAGGTAAGTGGTGGTTGATTTACATATCCTAATTTGTGATTCCTTTTTGCTACTTAGCACCTATTTCATTGTCAGCATCTATATCTATATAAAGGAAGCATTAAATAATACAACACAAGATACACAAATCAATTCAGTGATAATTTAATACTTAAGGTTATTAATTTTATTATTTTAAAAATTAATGAAAATAAGAAAAATGTATCACACAAGTATCAGCAACAGGAAAGCAGAGCTTTATAGTAATTAATATCAGATTCTCCACTACTTGGCTACGAGCACCTCGTACTCTGAGTAAGCGATCTCCTGGCCTCCAAATGGAATGTAGCAAACTGTGTGGCTCTGCTGCACCTGAAACATACCAGCATTTAAAGACAATCATCATCCAATTGTGACAAAATAATTTCCATATATTCCTTAGCGTAAGTTTAAGAAAATAACCCTCCCTTACCATAGATGAAGAAAGGAGGACCATATGAACAGAAAAAATAAATGTAAAGGGTGTCTATTATTTTATGTGCTCGTCTGGTCTCCGCTTCCGTCTGTGGTAATTGAAAAGTCATTTTCACAATATTTCCTTTTTTTCATTGCTCAATGGCAATTTCATTGTGACCATGATCCAATCAGTGCAAGTTTATGAAAAGATCTAAACAGAATCTAATCTACGTCAACAATAAATGCTGGAAAAATTAAGGTTTTCAGCAGCAATGAAGCGGTATGAAATGCTGTGACTAAGTTGATCACAGGAGCTCATTTAAAGCTACTAATAAATTTAATCTGATTTTAGGAGCAATACCATTGTCCAAAAAATTGTAATATTTTGGCATTTGTGTAGAGTTAGTCATTAAAGCCCTGATGTGTAGTCGCAAGTTTTCCCAGCCCTCCTAATTTTGTAAGTGATTGATCTGCTTTATCTTCCCATCTTAAAATAAAGGGTTTATAAATAAGAAAAGAAAGGTAAATTAACCCACCACATACCAAAGTGGACGGATGCGATGAGAGGGAACACTTATGCTGACAAACAACTACACAATATTTCGGCATCTGCGTTGTTCACAAGTAGAAAAACGGGCCATTAGGCTTGGAACGTGTGTACGCAACGAACGTTACCTAATGACTAACTGATTAGTGGGGGGACGGCTAAAGAGTAGACTATCGGTATGCAGTGTCTGAGATAATATATTGCAGGAGATGGTAAAATGAGCATATGTAGTAAGGGTACGGTATAAACATGGGGGAGGGGAGGGGGGAAGAGTAGTGATGGGTTAATCGGATTTTAACGGTGGTTAAGTCCAGGTGGGTGTCTTGTATCCAGGATATTCTGGTACGCTAGTTCCAATCTCCGGAGTTCTGCTGCAGTGGTGCTGTCAGGGAAAACTCTGACTGCTCTCACAGTAAAACAGTCATTTAGGTTGTTGGAATCATGGCTATTGGCATGTTCTGGAACTGGAAGGTACAGGTTGCGGGTGTGGACTGTTTGTCTGTGGCCATTCATTCTAACAGAGAGTTGCTGTGTGGTGAGGCCTATGTAAGAACTGGTGCAATAGCGGCAAGTTAGTTGGTATATAAGATGAGTGGTTGAACAGGTGGCATGTCCAATAACGGGGAAAGTTTCCCCTGTGGTGGGATTGGAATATGTAGTGGCGGGTGGAAGCATGCTGCAGATTTTACAGCGGGGTCTATTGCAAGGATAAGATCCATATGGTGCTTTTGGAGAGTTTAATGGAGGGTATTTGTGGACTAAGATGTTCTTAAGATTGGGTGGTCTGCTAAAACATGCACAAGGGACATTGGGTAGAATTTTGGGTAGGAGAGTACGCATTTCCGGAAATGAGTGAAGGAAGTCATACCCCTGTCGCAAGATATGGTTGATGGACTCGAGGCCAGGAGAGAACTGAGTGACAAAGGAGACAAGTGAGAGTGGTTACGTGGAGGGTGGTTGATCGCACGGGAGATCTTTTTATGTACAAGATCCCTGGGGTAACATCGGGAAATAAGGGCTTGGGATAGGTTTTGTGAGTATTGGGTTTGTAAGATTAAAAAATGGAGCAGAAACTGCTTCTTGAAGACAATACACCTTCGTGTATCATTTGAACCTCAACATCATCTATTCAGCAGGTTCAATCAAAGCAATAGCCTTCCAAGCCTCCCTTTGTTCCGCCAGTCTTTGTATCTATTTATGTCATCAAGCATTTTCTTTCTTCCTCGACCTCTTCTTTCCCCTCCATTTCCAATCCCCTTCATTGCGGTTTTAAGCAGGCACTCATTCCTCAACACGTGACCAATCCAGTTCTTTTTCCTGTTCCTTACTATTTTTATGAGGGACCTTTGATTTCTTGCTTGTTCCAGCACATCATCCTAATGGAACAGAATAAATGCACTGGGGAGAGGTTTATAAAACCCAGTGCTTGAATGTGTCCAACATTATGATTATGAAAAGCTACTAGTTGCAGGGGAACTATTACTGCAGGTTTTTCTTTAGTTTCTGAGTTTATGGGCTGCAGACACTGAACACTAGTGTTTGAAGGAACTATCCTGGCATGTGCATGGAGTGATTTTGGGAAAATACTAATCAGACTGCAACCAGTACTGTAGTCATAATAAATGATGTGGGTTGAGAGCCACTGGTAAACAAAGGTAGCACAGAGTATTACGGCATAAACAGAAATTTGCAAAGAGAGGAGTGGTGTGTGCAAGGGAAGAGGGCACCATTAACAAACTTTAACTTGATTCCAGGCATAAGGGAATGTTTATATTCTCTTTCAGCTGAAAGAAAATATCCCCATTTCCCCTGTACCTAAATTTGTAATCAGTTTACCTCAATCATTATTAAACATAATTAAATTTGCCATCAACACATATGATTCTCACAATTATGCTAAAATTAAAATTTTAAAATGTATTTAAAAAAATTCTCAAAAAGAAAAAGTGGGTGATAAGCATAACTACTATCTGTTTCATCAGAAAGAAAAGGGCTTCAGGGCAATATGAATATAATAAAATAGAAGGGGAAGTAAACCAGTCACATACCAAAGTTGAATGCAGCAAATCTACAAACAAAAAAATATCTAAATTGATAATATTTTGGAAGAACCCATATTCTATACCATGAATGATTAACCTGAAATATTTTTAATGCAGTGTTGTTGTAAGCCATTCTTCTGCAGTTGCTAAGTAAATTAAATGACAAAATGACGCCAATGCAACTGCATTATGTAGCTTTATTGTTGTACATGTTTTGCCTCTCATCAAGGCATCATTGACGAATCTATTTTAAAATTTACATTGGGTAACTTAATATATGTTGTTTCACATGATTATAAATTGAAACATTTTCTGCTTATTTACACTTAATATTTACATTAGTGGTTTTCAGGTTTGAAACCACGCATCTCTGCTTTTTCTCCAAAGCATGTTTCGATTACAGCCATTTGTCTTAGCTGTACAGGATGTAAACATTGCGTCTACTGCAACTCACTTGTTTTTGGTGGCTGTCTTGTTTTCTTACTGTCAAATATGTTGGTGCGCTGACGGCGCCAGCTTTGAAATTGCATGGGTGATTGGTGTTAGGCTTTTTTTCCCAATTTTATGTAAGTGTTATGCTTTGAGCTTTTTTTTAATCAATTTTGACATATTTTACAGCATTTATTGTGCATCCTTGTTCAAAGAATTCAATCGTAATCATACCCTCTGCATCCTACAACACTGTCACCATACCTTTCCCTTACAATTGCTTGGTTTTAAATTTATTTCCTTCCTCTGTGAGGTTAATATGATGCCATTCTATTCACTCCCTCTTTGATTCAAGTTCAAATGCATGAACCATTTTTTTTCAGAAACTTTCTCCCTTTAAAAGGAAGTGTTTGTACACTTTTCTTTCTCTCTCTTTATTCTTCATGTTTAAGATTCCTGGTACCTGCTGTAAACAAGTTTTTTAAATACCCCAGTTGCTGAATAGTCATCATCACAGTGCTGAGGGAGTGTTGTCACGCGGCAGTGATATTACCAACTCACTGAACGTCGTGTCGTCAGCCTGCTGCTTCGCTTTTTGTCAGCCAATGGAGTTTGCCCTTCAGCTTCATTACATCTGACAGTGCTGGTATCCATTGACACATCACCATACACATTTTTTCAGGCTTTTATGAATGCAAATGAGCATTTCACCTTCCACATTCAAGAATTCAATCTCTGAACATTGTCTAATATGAACACTGATGTCAGTCATTTTGCAAGCGGATACAGTGTTGCCACCTGTTGCTGTAGGAAGTTACTCCTGCAGTGAATTGGAGAAGGTTTGAGGAATTGCACCATATTCAATTTTTTTCACTTAATTAACTGACTGAAGGCGTAAAGAAAATAGATGCGTTAGTTTACGACTGACCCTCATAGATGTTGCATTATCTATTACTACAGTGAACTTACACTTCATAAAAATGTTACAGTGTATCTGTCCCTTCCTTATATTTAGGATATTAAGTCTCTAAACCACATAGATGTCCATATTGAAAATGAACAGGAAACTACATAAATGAATGTTTATAAGAAAATCTCTGAGTTTCTCTCCTCGTAACCATAGGCCACACAGCTAAAATTGAAAAAAAATCAGAATTCATTATTGACAATAACCAATATGCAATGAACTCTTCACAGGTTTGCTGCCGGATAGCGTTTGTGAACGACGAGCTTTCGGCGACCAACTCCATCGCCATCTTCGGGTCTGATGTTAGCGCTGCGGCGACCAGAGCTGCAGTGGCAAGCCTAGCCCCACAGTGGCCTTATATAGGATAGCTCCCCTCCTCTTCCTCCCCGCCGCCGCGCTCCGAGGTCCACGCCGCTACTGGCTCCATATTGCGCCCGCAACGCTGGGTGGCCTCTCCCGACTTTCTGTTGAAAGGACGTTGTCTTAGCAAAGACCAGGCTGGCTTCCAGGCATCGCTAAGCCATATCCCCGAGTCTCTATTAAATAGGTCATTGTTCAGCCGTATTTCAATGGCTTCCCTAATGACCGAGTCCCAGTAGGAAGTACACTTCGCTAACACTTTTACTTGGCCAAAATCTATTTTGTGGCCGTTTTCGACCGCATGCTTGCCGCTGCAGCTCTGGTCGCCGCAGCGCTAACATCAGACCCGAAGATGGCGACGGAGTTGGTTGCCGAAAGCTCGTTGTTCACAAACGCTATCTGGCAGCAAACCTGTGAAGAGTTCATTGCATCGACACGCCGGGAAAGTCTTCGTTCGCACATCAATAACCAATATATTACTAATGGTTTTTACCATAAAAATGAACCAGTTATAGAGCCTTTGGCATTCAAATAAAACATTTCAGCAAAATTATTCTGGATAGGTGATATTTAATAGTGAAAGGTTTGACTAATATATATTTTAAATCTATGGTTAAAATATGTGTTGATATTCTGAAAAAACTTTCTCCATTGGTAGAAAAATTTGATGTGAGGAACAAATTTTGAGCTCTTTGGCCAGATGACATGGTATAATATCACAAATTTTAAGTCAGAATATTATGTTTAAAAGTATAAAAACCTGTCACACACACAAACAAATTTAAAAAATAAATTTCGAACAGATTTTATCCTCAAGGCCTCTTGCATATTGTGTGGACAGTATCTCCAGTATAGATCCGTAACTGCCAGGAAACCCCCACCTGTCTTACTTCTACCAAGATGCTGATCTCTCTGTGGCCTTTTAGTTTGATTTCAACCATACTCAACAGCTTTCCAATGCAATCTGCAATGCCTCTAATATTGGGTAAAACAGCTATGAGGGTAGGCTGAAAAGTAATGCATACATGCTTGTAGAACACAAACAAAATGAACTACAGAAGTGTGCCTGGTGGCATTCAGAAGTAACATTCCTCCTTTACATGCATGCAGAGTTTGAATTCTGTGCGTCCATTCAGTTGTTTTTGAGCAGCGTAAATATGGAGACGTGTTCTCGTGCTATGTTAAACAACGTGCTGTTATCAAATTTTTAACTGCTGAAAAAGAGACTTCTACTGAAAATCATCATCATTTAAAGGGTGTTTATGGTGATGACACTGTTGATAGGTCTACAGTCAATCGATGGATAACAAAATTTCGTGATTGCACACCTGGAAAAGCCACAATTGTTGACAAAGATGCAGTGGACGCACCATCACTGCCACAGGCGATAGGCATTGCAAACTCGTTGATGACTTAATTCAAAATGACCGGCGAATCACTCAACAGCATATCGCAAACCATCTTGGAATATCCAAGGAATGTGTTGGATTCATTATCAACCAGTTAGGATACCGTAAAGTCTGTGCACGATGGGTACCATGTCGTTTAACAGACAAGAACAAACAGTGCCAAAAGGAATGCTGCCACCAACTTTTGCAGCGCTACTGTGACGAAGGAGATGACTTTACTTTGAATATCGTGATGGAAGATGAGTCATGGGTGCATCATTATGACCCAGAAGAGAAAAAACAAAAGCGCTGAGTATCGACATTTGTCTTCTCCTCAGAAAAAAAAAGTAGAACACAACCATCCACAAAAAAATTCTTTTGTCTGTGTTTTGGGATGCTCGAGTTTATGTGGCCGATTATCTTGAACGAGGTGCAACGGTAAATTCTTCTCACTACATACAGACTCTACAACACCTCCGATGTCGAGTTTGTCGTGTCAGAGGCAGCCTGGAGCCAATAATCTTGCATTATGACGACGCTCGTCCACAGACCTCACGCGCAACTGAAGAGGCAATGAGAAAGCTGAAGTTTGAACTGCTTCCACTCCCTCCTTATTCCCCCGATCTTGTGCCTAGCGATTTTTATTTTTTTCCTCTACTCGAGAGACCTCTAGCGTAAACATTACACCTCGGACGATGAACTGAAAGCAGCCATCAAGTCCTGGATTCAAGGATAGTCTGAGGAATTTTTCAGTGACAGAATGAAAAAACTTGTTGCACATTGGGAGAAATGTATTAGTCTTAATGGCGACTGTGTTGAAAAATAAACATATGATTCTGAAGCTTAAGAATTGTACTTTAATTTACTTTCTGCCCGATCTTCCTAACTGTTTTTGTCTGATTTCTACAAGCATGTTGTTAGGGGAAAAAGCCGGATACTAGGGGTCGGTATCGGCTTGTACACCTAAACTTGAAGTCTTCCAAAAAGTTACCAAAAGTTCGGGAATAGTTTTATAACCGTGAAAAACCTTGGAGAATGCTAACTGTTATGATGAAAACGGCTGCCACTCACAGAATTAACCTCCTGTAAGAAAGGTACTAAGTTAGAAATAAAAGTTGAAGTCAGGATCACTAAAGTATATATTCTTAAAATTTCCACTGAATTTACATAAAGTCACAGTTAGCAATGGCAATCGGAGTTAATCATTAGCCGAAGATCACAAGTCATGAAACAGAACAGACCGCTCCATCCTGAAATGAAAGTAAAAGTTCACATTGATGAGTCACATGTCGGAAAATTTCGAAGTTCTACAGTTGCCTATCCTGTCAGTCAGCCATGTTGGTTTCCGGTCTCCCAGCAGCCACCGCGAGCCGGTCTCACTCAAATTCGCTAAACAACGCGCTACATGCTCTCGCGACCAAGTGCTTCAACAAAACTGCCTGGAAGCCAGCAGCCGGCCTACCTTTATTAGAAATGGCCTACTGACCTAAACAACAGTCTATCTAGAAAAAATTTTGTTAACGGAGAACTTCCAGAAAATCACAAGAGATAGTGCGTAACTAAACGAGTGTGGTGGTGTGGTTGGTTTTTGTTCTCAGAGCTTCCAGACCGGTGTAAATGATTTTTGAAAGTTGGTTAATCGGAAAGCTCACATGTTTATAGTATTGCCGAACGTCACGTCCGGAATATGAATCTGCTAAAGTTTAAAGTATCCAGTTTATACTATGTTTAAAGTGTTCCCCAGCTCTTGCCGAGTTCAGTGGTGTAAAAATCTTTTAAATCGGTAAAGGATGTCAAAAGTTATTGAATTTCTAAAATTTGCTGATTTCCTGGTGGTGCAAGATTTTCTTCACTTTTTATTTAAAGTCGGTTGTGGTCTGAAACTATTTTTAAAACGTGCCTTTATTTTATTTAAGCACTTTAGAAAGTTTTTAGTTCGTGAAGTATGTTAGCCAGATAGAATTTTAAATTGCAAATTGGTTTCTACGACGTCACAGGATAACGGACTTTAACTTATTTATATCTTCTGCTTATTAGTTGATGGCTATTGGAAACTTAGAGAATATTGACTTGCCGGTTATTTAGTTTGTTTAAATCTACTTTTAAAGCTCTGAAATTACTTAGATGTGCTGGAATTTATTATTGAAATTACCACATGTGGTGATGCTTTAAAAATCATATTTACTGCTTTAAATTAGTCTGGAACTTCGAGTTATTGGCGAATTTAAAATCAAATGGTGAAAGTATTATTATTAAAGTGCTTTACAGTGGTCAATTATGTGGAATATTAGTGCTGTGGTTGTTTAACCAAATCTTGTTTACTTTACTTCAGAATTATTATGGATTACGCTCATTTAGGTAAGTTTACTGTTTACATTTTATTAGAAACTTCTTATTTAAGGTTGTTATGTGTTGTTTATTTACTTTTCTGAACCTAAAGTGTTGTTATCTCGATTTCAAACTATGGTATCATGTATTGAACGTTAACCTCAAACTTCGTCGGATTTTAACTGAATATTGAAAATAGAGTAAGGTAGCTTACAATGTGTGCATTATTTTTCAGCCTACCCTTGTACTTTTCATTGCCTTTGTTGTTTGGTTAGGGGCTTTCATGATTTTATTGGTTGCCCTGCGGAAGTGTTCCAAGTCGGACTGATTTTGGAGTTGTTGAGTGCAGTACATTTATATCTTACTTGATCTGGTATCGATTACGCAGAAGAATGTTGTAGTGCTTTCTATATCTTTGGAGATGTACATCAAAGAGTAGTTGTAGTCTGACTGTTGTGAAGTAAACATGTAGTTACAAACTGTAATGTGTGTGTGTGCGCGCCTAAATAAAAGAATAGTTACAGACCATATAGTATAATTAACATGATAGCAGAGCGTGGTTGACAAAGGTCTGTGGCTTACGAAATGGAAAAGTACTGTCTAATATTTAAGAAAGTTTTATTTCAAGTAAAAATGTCTGACATTGTTTTTAACGGCGAGGACTATGGAAATTGGAAGAAAAGAACAGCGATGTATCTAAAGATGAAGAAATGTTATACAGTGGCTTCAAGAGAGAAAACAAGTATGGATAATGCAGAAACTTGGGAAGAAGAAAATATGAAGGCAGTAAACTACATCTATGGTGCTATTACGAATAAGAAAATTGAGTTTGTGAGTGATAAAGTAAATGCTTTTGAAAAAATGACAAAGTTCGATGAATTATACTACAAGGAATCGACTGCACTCCAAATAATTTGTAGAAACAAAATGGAAAAAACATGTTAAATGACTGCAATGAAACAGTGACATTCTTTAGTGATTTTGAAAAGACAGTGAAAGAATTGAAAGCAGCTGGGGCTAAACTGACTGAGAAAGAAAAATCAAACTTTGCCGAATTCATTGAGCTACATCGGTGATTTGGTCAATGTTTTGAAAGAAGATCAAACTGTTGAATTTGTTAAAAGTAAAATTTGATTAATTGACTTTAAAGACAAAGGTGAAAGTGAATGTGTAAAAACAAATGCATTCCATAGTATGAGAAAATCTGGTACGAGTCATCAGGAACAATTGTGTTGGGGTTGCGGAAGAAGAGGTGATTTCAAGAGAGATTGTCGTCGAAGTGAAGTAAATGAAAGAGGCACAAGAAATCACACCAGGCAGTATCAAAGAAGCAGCAGAGGAAATAACCATCTACGTGGAACTTTCAGAGGTCACAACAACGATCAACCGTGGAGTGGAAGTAAGCAGCATGGATCCAGAAACGGCCAGTATCAGCATGGTCGAGAATACCAGCATAGTGAAACTGCTACAAGCAGTTTTGTAATAGAAGTTAGGACCTTGATGGTGCAAAATAAAATGTACACTGGTAACAAAGAACAGATTAAAATTGATTGGTTATTGGATAGTGGTTGTACAGATCATGTTGTAAATAATGAAGAGTATTTTTCTGAGTGTGTAACTTCAGAACAACCTGTAGAAGTAAAGATTGCTGATGAGAAAATTTTGAAAGCAACTAAAATAGGAAATTTAGTTAGTTATTTTTCAGTTGATGAGAAAATCATTCAAATTAAAATGGAAAATGTATTTTATGTTAAAGACGTGAATAGAAACTTGATTCGTTATGTGAAAGTAACAGACAAGCACAAAATTCTATCTGTAGGAAACGTTTCAAAAGTTTTTGATAAAAATAATAGGCTAATTGCAATTGCTATGAAGGAAGGTAATCTGTATAAAATGACAAGTAGCATTTTTAAGAAAGATTTTAATGTAAATATTGTGAGTAACAGTGATTCTATGACCAAAAAGAAGAGATGGCATCACACATTGGGTCGTTTAAATTTGTGTAAAGATCAATTATCAGTTGGTTTACCTAAAAGTTTAGAGTCTGAATATATGAAGTGTAAAGTTTGTATTGAAAACAAAATGCACAATTTACTTTTTGAAAATAATAGAAGGAAAGCAGAAGGGATTTTAGAAATTATTCACACTGATTTAAATGGGCCTCACTCAACTCTTGGTATGAATGGTAAAAGATACTTTCTAACCTTTATAGATGATTATAGCAAAGCAGCTTGTGTTTACACTATCAAATCTAAAAATCAAGTTATTTATGATTGTCTAGTTGCATATGTAAATGAAATCGAAAATTTGACAGGTAAAACTATTAAGAAACTGAGATGTGATAATGGAAAGGAATATTTAAATTAAGATGTTTATCAATTTGTAAATGAAAAAAAAATTGTTTTAAATGTTTGCCCTCTCTATGTACACAAGTTAAACGGTATGGCTGAAAGATATAATAGATCTATCATGGATATGTCACGGTGTTTGCTAGCTGAAGCAAAAGTACATAGGAAATTTTGGCCTGAAGTAGTTTGTACAGCAGCTTAACTTAAAAATAGAATTTTAGCTAATACTATTGAAAAGAAAACTCCCTATGAAATTTTACTAGGAAAAAAAACAAATATTAAACATCTAAAGCTACATGGTAGTAAAGTTTCTGTAAGAGTGCCAGAACAATAGAGAAAGTCTAAATGGGATCATAAAGCTGATATGGGAATTTTATTAGGTTATAGTGAAGTTGCCTACAGAGTATTAGTGAATAATAAAATTGTTGTTGCAAGACATGTTGATATTGTAGAGACTAATGTTAAACTTATACTCTTAAAGGGTTATGATTCAGAGAGTGACTGTTCTAGTGATGAATGATGAAAATGAATCTGTAGATGAGAAAAGGATAGAATGAGATGTTAAAGGAGGTTTAAACAGTGATAAATATAATCAAGGACTTAAATTGACAAGGTCAGGTAGAAAATGTAAAATGCCAGATAGATTTAATGATTATGTCTGTAGCAGTATCATTTATGTAAACTTTTGCAGTGTTGATAGTCCAGAAAATTTTGTGGAGGCAATTAATTATAAAGAGTGTATTGGAAACAATCTGTGGATAAGGAGATTGACTGTTTATATCAAAACAAAACATGGAAACTAGTAATTAAACCAGAGAATGTAAATGCTCTTGACATAAAGTGAGTTTAAACACAAAAATCGGGTAACACTTATAAAGCAAGACTAGTTGTAAGGGGTTTTCAACAAAATCAAGTTGTGGATGATATATATTCGCCAGTAGCTAAGATGCAGACATTGAAACTTTTATTGTCATACTGTTGTCAAAATGGTTTAGTAATAGAGAAAATGGATGTTGAGATTGCATTTCTTAATGGTAAAGTTTTATCAGAGGTCTACATAAAACAGCCAAGAGGTTATGAAGATGGTGCTAATAGGGTTTGTAAGTTGAATAAAGCATTGTATGGTATACGAGAAAGCCCTCGAGATTGGTATGATTGTTTTGATGAATTTATGAGAAATTAGGGTTTTGCAAAATGTGAATTTGATTATTGTCTGTATACTTTGATCGATGGAAATGATGCAATTTATTTAATAATATTTGTTGATGACCTATTAATTTGTTGGAATAGTAGAAAGAAAATAGATAAACTCAAGAATCTGAGAAATTCAAGATGAAAGACTTACGTTAAGCAAAAACCTATTTAGCAATTAATATAGATTACAATCAGAAAGAAAATGTTATGAGTTTGAGTCAGGAAAATTACATCAATTTCTTAGCTTCAAAGTATAAAATTGTAAACACAAAATTGTATGAAACACCAATGGAAGTAAATTTAAAGTTAGAACCAGTGAATGAAATATGTCAAGGCATTAGATACAGAAACTTAATAGGTGCTCTTTTGTACATCAGTTCAGGAACTAGACCAGATATCACTTACAGAGTTAATTACATAAGTAGGTTTCAGAATTGTTACATTACAGTTCATTACAAGTATGCATTAAGAATATTAAAGTATTTGTATTTAACAAAAAATTGAAATTAAATTTCTGTAGAAATGAAAATGTAAAATTTTTGGATTGCTATGTAGATGCAGATTGGACAGGTGATAGTGTAGATCGAAAGTCCATGTCTGGGTATGTAATTAGATTGTTTGGAAATTCAATATTTTGGAAATCGAAAAAACAAAGAGGTGTCACCAAATCTTCCACTTTTGCTGAATATATAGCATTGTCAGAAGCTGTTACTGAACTTAAGTTTGTTTTGGATGTATTAAGGACTTTTAATGTGAATGTCGGGGAGCGTGTCCAAGTATAGAAAGGCATTATGTAAAGCTAAGTTTAAAAGGTTTAGAGAGATGTTGAATGTGAATTAATAGAAGTCTAGATATAACTGTAAGGAGGCATGTTGAGTATAGTACATTTGTAACTGACTTGATCTGGTATCAATTACAGAGCAGAATGTTCTAGTACTTACTATATCTCTGGAGATGTACATCAAAGAGTAGTTGTAATCTCACTGTTGTGAAGTAAACATATTGTTATGAACCGTATTGTGTGTGTGCCTAAATAAAAGAATAATTACAGACCGTATAGTATGATTAACATAATTAACAGGTGTAGTTGTATTAGGTAACCCTGAATGTATGCTTTATCATCTCCAATTCTGTGGACAGATTTTCAGTCACACAATCCCACAGCTCTAGCGCATATCTCTGTCACAGACTTATGGTGGGACAAAGTATGCAGACACCCATTTCTAAGTATTGATGTATGATGCACCTGAGATCATGAAAGGTGCCTCCCCGAAGATTGCAATTTGAAAACATTATCGGAAGCAATCGGGCGATCCCTGGTTTAATGCCGTCCAAACCTTCCACACCCGAATCAACATGTGAGCCCCTATCAGGGCCATAGTTAAGGATTGTCTATATTAACACTGAAGGCATGTCATCAGCCAAAAAGGAATCTATGCAATCAACACAAATGACAGATTTTGTGTGTACAGGAGACACACAGAAGTGAAATGTGGCAACCCAAAATAAATGGAATGATATGGGCAGATAAGAGACCTCACCATAAATATGGATGTACCATCTTCACCTGACCTGTTCTTAGATTCTGTCCACGGCCTTCACAGAAGAGAATGAGTCCTCACCATTGAGCTTAAAACTGTGATCTCTTGTTTATATAAACCACCCAGCAGTAAATCCACTGTCAAACCAAAATCAACACCTACAGATGTTATCAGGGATTTCAACTCTCATGGTACTGCTTGGGGCTATGGCTTTGATGACGATAAAGGCATTGCAGTAGAAGAATGGGCAGATGTAAATCAACTTACTATCGTACATGATCTCAAACTACCAGCATCTTTCATCAGTGGGAGATGGAGACAGAGCTAAAACCCTGATCTAATTCTCAGCAGTAATCACATCAGCCAGCAATGTGTTTGCAACAGTGAGACCCCAGAGAGTTCCTTTCCACAGGAGGTATAACTTAAAGAGAGCCGACTGGTCCACGTTCACAGAAATGTCGGATGCTGCTGTGTCTACTATTGAACCAACACCAGAATCATATGACACATTCACTGCAACTGTGAAAAAATACTACAGAAGATCCATCCCCCATAACTGCTGATCATCATATATTCCAGGCCTCACCTCAGATCAAGGATTATAAAACACTGTTCCAGGATGATCCCTTTGGCGAAAAGACTGTAGAAGCTGGCAATCAACTTAGCTCATGTCCAAGTGAAGCAAAAAGAAACTGCCAAATCAAGACATTAGAAGAGCTGGACCTGACAAGGCAAGGAAACTTCTAAAATGCCTCAACAATGATCCATCAAAGATCACTGGACATTCCAACATTAACACAAACCAAACTGCACATCAGTTACTCATGAACGGGAAGAACATTCATTAAAGTAGACCATCTAAAATACAAAAGAAAATGCACAGAAACAGTCAGGAAGAGATGACCAACCTCACTGATCCTTTTAGTAAGTCAGAGCTACAAAACAGGGAAGTTGGCAGGCCTTGACATACACTCAGGATAAATTAAAAACTTTGGAAATAAAACCAATAATGGGTTCTACAGCTCTTTACCAAATGTATGAGCACATATAAAATTCCGAAGGTGTGGAAAAGGATGAGAGTGATTGTCCTGCTGAGACATGGAAAAGAAGGGAACAATCCCATAGGCTTTAGACCTATCACGCTTTTGTGTCACCTTTAAAAAATATTTGAATGATTAAATCTGAATCGAATCCAGCCTGTGATTGATCCTAAACTTATACCACAGCAAGCTACCTTTCAACCTGGTAAAAGTAGTACTGGGCAACTGCTGAACTTAACACAGTTTAACAGTGGACGGATTTGAGACCCATAAGGCCACGTGCATGATCTGTGTAGATCTGTCAGCAGCATACGATACTGTTAACCACCAACTATTCCTTGACACGGTCTACAATCTGACAAAGGCCACCAAATTAACCAAGCTTATCACTACTCTTCTCCAGAACTGTGGGTTTTCCATTGATGGAGAGTACAAAAAAAAAAAAAAAAAAATCTACCTCAATCCTTTTCAACATATATAGAAATGATCTGCCATTACAACCAGCTACCAGGAGCTGATGACCTTGCCCTTACCTCACAGAGCACAAAGCTTGAAGTTTTAGAACGACTGTCTGCTGCTCTTGAAGGCCTATCAAGCTATTATAGGGAAAATCACTTAAGCCCTAACCATTCAAAAACCGAAGTGTATGTGCATTTCACCCAAAAAATAGGAAAGCTCAGCGTAAATTGAAAGTAATGTGGTCAGGTACTGAACTGCAGACATGTAACTCCCCAAAATATCTGGGAGTGACACTCAAGAGAACTCTCACATATAAGAAGCACTGCATGAATTGCAAAATGAAGATAGCTACAAGAAAAAATTGCTGTGCATACTAGTTGGATCACAGTGTGGCAGTCAACCACAAACTATACATACATCAACAATGGCCCTTTGTTACTCTAAGAGAACATGCATTCCCAGTTTGCCACTCATCTCACACCAAACAGGTGGATTTAGCTCTCAATAAAACCTGTAGGCTAGTGACAGGTTGCCTAAAGCCTACCCAAATTCACAGGCATTACCAGCTCTTGAGGATTGCACCATCCAGTATTATGAGAGAAATGGCTGCGAACAAGGAGAGGACACCACTGACAGTTGCAGAGCGCTTGCCACCTGGTCACATAGAGGACTGGAATACGAGGGTGAATCAAATATAAACAAGACTTTCGGCCGTTCGGGCGCAATAGTGGTGGGAGAACGTTCCCGCTTCGTTTGGCGATAGGTAGGTTTGTCAGGAGTGGTGGAAGACCGTTAGCCCCCCCCCCCCCTCGACTCGCTCAGTGCCAACTGTCACGATGTCGGAGCAAGAGGTACACTCGTTGATTGCGCAACGTGTTATAATCAAGTTTCTCGCTGCAGAAGGCGTAAAACCGGCAGAAATCTTGAGGAGATTGACTGCCCAGTTCGGGAAAGAGACACTGTTGCGAGCCAGAGTGTTTGCATGGCATAAATAGTTTGTGGATGGTCGTCATCATGTTGAAAATGAGAGCCATAATCGCAGACCCCGCACCAGCATTACAGAGAACAACATCAGCTGTGTTAGACGGCTTATTGAAGATGACAAGCGTCTTACCACTTCTGAAATTGCAAGTAAGGTCGGAATAAGTTATGGGAGCACTTACTCCATACTCACAGAGGAGCTTGGGTTACCGTAAGGTGTGCGCCACGTGGGTTCCTCGCCTTCTCACAGCAGAACAGAAATTGAATCGACTTCAGGTGTGTGAGCGTCTTCTGGCACGATTTCGGGAAGAAGGGGACCCATTTCTGACTCACATCATCACCTGTGATGAAACTTGGGTGCACCACTACACCCCTGAGTCCAAACAAGCGAGTATGGAGTGGAGAAAAAAAGGAGAACCTGGACCAGTGAAAGCCAAGTCACGACTATCG
The DNA here is from genome assembly GCA_031002005.1 of Vandiemenella viatica. Taxonomy (NCBI): domain Eukaryota; kingdom Metazoa; phylum Arthropoda; class Insecta; order Orthoptera; family Morabidae; genus Vandiemenella; species Vandiemenella viatica. The sequence continues at coordinate 305,540,620 of JARYHS010011408.1, forward strand.
GCTGGCAAGGTTTTGGCTACGGTTTTTTTTTGACCAGCGTGGTTTGCTGCACCTCGATTTTTTGCATGAGCGCAGGACAATCAATGCGGCCTACTACTGCGACATTTTGAGTGAGGTCCGACTTGCATATCGCCGCAAAAGACGAGACCTACCGATGAGGAAAGTGGTTATTCTCCATGACAATGCTCGCCCCCACACAGCAGCCTTAACCAGGGAAAAATTGGAGAAACTGGGGTGGGAGACACTGGAACACCCTCCTTACAGTCCAGACCTGTCACCCTGTGACTTTCATGTGTTTGGTCCTCTCAAGGAAGCTTTGGGAGGCCAAAAATTCAACAGTGATGCTGAGGTGGAAGCCTACGTGCGCAGTTGGCTGCAGACACGACCTGCATCTTTCTACATGGAAGGAATTGGAAATCTGCCTATCCGCTGGGAAAAATGTGTTTCTAAAGCAGGAGATTACGTAGAAAAATAAGATGTGTACTTTTTTGCACATAAAATAAAAATAATATTTTTAAAAATAAAGTCTTGTTTATATTTGATTCACCCTCGTATCTGGTGATCCTTAAGTCGATTGCAAACAGAAGTGGGCAGGTCCAAGGAAAACTTGGTGAAATGGGATTATACTGATGCTACCAGTATGAAGTGCGGGTGTGGTGAGGACCAAACTATGAATCATATGCTCGATTGCCCTATGTTCCCATCATCCTGCAACAAAAATGATCTGTTTTGAGCAACATCAAAGGCACTTGAGGTTGCAAAGTACTGGGCTAAATGTGTTTATAAAACTTTTAGTTTGCACAATATTTTTACTGTGTATTTGTTGTTTGTGATTAAAGAATAATAATAATATGATGCACTTAATGTTCCTAGCTCCCACTCTGTCCAGCTTTCTCATAAAAACATCCCAAGAAGCATAGGAACTATTGTGGTCCCCACAGCCTGCGAGTGCAACCCAGTACAGGTTTAAACTCAATGCACACTGTGAACATGTACGATTTTCTACAAGAAAATTATGTTAATGACATTTTTACCACTAAAAAAAATATAATGGGCATATTAAAGCCACAGTAGCCAAATAATGACAGTAATGGAGAGGAATGCCTGCAACACAGCAGAAGCAGCAAAGATGGAAAAATAACACTCGAGCCAAGATCCTATTTAGACAATTCCAGTCAGCTAAGAAAGGTTCGTACTTCATCCTTGGGCAAATAGAATAAATCTCCAAAAATTATCTTCAATCCATTCAAACAAACTAGGGTATACAGATGACATTTATCATTTATTTTAACTAATTATAACCTCCAGGATTCTTTTAGTGTCTTCCTTGCCAGTATATTCTCAACTTTGTCTGGCTATTCCCACAAATATATATACCATCTTCCACTATTTCATATTCCATAAAATTGACATCACTAAACATTTCCTTTATACATTCTTACAATTTATAGGAGATACATCTGCTGTTCTCATGTACCTCACATCTGCTAAATCTAGAATGTATCCTAAGCTCTCAATATCTTTTTAACTGCTTTACGTCTCTCAACAGCGAGGTCTTTAGAGACGGGAAAGGATGGGGGCAAGGAATGGGAAGGAATTCGGCCATGGCCTTTTTAAGGAAGCATCCCAGCACATGCCTGGAGTGATTTGGGAAACCATGGAAAGTCCAAATCTGGATGCCCGGACGGGGATTCGAACCGCCATCCTCCCGAATGCGAGGCCAGTCTCAATATCTGAAAGTCATACTGTAACTCTACCACATCCTCTCAGCTGTAAGTTTTTTTTTTCTTTTTTTTTTGTGGTCATTAGTCTTTCGAATGGTTTGATGCAATCCTCCATCCCTTCCTATCTTGTGCTAACCTCTACATACCCTTACAACTCGCATCCTCAATTATCTGCTTCATATATTCTAACCTGTTTCCCTCTACACTTAATACCTTTGACTGTTCCCTCCACTAACTAATTAACCAATCCTGCATGTCTCAAAATATGACCTTTTCTCACCCATCATTTCCAAATCTTGTTCAATTCATTTTTTGTCTGACCACTTAGTTTACAGCATTCTTCTGTAGCACCACATTTCAAATGCTTCAATTTTATCTTTTTCTGGTATTCCTAAAGTTCATGCTTCACTACCATAAAGTGCTGTGCTCCATACATAGAGTTTTAAAAAGTTATTTCCGAGTCCTATATCAATATTTGAAACTAAACGATTTCTTTTTCATGAAGGCTCTATTTGCTAGTGCTATTCTGCTTTTTACATCATTCCAGCTTCGGCCATCGGTTGTAATTTTTCTTCCCAAATAGCAGAATTCACTTCTATTGCATCTGATCCTATTTTTATAAATAATCTACTGTGACTGGTATCATTTCTGTTACATTAAATCACTTTTGTCATGCTGTAATTTATATTCAGTCCAAAATCTTCCTTCAGTATTTTGTTTATGTCATTCAATACTTTTCAATAATCTCGGCCTGTTCTGCTAACAAGAGGATGTCATCAGTAAATCATAGCAAACTGATTTTTTCTCCTTGAATTTTTCTTTTACTTTCTTTATTACTTCTTCAATATACAAGTTCAATATTAACATGGCTAGACTCCAACCTTGTATCTCACCCTTTTTAACTGATGCATGTCTCTCATGACACTCTACTTTCATTATAGCCACTTCATTCTTATATAGTTTATAAATTATTCTTCTATCTTGATATTTCAGACGTGACTTCTTTAAAAATTATAACATCTTGTCACACCTAACATTATCGAAAGCTTTTTCAAAGCAACAAATGCCATACAAGTATATTTGTTTTTCTTGATCCACCCTTCAAGCCAGAATTACTGCCCTTGTACCACGGTTTTTCGTAAACCCAAACTGATCTTCACCTACTCTTTCTTCTGCTACCCTTTCCATTATTCTGGTCAGTAATTTTGAAGCATGTGATATTAGACTAATGGTGTAATAATTCTCACATTTTTTGGTGTTTTTTCTTTCTTCAGAAATGTGAAGGATATTTTTATTATTTCTCCCATTTCATAGCTTTTTGATGTCAGTTTGAACAATCTTTTGATTCCTTCTTCTCCTAGGGATTTAAGATCTGCAGGGATCCCATCAGTTCCAACTGCCTTATTTGCTTTCAAATCATTCAGAGCTCTCTATCAAACTCTGTCCTCAGAACAGGATGCCACAAATCAATGTTGACATCGCCTTCCTTTTCCATTACACTATTGTTCAAGTTGTCCCCATCATACAGTTTCTCAATGTATTCCTTCTTTAACCAGTAGATTTGTATTAAACCCCCTCTCCCTGCTCATCCTTTTGTAGTAGACATGATACTCACAAACTAGGTAATTTCATGACCTGAGATCCAATCTGAATCCAGATACATTGATATGAATTACAAATTCTGAAAATACTATTTTTCACAATCAAAAAAGGGATTCTGCAAATGCACATACCTTATCCAACTCCATGTTGAAGAGTGAAAACCTAGCATGCAATGACCAACACTTATTTTTCCACTGGATAAATATACCCCATGATGAAATATTACTTTTAAAGACTTAATTGCTACCTATATCGCTCTGCTGCCTTGGCAACTCATTCCAACTAACAAAAACACCCGTCCAGTCCACGTGATGGCAGCAGTTCACCAGGTGACTGAAATTTTACTGCAGAAATGCCTTTTGTGCCATTTTTCTGGTTATATTATATTCCACCTTTTGCTATGCAATTACTGGCCTTTTACTGCGTCTTTAATGTTATGGTGTTTTACATAACCTGTAAAATCTCGTTTTCAGTTTCCAAGATATAAAGATATACAAAAATTTCAAAGTTTTTACACCAGAAAAGATATTTGGAAACAAAATTGGAAGTTAGGCTAACCTTGCCCAGCGTCATAGTCCCCTCGTGTTGGGCACGTCCCACGAACAGTGGCTCTCCCTCTTCAGTCTCGCCCGACGGCAGTGAACCGTCGGGAACTTGTCCCTGTGCTGCGGGGAGCCAGGCAACTTCACAGCCACACAGCACCTGTCACAAACAAAACCACCACTGCTACCACTCTGAGCTAATATTCTAATAGCTAATCCAATCAAAAAAAGTTAATTTTGTGGCCTTTACTCAAAAGACACTGTAAAAAGAAACAGACTTTTTATACGTGATGGGGAGACATGAGTCACCAATTATCTATTTACAATCAAGCAGTAAGAAGATTAATTAAAAGTCAAAACTGATGTATACTGAAATGTGTTGAAATTTATTAATCTTTCAATATTCTAAATATTTAGTACCAAAATTAGCTGTCGATTGTCATCTGAAACAACTTTCCCCTATCCAACATTAAATAGGGAAATGAAAGCAACTTATGTTCTAAAGGAAATACACCATGCTAAATTTGATCAACCCCTCCTTTTGCTAGTATAATACTCAATAAATCAGAAAGGAACCATGTAATAGTTGAAAATAAGCCTCGGCTGAGGTACGGACTTAAAAATAATATCCTCTTCCAAATAAGTAATTCCTACAATGATAATTAGAAATAGTGTATTCCTGAGGACTTGTCTGATACACTAGTTAAATATCAACTCTTCATTGATGGACACTGTTCTCATGTGTCATGTGGCGGGTTGGGATGTGACCACATCTTTCCCCCTGCCACATGTCTTGCCTCCCACATGACTAAGACTTATGTCGAAATATTGTGCAATTTGTTTTTGTGTTTTGACGTGTTCGTCTCGCCTTCCTGCCATCATCTGTGGTAAGTGATGGGTATCTGTTTATTTTTCCCTATCCTATCTTATTTTCAGTGCCTCGCAGCAGTTTCTTTGTTTCCGTTATCCAATAATGAACAAAAAGAAATACAAGACATTCAGGTGATACGAGAGGCTAACATAGATTCAGATCACTACTTAACAAGATTCAAAATTTGTACAGGAAATTGATGTGAAAGAAATTAGAACCTCAAAATTTAGAGAAGAATGGGAGAAACAAGCAACTATAAACTGGACAGACTTTAAAGATAAAATTATTCAGAAAAAAAGAGAGCTAATCCCACTTAAAAAGAAGAGGAAACATCCGTGGTGTAACACAACATGCGATAATGCACCCTAAGATTGATAGAAGGCACTTCTAAATTTTAATAGTAACCAAACAGAACTATCTCTCTCTCTCTCTCTCTCTCTCTCTCTCTCTCTCTATCACACACACACACACACACACACACACACACACACACACACACACACACACACACACACACCAGGAGTTCCTTAGGATCAGAAAACAGCAAGAACCATAAGGAAAATCAAGAGAGAGTACATAAACAAACAACTGAACTCCATAGAGAATGACTTCAAGATGTATAAATAACATGCGAGATGTTTACAAAACCTTTGCAAGTCAAATCAGAGGGTACACACCACAAAATATGTGTTTGAGGAAAGACAATGGGGAAATTGGCACTAACAAACAAAGAAAATTGTGCAAAATTAGCAAAATACTTTTCAAAATTACTAAATTGCCCACAACCAACAAATAGATTTTTAACAGAAGAAATCAGGGACAGACAAAAGAATCAGAACCCCCAACTCGAGAAGAAATTTATAGACACATTCCGAAACTCAAAAATAACAAAACATCAGGAGAGGATGGGATAGTAGTGGAACTGCTGAAAAATATTGGACCCAAAATTTTAAGAGAGATTACAGAAATAATTCAAGAAATTTGGAGAAATTAAAAGATGCCAGCAGACTGGAAATGTGCACTTATCCATCCAATTTTCAAAAAAGGAACTGGAACTGACGTGAATAACTATAGAGGGATTTCACTACTACCAGTCACGTACAAGATATTATCCACATGTCTACTCAAAAGAACTCTAGAACATCTGGAAAAAAAACATTAGTGATCTACAAGCAGGATTCAGACCTGGAAGATCGTGCACAGAACAGATACACAATCTGAAAAGTGTTCTGAAACTGATGGCACTTAGAAGTAGACCAATAGTATGCGTGTTCGTTGACTTTAAAAAAAGCTTATGATTCCATAGATAGGCAATCCTTGTTTACTATCTTAAAAGAAAGGAATTTAGGTAACAAAACCAGAAGATTGATAGAACAGACACTAATAGAAACCACATCCTAAGTTAAATTCATGGGTGAAATATCTGAATCATTCGAAATTCGAACAGGAGTAACACAAGGAGATGGACTGTCACCACTACTCTTCAACATTGTATTAGATAAAGTAATGACAGAATGGAAAAAACAGCTGAAAGCAGAAAACTTGTGGGCACCCATAAAAATCGGAACAAAAGGACAATACATACCATATCTGGCATTTGCCGACGACCTAGCAATTACCACAGAAATAGAAGTGGCCATCATGCAAATAGAAATACTCAAGGAATGTGCAGAAAAAACAGGATCACAAATTTAATTTGAGAGAAAAAAAAAACGAATTTATAGGGAACAAAACAAACACAAAAACTAAGGACAAAATATAGTGAAATAAACATGGTAAAACAGTTTAAATATCTAGGCAAAATCATAGAACCAATGGGACTAGAAGGGAAAGCACAGGAAGCAAGAGGAGAGAAGATGAAGAAAGCAATGGGGTTAGTACAAAATACTTACAACAAAAAAATGTATTTCAGACAACACCAAGATAAGACATTACAACATGGTAACTAAGACAGAAGTTACAGATGCAAGTGAAACATTAGAAATGAACACAAAAAAAGCAACACAAAAAAAGCAACACAACAAATCAAGAAAGAAGAAAGAAAAATTATCAGAAAAATCCTGGAACCCAGAGTGAATTAAGATGGACTACAAAAACTACAGAGAAAATATCAAACAGAATCAGACATGAAGAAAAAAAGGCTGAAATTTTATGGACATCTGAGTAGACTTCCGAAGGAAAGAATCTCAAGACAAATTTTCGAATACACACAAACAGTAAAAACAACAACCACATGGATGAAGGAGGTGGAGAAAGACCCTAAGTCTGCAGGCATTGCTAAGGGAGACGTCACTGGCCAAGAGATTTTTAAAAAGAAAGTGAAAGCATGGGAATTTATTTCAGAGAAACAAAAGGAAAGATCTAAACGTGTCTGGACTGCTGAAGAAAAGAAAACAGTCAGTGAAAGAATGAAATATATTGGTCCGACAAGAAGAACATCCCAAAGAGGAACTGAACGCATCCAGTTAGGATTGCTTATCGTTCTCCATTATGGGGACATACAATAATAATAATAATAATAATAAACAATTTTTAGTACCAAAGAAGACTACGATGACAATGAGTAAATCCAAGGAATCAAAGGAAGTTATAGTACAGAAAAATGAAGAGCAAAAAAGATGGAAAAAAACTGATAAAGATAAAGGAAAGAAAGGAAAGAAAAGGAAGAAGAAATTAGGCACGGGAACAGCAATCTTTGGAAGCAGGAACAAGTGAAGGAATATAGTAAAAGGAAAAAATTAGAGTAACATATAGAAAAAATAGTGAACTGGGAAGTAAGGAAGAAATGGGGACTAGATAAGGAGTACAAAGGTGCAAGTCTAAGAATATGCAGGACATCACTAGAGATAAAAGGATTTTCAATTGAGTTTTCCACCCCGATGGTGCAGGAGACAAAATTAAATGTTAATTGTTTTTGGTTTGTTGATCAATTTTTTTCTTTTATTTATTGTAAGATATTCAAATAAATTAAAAACAGGTTTGAATTTGTGGAAATATAAAGGGATGAGATTCTGTATTGGTCAAATTGTAAATTCATTGTTGACCAATAAATAATGTGGGGGACACATGTGAGGTACACAATCTCATTAATTGTGAGAATTAGTTGTTTTTGTCTTTACTGCTTTACGCCTCATCGACAGCTAAGGTCATTAGAGGCTGGATGGGATGGGGGACAAGGAACAGGAAGGAATTCGGCAGTGGCCTTTTTTTAAGGAAGCATCCAGCCATTTGCCTGGAGTGATTTGGGGAAACCATGGAAACCGAAGTCTGGATGCCCGGTCGGGGATTCGAACCCGCGTCCTCCCGAATTCGAGGCCAGAACGTTAACCGTTCACCCACCACGCTCGGTGTGAGAATTGTTGTTATAAGAATATTTCTTTTCACTAAGGAAATATGATTATGTATAGTAATTGGACATTTAAGTTTCAAGGTTAGAGAACGTCGAGCCAGACCAAATAAGGTCTCTGGTTATGAGTAGGTCTTGTAAAAATGGTGACTTGAGAAGCATGAATTTAAAGACATTCCAAAATCCTGGAGGAGGAACACAGAATTGTAATTTGAATGTTCATCAGTAAGTATGGTGTCTTATAAGTCCCAAATAAAGCAGATTTGAAGTATACAGTTCAGTTTTATTTTTTGTTGTTAACAATAGTTAATCCACTTTCAGTTTCCACTAAAGAATATCAAGTAGTAATCAGTGTTCTGTGGACTTAAGATTTATGAGAGGCTGAAACCTACTGAAGGCTTTCAATATATTGGTTTAAAAACAGTGCATCCCCTGGCATAGTTCTGTCATTGAACATATTAAATATTACTTGTATAATTTCATTCCATAAAACCAAGTACATTTACACCAATTTACAGTAAATTGCAAGACAAACACACAAAATAATATTCAATCAAACTCTAGCTTGCTACAAATGTTTCATAAAACAAAATTCCATTTAAAGTCTCGGTTTGAGGGCTGCTACAACATGGCCTCAATTAATATCAAGGGAGTAGAAATAAAATAACTACATTTGTTGGACAGATTGTGAAATAATAATAGAAACAAAGGTTATTTTAATTTAGGCTTGAATGCATTTTTACAGATTTTTATCAAGAGCTTGTAGATTTTTTTTTAAATAGGCTCCATTTAATTGAATTAACTCCATCCAGGAAGCTTAAACAAAACAATAAAAGAATCACACATATACATAGTTGGAATCATGAGCTATGTTCTTGAGTTCACAAAAAATACAACAGAAAAAAAGCGCTTCAGTTTTTGCCCATTTTCCAACTATCCCAGCAACTTTTCAAATTTTCATTCCCTAAAAACTTTATTTCATCTTTTTTTTTAAACAAATTTGTCCATTAAAAAAAAAAAGCACTTTCAGTTTTAACAAAATTTTCAGTTTCCTAATTTTCTGGGCAGCTTTTCCAATTTTTACTACCCTAAAAACCTTATTTAGACTGTGGGGATCATAAAAGGTGCCTCCCCGAAGATTGAAATTTTCAGTTTCCACTAAAGAATATCAAGTAGTAATCAGTACTTGCCAGCCAAACCTTTCACACCAGAAACATCAGCGTGCCAGGTCACCTGAAAAGGCAAGACTACAGTTGTACAAAATGAAGGTCCCTAACATTTTAGGACCACTGACAGTTGCAGAGAACTTGCCACCTGGTCACACAGAGGACTGGAATGTCTGGCGGTCCTTAAGTCAATTGCAAACAGGAGTGGTCAGGTCCATGGAAAACCTAGTGAGATGGGATTATACTGATGCTACCAGTATTTAGTGCGAGTGTGGTGAGGACCAAACCATGAACCACATGTTCGAGTGCCCTATGTGCCCATCATCCTGCAAAAAAAATGATCTGTTTCGAGCAACATCAAAGGCACTTGAGGTTGCGAAGTACTGGGCTAAATGTGTTTAAAGTTGTTTACTTGAACAATGTTTTAACTGTGTATTATATGTTCAGGATTCTACAATAATAATTTAAACTGCTATGAACATTTAAAAAACAATAACAAAACTGGTCCATAGACAAAAGCACTTTCCGTTTTTTAATGAACTTTCCAATCTACCGGGCAATTCTTCGAGCTTTTTGTTCCCAAAAACCATATTCACATTATTACGAATATTTAAAGAAATTATCCAAATCTGTCCATACAAAAAAATACTTAGAGTTTTTTCCAATTTTCCAGGCAATGTTTCCAATTTTTCTTTCTATAAAGTCCTTATTCAGACTATTATGAACAAATTTTTAAAACTAATTTAGCCAAATTGTTTCAGCCATTCTCAAGTGATGAGGTTACCAAAGAACAGCATTTTATTTTTATTTATGTAGATATAACTGTTGAAACAAATATGTTACTGGGTTGCAGACTTTCTGAAGGGCAGAACACAGTGTGTAGTTGTCGACGGTGAGCGTTCATTTCATACCAAAATTAGGTCTGGGGTTCCCCAGGGAAGCGTGATATGGCCCCTGTTGTTTCTCATATACATTAATGATTTATGCGACATAATAAGGGGGATGAAAATATTATTTGCTGATGATGCTATTATTTATCAAGAAATCAAAACTCAGGATTACTGCATGTTGTTACAAGATGTTATGAAAATAATAGCGTGGTGTAAAGGCTGGCAGTTGGAGTAAAATACTAAAAAGTGCCAAGTCATGCGTGAAAGTAAAAAGGTGACACCATTTAGCTCTGAATATATAATTAATGGTATGGTCCTTAGAACAGTAGATTACACTAAATACCTAGGGGTAACAATTTGTAATAATTTGTCGTGGAATGAGCATATCAAGAAGTAATTGGGAAAGCAAATCCTATGCTCTGAATTCTAGGTCATAATTTAAAACAATGCACTTTGGAAGTTAAATTGGTTGCGTACAAGTCACTAGTGTACCCTCACTTAGAATATTATTGTTCTGTATGGGGTCCCCATCAAAAGGGGTTAGAGAAGGTTCAAAGAAGAGCCACTCGATTGGTGACAGGTATATATAGTTGGAGGGAAAGCGTAAGTGCGATGCTGAAGGAGTTAGGTTGGGAAGACCTGGAACACCAAAGGTGTTGCTCTCAACAGAAGCTAATTGAAAAATTCACAACTGACATATTTCAGAATGACAGCAAACAAATATTGCTACCAGCAACATTCATATCTCGGAATGACTGTGAAAATAAGAGAAATCAGGGCCAGAACAGATTTCTGTACTCAATTTCTCCACGAGTAATTAGGGAATGGAATAGAAAGGATTTACCAGGTGAGTAAACTTAAAATCTAACAGCAGTAGTTACCGATAAATCACTTTGGCCATGCTGATCTTGGAAAACCATGAAAACCCAGATCACTCCAAGTGAATGCCGGGATGTTTCCTCACAATAGCCCATGAGCGCCTCCTGCCATATCACATATACCCTTTCCTAACTATTAACCTTTCTGATAGATGCAACACACTTCCCAGCCACACTGCCACACACTTTTAGTGAATTGCAGAGTAATAATAATAATAAATATAATACCACCCACATTTGAAGAGAGAAAGGAGATCATAAAACAATTGAAAAACAACAGGGCACCAGTAGAATATGGCATTATTTGCGAATTCTGGAAGCTTGGAGACAAAAATCTCACAAAGAAAATTAGTAAAATTATCACAAATATTTGGGTCACAGAGAAAATCCCACAAGAATGGAAATGTACACTCTTTGGCAAAAAAATTGACTGTCCGCGCCTGAGTCTAAGTCCCTTATTTCGCACAATGTGGCATCATTGCGCGTATTCAACTCAGCGCCATCTGTTATTCATTTCCTTAAGTCAAGCCTCGAACAAAGCAGGAAGACTCCGCCCGCCCATTGACGATTCTTCTTGGTAGTCCATTTATCATTCCCCACATTTCAGTAAAAAGCTATTGACCGATCTCGAAACAGGTAACGCATTTTCCTGTCCCTGCATTGACTATAATATTAGCCAAGATATCGCCGACCATACCTCAATCGGACGAAATTCGGTTCCAGCTACACTTTTCTTAAATTCTGATCGTGAAACATATCGTTGAAGTTGTAATTAACAAGATTGCAATAAAGCGCAGTAAAAATGAGGTTCAGTTATACATTTTATTCCAAATAATTAGCGTAAAATTATAACGATATTTATTTATATATTGATGTGGCTAATTAGTTGCAATAATGCAACACATAATGGGGTGTGTGGTCGAGAAGTGGGTGTAAATGTTCAAAGATCCAGAGTTTTTAGTTCTACAAAACTATTGAAACGATTATAAAGAGATTATTTCGGATAATTGTCTAATGCCAGTTGAATGTAACTGACTTCCGAGGCAGGATAAGGTTGTTTACCCACTGCACGAGTCGTCTGTGAACATGAGCTCCGTTTGCTTGTGGCTAACCATCTAATCTTGTAAACGCGTGGTCCTCGGTTCGAGTCTAGTTTTTCCAATTTTTTTTTTGCATTTATTTTAAACAAGTCGAACCTACAACTGCGTTATGCGTAAAATATAACATCGACTCTTACCTGCTTGCGTCAGGACATAACATACTTAAGGAAAGACTCGTAACTGAGTGCTTCTTAATAAACTGCACACGTAACTATGAAAGCTTTCACAGAGGTAACACTGAAAGAAATCTTCTCGGGCTTCAACATCGTAGAAATAGTGTCGTGTGGTTACGTTAGGTGGACTATAACGAGTTCGCACCATCTTCAAGGAGACGAAAAACTAAATAATATTACTATACCAATTTCTTACTATGCGTCTGGATTTACGATTCGTCGACTTCTAAGTCATTAAAGGTGGAAAGGGAATGGAGACAAGGAATGGGAAGGAATTCGGACCATGGGTTTTGGAAGAAATAATCCCGCCATTCACACGAAGTGACTTGGAGAAACGAAGGAAAATCCAAATCTGGATAGCCGGATAGGAATTCAAACAAGCTTCCTCTCGAATGCGGAGCCATAGCGTTAACGCTCAGCCATTAGGTTCAGTTTTTCAATATCTTTCGTATTTGATCTATGATGCCGTCCATAAAATTATTTAAAAAATCTATTGAAAAGTTAAAAATCGTAAATTAAAATATATGTGCAGAAGTGAGTTCATCTGATGAGAGCGGGGATATCAAAAAAATCTCTGAAATCAGAAACGCAATTCAAATTTCATTTTCTCTCTCTCTACTCTTTCCGCCCCTCTCTCTTTTTTTTTATTTTTTTTTTTGCTAGGGCTTTACGGCTCGGCGACAGAAAGGTCATTAGAGGCGGGATCGGATTGGGGCAAGAAACGGGCAGGAACTCGGACATGGCCTTTTCAAGGAAGCATCCGGGCGTTCGCCTGGAGTGACTTGGGGAAACCATGGAAAACCCAGATCTGGATGCCCGGACGCGGATTCAAACCCGCGCCCTCCCGAATACGAGGCCAGAACGTTAACCGTTCACGCACCACACCCGGTACTTTTTTTTAATTTTTTAGCAGCTATCAAATTCAAAGTGAATATAAGCTCCCTCTTATATGGAAGATATTGTCATATTAATCCCGTTGTTTAATGAAGTAGTATTAAACCAAAAATGACGAGCAAAATTGATCGGTTTGCTAGTAACCAAATAGATAACATTTCAGTCTTTTCGTAGAAATGTTAAAAAAAATAATTCAATTCACATTCTAATTGAGCAAAGACCTCAGACCGGATGCTAAAACTACAGAAATTTGCAGTCTAAATAAAATTTGGTAAAATAAGAAATTTCAATGTAGTTATGATGTAATTCTCTATAATATTTTCTCATTTTTTTTCAAGTATGTCTTTCAGTAAAGATTAAGAGGTAGTTGGAATGAAATTATCACGCTGAGCAATAACACAGCTAATTGTTACAAAATTTTATAAATCGGCAGTACTACTCTCCGCAGCTAGAGTGTAATTCTAAAATATCATAGTAGACGGAAACGTAGTGTTTATTTTAATTATTTATTTATTTTTTTATTTATTTTATTATTGGCCATTGGTCTGCGACCATGTTAGCCATCTTGCAACTACAACAGTTTACATTAACTATATTACAATAACAATTTTACAATGGCAAATGGTAATAAGACCTTTATAATAACATTGCAATAAAAACATTGTAACAATAGTGCGATAACATTATAATAGCTACATTACAAAGGTAACTTTACAGGACATCATTGAGGTAACAAATTTCTTATACATTACATTTTATGGGCTTTAGATCTTTATGTTTGTGTCTTGCAAAAAGCGGATGATTGCATTGTAGACCTGTATATTTTTTGATTGTAGAATGGTAATTAGGTTCGCTGGGAAACTAACGGATAGCTGTTGTAATTGTTTGTATAGTCGCTTATGTTGAGCTTGGTATTGCGAACATGAAAGTATGATGTGGTTAAGATCTGAGGTCTCTTGATCAAAAGTGCATGTCGGGGAGTTAATTATTCGGAGGCGGCATAAATGTTGTGGATAGCACCCGTGTCCTAATCTCATTCTAATGATTGTTGTTATGTGTCTTCTTGCTATATTGAAATTTTTAAACCACGGTGTCCTTGGTATTGTTGGTTGAACTGCTGCATAATGTTTCCCTTTTAGTAGCTGTGTCTGGGCCCAGTCTTCATTCCACTTACAGTATGCCTTCCTGGTAACGAGTTGTATAAAATCGGTCCAAGGTAACTGAATGCCTATGAAGTTCCCCTCATTAATACTCTGTTTCGCCAGCTGATCGACGGCTTCGTTGTACAGTATTCCTGTGTGACCTTTGATCCAAAGGAAATGGACTTGTATACTTGTTGAATATGCTTCTGAGACGAGTTTGATAATTTCATATAGGTACTGGTGCATCTTCGTATTGCGTACTGGGTTTTGTAGTTTTTGGAGCACACTCTTGGCGTCAGTGAGTATTAGGATTCTAGCAAATTGTTTGTCTAACCCATACTTGATTGCTGCGCAGATTGCTAGGGTTTCTGCTGTGAATATTGACGTCTCTGCAGGTAATGCTGTTTGTCCGTAGTCATTGGTGGAAGGACAATAATAGCCGTATCCAACTCCTTCCATGGTTTTAGATCCATCAGTATATATGTGGGTGTAATTAGGCCAGGTTACTTTTAGGAAGTGTGAAAGTGCTGTATTAATGTTTTTATTCCGGATGACATATTCTGGCAAGTAGTATATATGAAGTTTTATAAACATAAATTCGTATGGATTTAGGAAGCCTGGGATGATGCGGCTTTTTAGTATCAGTGGTCTGATCTTTTCATATTCCTTATGTCCTTCTGCTAATAGGGGCATTCTCCTCACTAAAGATGGACCATTATCTTTATTTCCACTGTACACTTGTGACAGCTTCTTTTGTACTGGATGTTCCTTTAGAGCACTTGTACGGATAAGGTATTTGCTTGTAAGGAATTCTCGGCGAAGGTGGAGGGGCATTTCTTTTGCTTCTACCAGAAGTGCGTTTGTCGGGCTTGACATCATTGTTCCTAGACATAATCTTATAGCTCTGAATTGTACTCTATCCAGTTTTTCTAGAACATATTTTGGTGCATTCCCAAATAAAATACTTCCATAGTCTAGTACTGGGCGTATTAGGGAGCGATATAAGGTCAGTAAAGTTGTGGGATCTGCTCCCCACCACGTTCGAGTGATAGATCGCATTATGTTTAGTGCTTTCCCCACTTTCATTAGAATGTAATTTATGTGACGGCTCCATGTTAATTTGCTGTCCAAATAAAGACCGAGTATTTTGGCTGAAGCTTCAATGTGGAAGGTATACGGTCCCAGGCGAATGACTGGTTCCTCGGGAGCATACCGTTTCTTTGTGAATACCACCACTGACGATTTGGCTAGTGAGAGCTTAAGTCCGTGTTCGGATATCCAGTTGGATAACGCTGTTGCCGCCTCATTTAACCAACGAAACGTTAATTGCAGCGAAGGCGACATGGTGTAAATGCATATATCGTCGGCATATTGCACTATTTTAATGTGAATGCCAAAGATTTTTTCAAGATAAGCGGTGTATATGGCGTATAACAGCGGGCTGAGAATAGATCCTTGAGGTATTCCTTTAGTTTGTTTCCTAGGCCCGAAAAGGGTATTATCTTGTTTTCGTATAAATATCGTGCGTTGACGGAGCATGTTGTAGATACTTTGACAGTATAATGTGGGAATTCCAATTCCTGCAGCTTTTTGAGCAGTATTGTTGGGGTTACATTATCGTACGCACCTGATATATCTAGGAATATAGCTGTTAAATATCCTTTTCCTGTGAAAGCCTTTTCTATGTCTGTGGTTAGTAGGGTAAGGTTATCTAATGTGCAATATCCCTTACGGAAACCAAATTGAGTCTTAGGTAGCAGATTATTGTGTTCCAGCCACCATTCTAGTCGTTGTTTTACTATGCGTTCAAACGTTTTGGCGACACAGGATGTTAGAGTTATAGGACGATATGACGTAGCCTCATTGGGGTTTTTCCCCGGCTTTAAAATAGGTACAATAATATGCGTAGTCCAATCTTCGGGAATATTTCCTGACATCGCAATTGTGTTAAAGAGCTGGAGGAGCAGTTGTTTCGCATTACATGGCAAATTTGCAATCATACTATAGTGGATTCCGTCGTACCCTGGTGCTGTATTTGTTGATTTTTTGAGGGCAATTTCTAATTCGTTTGCTTTGAAGGGTAGCAGGAAGCATGGAGGAAGCGCTCCAGTGAAAGGCTCTTGTAGTGGCGCTGGAGGCGATGCTACCGAGGGTGGAGCAATAATATCTGCAAATTCTTCGGTCCAGCAATATAGGGAGTGTGTCGGAATTTGTTTCTTTTTAAATTTGTTTATGGTTGCCCATACTTTTGATAGTGGCGTTTCTTTTGAGATTTTGGAACAGTAATTTTTCCAACTTTCCTTTTTCTGGCGTTTTAATGTCCGTTTTACAGCAGCGTCGACCTTTTTGTAACCAATAAAATTTTCCCAGGTTGGAGACTGCTTATAATATTTCAACGCCAGTTTTCGCTTTGCTATCATCCTTCCACATTCAGGGTTCCACCATGGAACTATTATTCCTCTTGGGTGATTTACAGCTTTCTTTTGCGGGATGGCGAGATGGGCAGCTTTATTGATGCAATTAATGAAAGTGTTATATTTCTCTATTTCTGGGAGAGAGCTTGGAATATCATTAGTTTCCTTTTCCATGATTTCCTTGTATCTGCTCCAATCCGCTTTATTTAAGTTCCATTTGGAGCAAGGTTTGTATGGCGGAAGGTTAGTTGGGTTTATGGCCGATATCTCTATGGGAAAATGGTTGGAACCCAATGTGCATGAAAGAACTCGCCAGCTGAACTCCGAGGAAAGTGAAGATGAACAGAGGGTAAGGTCTATAGCAGACTTACGTTGTCCTGGCAGCGGGAGTACCGTTGCCGATCCGTCGTTTAGGATAAATAGCTCTTGTTCTTCTATTAGATCCAATAGAATCCTTCCTTTGGTATCTGTTATCTCGCAGCCCCATACTGTATTGTGCGCATTAAAATCGCCGCAGATTATTAGCGGGTGCTCCAGCTGTTGCATAAGGTTGTGCCATTCGTGCTCTGGAATGTTGTTGCTTGGTGGACAGTACAGTGAGACTATGGTAATTTCCTGCCGGTTTATCTTCACTCTGGCTGCTATTGCTTGAAAGGCTTCTATATGGGTGTGATCTATGCTGATCGCTGTATGAGGTATTGAGTTCCCGATTAGGATCGCGACACCTCCCCAGCCATCTTCGCGGTCATTGCGGTATAAGGTATATGATGGGAAGGAAATATTCCTGTCCATCTTCAGCCAAGTCTCTGATAAAGTTGCAACCGATATGTTTCGTGTACTCAGTGTTCTCACAAATGATTCTTGATTTGCAGTGAGGGAGCGTGAATTCCACTGTAATATAGTGTTCGCTATCTTCCTTAATTAAAGTTGGGTTTAAAGTTAGGAAGATTAGGCTCTACTAATGTCTCAATAGATTTTCTAATTTCATCTAATTGTAAGTCCTCAGTTCCACTGTCTTTCATGTATCTCGCCACTGTTAATATTAGATTGAAAATTTCTTCTACTATCCTGTTTTTCCCATTTACCATAAGGGTAGGGTTCACTAGGTTTTGTGTTTTAGGAGTATAGGGGTT
Organism: Vandiemenella viatica; assembly: GCA_031002005.1. Taxonomy (NCBI): domain Eukaryota; kingdom Metazoa; phylum Arthropoda; class Insecta; order Orthoptera; family Morabidae; genus Vandiemenella; species Vandiemenella viatica. The sequence goes on from JARYHS010011408.1 coordinate 305,558,495, forward strand.
GTGGCCAATTGGTGTTGCCGACATTTGTGTTGGATAATACCAATGTTGTCGATAGTCGTTTGTCCTACTACGTTGCTGAGTTACGCTGCGTTTCTGCCTGTTCACCGTTATCCCACGGTTGTTGTTGTGTATCGCAGTGACCGCGATGTTCTGTGTTGGATGAGGTGGTTGCTCTCTGTTATTTGACAGTATTTCGGTCGGACCTTCCTGTATCTCTTCCTGGAATGCTTTTGCAGAATTGTGATTTAGAGAGTGGCTATGTTGTTGATATACGTTTTCGTCTACTGGCGTATTCCTTTTATACAGTGGTGGGAATTCCATTCTACTTTGTAGTAATGGTATATAGGGTGGCTGTCGGGGATGACTGGGGGAAACTTTCGATACACAGTTTGCATAAGACATTTTCTTTAGTTGGCCTTCGGCTTCTTTAAGGGACATGTTGTGAAATGTAGCCATTTCGTGTACCTTTCTTCTAAATAAATATTCTGGGCAGGTCCGATCTGTGGTCTCGTGTTGTCCCTTACAGTTAACACATACTATTTCATTGGATTCACACTGTTGCACGGAATGTGGACCTCCACATCTACCGCAGCGTTGCCCGCTTCTACACTGGGTACTTATGTGATTGAATCTTAAGCATTTATAACATTGTTTGACCGCTGGGACGTATGGGCTTACTTCACATCTCGTGCCGTATAGGTATACGTATTGCGGTATTTTTTGACTATCAAATGTTAATATGCATGTCTGTAATTTCACAATTGATAATGAGTCGTTTCGTACAACGCGCTTTGTTATTCTTTTAACACTGGTTACTTTTACTGGGGATTCAATGTCTGCCATAATCTCTGCTTCGTTTAGAGTCATGTCTACTCCTCGGATAACACCCTGCTTTTTGACTAGAAATGTGGGGATGTATGCTTCTAGGTTTCTATTTTTAAATACTGCCGACTGAACTAACTTATTGGCTACTGAGTAGTCATCTACTTCGATTTTAATTCTATTCTTCCCTGACGGGGTAATGTTTACAACATGCCCCTTTGCTTCCGGAATGTTGGTATGCACCAGCTTTCCAATACTCATTGGGTGTAGCTTGCCTAAATTACGATCTTTACTTTCGACATACAGGTCATAAGGGCCCGGATCGGAAGGCTTGAAATAATTTACTGATTAAGAAATAACTGGAGGCTTACTCGTGTCATGTGTTGATTCCGTCTGGCTGGTTGATGCTTGATGGGAGGCTGCATTGATCAGGGGAGGTGCTGTCATCTCCATATCTGCGACGGTCCGGTTGGCCTCTTCTTCTACTGCAAATCTTTTCTCTGCTGCTTCGGACGTGGATTCGCAAGCTCGCTTCCTGGGAGTTCTTGTAGCCTCATCCTCTTCCAATCTGCCATCCTCTGCGATGTCCATGACTACCGTTTCTTCCATCAGCTGATTTGTTTTAACTACAGTTGCTTCTGCTCTACCTGTCGTCTGGTGGGTGTTTATACCGGGAGTCGTCGTGGGGTCGAGCGGCGAAGTACTACACGGCCCCCGCCCGTCTCCGGTATCTGATGTTGCTGCTGCTGCGTTTGTTGTTGATGTTGTTGTTGCTGCTGCTGTTGTTGCTGCTGTTGTTGTTGCAGATGCTGTATGTACTGCTGTTGTATATGCTGTTGCTGGGGTTGCTGTTGTTGCTCCTTCGCTATGGTGGCTGGGGTATGTATTGGCTCCCCCATGCTGTTGGCTGCCTGAAACTGTGTTACTTCGTTGGTAGTAAGATTCACCGGTTGCGTTTGCAAGGTTACGTTACTGGAATATATTGTCTCTAAGGCTGTCTTAATTGTCTGCCCCGTGTCTAGCGGGACAGACATTTTCGGTTGCACCACTGATTTGTCTATTTGTTTTCTGTTAGGTTTCTCGTTAGATTCTAAAATATAACTGTTTCACTCCGGGATTCACACTCCTCGTAGACTCACTAAGTAAACAACTCGACTAGCAATCGCACTCGCGGGCCGCTGTTTGAGGAAGTTACTTCCTCGGCTGCTCGGGAGGAACGAAACGTAGTGTTTACAAAGCGTATAATACTGGTTTCCTTGTTCCTTGCCACACTGACATTCCCGCACTGAATTTCAATTTTATGCCTCAGTTTTCCTCCTACAATGTTCTGATTGAATGCCTATAAGACTTTGCAATATTTAAACTTACAAAAGAAATTGTTGCTCGTCATTCTGAGACAGACATTATAATGTAAATTATTTGGGTTGGAATAAAATATACAGTAGCTACAGTTTGAATTTTGAAAAAACCGTGCGGCAAGAGAATCAATTCTTATCACCGATCAAGAAAAACAAAGTTACTTTCATAGCGTTTGTTGATTTAGAAAAAAAAGCTGTTGGTGATGTAAGGCGGGACAAAATGTTCAAACTTTTTTAAAAAAGTCAGGTCTTACGTATCGAGATAGAAAAATATTTTATAAGTGATATAAGAAGTGGCTATAATAAAAGTAGAGAATCATGAGAGTCACCAATCAGTTGAAAAGTGTATCAGATATGGTTGCAGTTCATCCTTACTAATATTCAACTTATATGTGGAGGAAGCTACAAAAGAAGTAAAAGAGGAATTTTAATGTGGCTTCATGAAAAAGTAGTTTCAAATATTGCCCCAGGAACCAGAGAGAACTTTTTAAAACTGTATGTATGGAGCATAGCACCTTATGGTAACGAAGCATGGACTTCAGGAATACCTGAAAGAAGGAAAATTGAAGCATTCGAAATGTGGTGCTATAGGAGGATGCCGAAAATTAAGTGGACAGTTAAACCACGAAATTAATATGTTTTGTAAATGATGGCTGACGAAAGAAGTTTGTGGAAGAATCGTACACAAAGAAGAAACAGATTCGTGGGTGGTTTTTTAATACATTTGGGATTGGTTATGTATGAAGCAGATAACGGTGGACGTGTTTTAAGAGAGGTGTTTTGAGATGAAGGGGATAGTGCAAAATAAGATGGGATGGTGGTTTATATCAAACCAATCGAGAGACTGACGACAGTAAAATAAGAGATGAAATAAGACAGAAGGTGCCGGCCGATTGAGACCTACTCCCCCGAAACACATCGATGGGGCCGACAGCTTAGCGTCCAAATCCGGCGGACGAGTCACTGTCAGAAGTTCCATACGCGCTACAGAGAGGTTTGGGATTTAAACCAGGACTTTCGTGCACCATCTGATAATTAGTAATAATGCACCGCCACCGAAACATGCCCTAGTTCTAAAAAGTTCTTCAACCACCGGAGCTCAAATCAGGTGACGCCGCGCATCATCACGGAGCTATAATGACCCGAAACGAGGAAGTTGGCTATAGAAGTGTAGCATTTAAAAATCAACCTTTCACCTCCGTCACATGCTGTTTGGTGCAGACGCGTAAATTCCAATTGAGGTAGCTGACTCAATCTCATACCACTGCGGTGCAAGACAATCTTCTTATATCTATCACCTTAGTAATATATGAATTTTATGAGCGGAACCGAATATAAAGCATCCAGCATCTTTAATTCATTTAATTTATAGCTGCTGAAAATATAAAAAAATGGAGAGAGGTTGAAAATGAGAGAGAGAGACAGATTTTTTTTTTTTTTTTAATTGTGTTTCTGATTTCAGAGATTGTTTTGGAAACTCACCCTCTCATCAAATTATCGCACTTCTACCGACATTTTATCATTTACGATTATTAACTTTGCTTTAAGTAGATTTTTAAATAATTTTATGGATGTAATCGTAGACCAAATACGACTAGTAATGAAAAAGTGAAGCTAATGGTGTCGCATTCGGGAGGAGACGGCTTCGAATACCTCCACCTATCGAGATTTGGGTTTTCCAAAATCACTCCAGGCAAATGGTGGTATAGTTCCTTTAAAAAGCCAAGGCCGAATTTCTTCCAGTTCCTTTTCCGCAGTCCTTCCCCGCCTCTAACGACCTCGACGTTGACGAAACGTAGTGCCATAAGAAGGAAAAAAATTGAATGGGAAGGAGTCATTGTTAGTCGGGTTAATGCAAGCTGCGACCACAACAACTACTACTACTACAGCTACTGTAAAACGCTGAAAAAACTCAGAAGTTCAATTCAGAAACGAAGAAGACGAAATGTAAGCAAGGAAGCAAGCATTGCTCACGACATAGCTGGTCCACACGTTGCTTATCACACCGTCGATCTTCTGCAAAACTTTGGTTGGAAAATAATCACCCACCCATCATACAGTTGCAGACTTGGCCCACAGTGACTACCACCTTTTCCTAAGCTGCGAAAATATTTGACTGACTTAGATATTAAAGATGAAGTTCAATGCTTGCTCAAAGACATGAGGCGAGCATACATTCTTTTCCCTTTTTTGCTTATGGTTTTACGCGTTGTCGACATCGAGATCATTAGAGGCGTGAAAGGAGTTGTAGCAAGGATTTCTCCAATGGCCTTTTAAAGGAACCTTTCCAGTATTCACATAGAGTGATTTGGGGAAATCAGTGAAACCCAAATCTGGATGGCCGGACGAGGATTCGAACCCGCAACCTCCCGAATGAGAGGCCAGCGCGTCAGCGCTTATTCCACCACGCTCCATTATTTTTATAAACTGTCACTGCATCTACAATAATGCGTGTGCCGAATTGTGAAGATGGAGAAAAAATAAATGATTGCTCAATCTTTCCAAAAGAGTCGATCGTGATAAATTATTACGTGTTATTTAGTGTTATAAAGGTATTCTTCTTGGCCGAAGGAAATAGGAAGTTGGCACTTACTTCCTCTTAGACGTTGCCACATCTACTTCTTCCAGTGTTGCCACGATTTCTGACTTCTGGCAGTGCTGTGGTAATTTCCTATTCAAGGAAACGTATCTTACAGCTAGGCGGTATCAAGAGAACAGACACATTGCCTAAATAGAAATTTACTTTCCTTCCCCGTCTATCTATCATATTTTTATTTGACTGATTATTTCTGTTATAACAGTTTGATTCTTTATATAGATCATCATTAACTATTCAACTTGAAATGTTGTATCTTTATATATATATATGTTTACTTTTATTGTATAATGGACGAGGTAGGTTTACCCGTAATGCAAAATGGTTGAACGGTTAAGCATTGGCCTGCGGAGGTGAGGGTACTGGGTTCGATCCCACCTCAAGTCGAGCATTTTTACATTGACTATCCCCTTCTCACTTGTTGTAAAATACATATCATATATGTAAAAGTAAACATTATTATATTTTACATCAAATTGTTTAAAAACAAACTCCGATGAAAACATTTTTTTGATTAGTTCATAGGCCTCATTGGCGGTTAAAGGTGTGTTTGTGGAATTTAAAATATTGCTCATCCAATATAATGTGATGAGTTTAGTTGACTTTAGTTCCGTAAAGGCAGAGAGTTTGATTGGAGTTGTTGCTGTAGAGTTTCTCACTTGTAATGTCAAAGAAACTATTTTTTTCTGTTATTTTAACTTCATGTTGCGGAATTTTTATTGAAAATAACTCGTCAAGACATCAGGAGAAATACCATCAAAATCGTTTACTCACTTGGGCTGTTGCAAGTTATTTTGCAAAACAAGAACACATCGCGGACAATTTTGTCTCATGTTCGGTACTAATTACATAAATGACACGTGGGCAACTGGTAACGAAATATTGCATTGAAATCATTAGCATTAATATGCGTAATTATATGATTTTTTAACGATCATTTCAACAGAACGGATAACTCTATAATCCTAAATAAGATTTGTTAATGCTAATTTCTCTATAATTATTGATCTTATAACTCCATAAATACTCTGCACTGGAGGTATTTCCTCATTTTAGCCTTACGGCAGCACCATCAGTTACCAACAGTTTCTATCATTAGTGACACTTACTTTTTCTTTTGAGCCATCACGTGAATAAGTCACTATGGACTCCATACTGATCCTGAATTTTCGCAAACGGGGTTTATTCTTGGAGTTTTACGCAAACACAGTAAACATCTGTTTCCAGTTGTATCGCTGGGAAGTGTTCCGCCTGAATGAAATTTCAATTGTAAGCAAGTACTGAGCCTCCAAGGCTGTTGATTGCACATACATGATTTTTTTGTCCAACGTTATTTTTCCTGATGCCTTAACAAGACATTTTCAATTAAAAAGGCATAACTCACACGAAATTAAAATCACAGGAAGAAAACCCAACAAAAACCGTTAAAAAAATAGTTTCTTTGACATTTCAAGTGAGAAACTCTACAGCAACAACTCCAATCAAACTCTCTGCCTTTACGGAACTAAAGTCAACTAAACTCGTCACATTATATTGGATGAGCAATATTTTAAATTCCACAAACACACCTTTAACCGCCAATGAGGCCTATGAACTAATCAAAAAAATGTTTTCATCGGAGTTTGTTTTTAAACAATTTGATGTAAAATATAATAATGTTTACTTTTACATATATGATATGTATTTTACAACAAGTGAGAAGGGGATAGTCAATGTAAAAATGCTCGACTTGAGGTGGGATCGAACCCAGTACCCTCACCTCCGCAGGCCAATGCTTAACCGTTCAACCATTTTGCATTACGGGTAAACCTACCTCGTCCATTATACAATAAAAGTAAACATATATATATATAAAGATACAACATTTCAAGTTGAATAGTTAATGATGATCTATATAAAGAATCAAACTGTTATAACAGAAATAATCAGTCAAATAAAAATATGATAGATAGACGGGGAAGGAAAGTAAATTTCTATTTAGGCAATGTGTCTGTTCTCTTGATACCGCCTAGCTGTAAGATACGTTTCCTTGAATAGGAAATTACCACAGCACTGCCAGAAGTCAGAAATCGTGGCAACACTGGAAGAAGTAGATGTGGCAACGTCTAAGAGGAAGTAAGTGCCAACTTCCTATTTCCTTCGGCCAAGAAGAATACCTTTATAACACTAAATAACACGTAATAATTTATCACGATCGACTCTTTTGGAAAGATTGAGCAATCATTTATTTTTTCTCCATCTTCACAATTCGGCACACGCATTATTGTAGATGCAGTGACAGTTTATAAAAATAATGGAGCGTGGTGGAATAAGCGCTGACGCGCTGGCCTCTCATTCGGGAGGTTGCGGGTTCGAATCCTCGTCCGGCCATCCAGATTTGGGTTTCACTGATTTCCCCAAATCACTCTATGTGAATACTGGAAAGGTTCCTTTAAAAGGCCATTGGAGAAATCCTTGCTACAACTCCTTTCACGCCTCTAATGATCTCGATGTCGACAACGCGTAAAACCATAAGCAAAAAAGGGAAAAGAATGTATGCTCGCCTCATGTCTTTGAGCAAGCATTGAACTTCATCTTTAATATCTAAGTCAGTCAAATATTTTCGCAGCTTAGGAAAAGGTGGTAGTCACTGTGGGCCAAGTCTGCAACTGTATGATGGGTGGGTGATTATTTTCCAACCAAAGTTTTGCAGAAGATCGACGGTGTGATAAGCAACGTGTGGACCAGCTATGTCGTGAGCAATGCTTGCTTCCTTGCTTACATTTCGTCTTCTTCGTTTCTGAATTGAACTTCTGAGTTTTTTCAGCGTTTTACAGTAGCTGTAGTAGTAGTAGTTGTTGTGGTCGCAGCTTGCATTAACCCGACTAACAATGACTCCTTCCCATTCAATTTTTTTCCTTCTTATGGCACTACGTTTCGTCAACGTCGAGGTCGTTAGAGGCGGGGAAGGACTGCGGAAAAGGAACTGGAAGAAATTCGGCCTTGGCTTTTTAAAGGAACTATACCACCATTTGCCTGGAGTGATTTTGGAAAACCCAAATCTCGATAGGTGGAGGTATTCGAAGCCGTCTCCTCCCGAATGCGACACCATTAGCTTCACTTTTTCATTACTAGTCGTATTTGGTCTACGATTACATCCATAAAATTATTTAAAAATCTACTTAAAGCAAAGTTAATAATCGTAAATGATAAAATGTCGGTAGAAGTGCGATAATTTGATGAGAGGGTGAGTTTCCAAAACAATCTCTGAAATCAGAAACACAATTAAAAAAAAAAAATCTGTCTCTCTCTCTCTCTCATTTTCAACCTCTCTCCATTTTTTTATATTTTCAGCAGCTATAAATTAAATGAATTAAAGATGCTGGATGCTTTATATTCGGTTCCGCTCATAAAATTCATATATTACTAAGGTGATAGATATAAGAAGATTGTCTTGCACCGCAGTGGTATGAGATTGAGTCAGCTACCTCAATTGGAATTTACGCGTCTGCACCAAACAGCATGTGACGGAGGTGAAAGGTTGATTTTTAAATGCTACACTTCTATAGCCAACTTCCTCGTTTCGGGTCATTATAGCTCCGTGATGATGCGCGGCGTCACCTGATTTGAGCTCCGGTGGTTGAAGAACTTTTTAGAACTAGGGCATGTTTCGGTGGCGGTGCATTATTACTAATTATCAGATGGTGCACGAAAGTCCTGGTTTAAATCCCAAACCTCTCTGTAGCGCGTATGGAACTTCTGACAGTGACTCGTCCGCCGGATTTGGACGCTAAGCTGTCGGCCCCATCGATGTGTTTCGGGGGAGTAGGTCTCAATCGGCCGGCACCTTCTGTCTTATTTCATCTCTTATTTTACTGTCGTCAGTCTCTCGATTGGTTTGATATAAACCACCATCCCATCTTATTTTGCACTATCCCCTTCATCTCAAAACACCTCTCTTAAAACACGTCCACCGTTATCTGCTTCATACATAACCAATCCCAAATGTATTAAAAAACCACCCACGAATCTGTTTCTTCTTTGTGTACGATTCTTCCACAAACTTCTTTCGTCAGCCATCATTTACAAAACATATTAATTTCGTGGTTTAACTGTCCACTTAATTTTCGGCATCCTCCTATAGCACCACATTTCGAATGCTTCAATTTTCCTTCTTTCAGGTATTCCTGAAGTCCATGCTTCGTTACCATAAGGTGCTATGCTCCATACATACAGTTTTAAAAAGTTCTCTCTGGTTCCTGGGGCAATATTTGAAACTACTTTTTCATGAAGCCACATTAAAATTCCTCTTTTACTTCTTTTGTAGCTTCCTCCACATATAAGTTGAATATTAGTAAGGATGAACTGCAACCATATCTGATACACTTTTCAACTGATTGGTGACTCTCATGATTCTCTACTTTTATTATAGCCACTTCTTATATCACTTATAAAATATTTTTCTATCTCGATACGTAAGACCTGACTTTTTTAAAAAAGTTTGAACATTTTGTCCCGCCTTACATCACCAACAGCTTTTTTTTCTAAATCAACAAACGCTATGAAAGTAACTTTGTTTTTCTTGATCGGTGATAAGAATTGATTCTCTTGCCGCACGGTTTTTTCAAAATTCAAACTGTAGCTACTGTATATTTTATTCCAACCCAAATAATTTACATTATAATGTCTGTCTCAGAATGACGAGCAACAATTTCTTTTGTAAGTTTAAATATTGCAAAGTCTTATAGGCATTCAATCAGAACATTGTAGGAGGAAAACTGAGGCATAAAATTGAAATTCAGTGCGGGAATGTCAGTGTGGCAAGGAACAAGGAAACCAGTATTATACGCTTTGTAAACACTACGTTTCCGTCTACTATGATATTTTAGAATTACACTCTAGCTGCGGAGAGTAGTACTGCCGATTTATAAAATTTTGTAACAATTAGCTGTGTTATTGCTCAGCGTGATAATTTCATTCCAACTACCTCTTAATCTTTACTGAAAGACATACTTGAAAAAAAATGAGAAAATATTATAGAGAATTACATCATAACTACATTGAAATTTCTTATTTTACCAAATTTTATTTAGACTGCAAATTTCTGTAGTTTTAGCATCCGGTCTGAGGTCTTTGCTCAATTAGAATGTGAATTGAATTTTTTTTTTTTTAACATTTCTACGAAAAGACTGAAATGTTATCTATTTGGTTACTAGCAAACCGATCAATTTTGCTCGTCATTTTTGGTTTAATACTACTTCATTAAACAACGGGATTAATATGACAATATCTTCCATATAAGAGGGAGCTTATATTCACTTTGAATTTGATAGCTGCTAAAAATTAAAAAAAAGTACCGGGTGTGGTGCGTGAACGGTTAACGTTCTGGCCTCGTATTCGGGAGGGCGCGGGTTTGAATCCGCGTCCGGGCATCCAGATCTGGGTTTTCCATGGTTTCCCCAAGTCACTCCAGGCGAACGCCCGGATGCTTCCTTGAAAAGGCCATGGCCGAGTTCCTGCCCGTTTCTTGCCCCAATCCGATCCCGCCTCTAATGACCTTTCTGTCGCCGAGCCGTAAAGCCCTAGCAAAAAAAATTAAAAAAAGAGAGAGGGGCGAAAAGAGTAGAGAGAGAGAAAATGAAATTTGAATTGCGTTTCTGATTTCAGAGATTTTTTTGATATCCCCGCTCTCATCAGATGAACTCACTTCTGCACATATATTTTAATTTACGATTTTTAACTTTTCAATAGATTTTTTAAATAATTTTATGGACGGCATCATAGATCAAATACGAAAGATATTGAAAAACTGAACCTAATGGCTGAGCGTTAACGCTATGGCTCCGCATTCGAGAGGAAGCTTGTTTGAATTCCTATCCGGCTATCCAGATTTGGATTTTCCTTCGTTTCTCCAAGTCACTTCGTGTGAATGGCGGGATTATTTCTTCCAAAACCCATGGTCCGAATTCCTTCCCATTCCTTGTCTCCATTCCCTTTCCACCTTTAATGACTTAGAAGTCGACGAATCGTAAATCCAGACGCATAATAAGAAATTGGTATAGTAATATTATTTAGTTTTTCGTCTCCTTGAAGATGGTGCGAACTCGTTATAGTCCACCTAACGTAACCACACGACACTATTTCTACGATGTTGAAGCCCGAGAAGATTTCTTTCAGTGTTACCTCTGTGAAAGCTTTCATAGTTACGTGTGCAGTTTATTAAGAAGCACTCAGTTACGAGTCTTTCCTTAAGTATGTTATGTCCTGACGCAAGCAGGTAAGAGTCGATGTTATATTTTACGCATAACGCAGTTGTAGGTTCGACTTGTTTAAAATAAATGCAAAAAAATAATTGGAAAAACTAGACTCGAACCGAGGACCACGCGTTTACAAGACTAGATGGTTAGCCACAAGCAAACGGAGCTCATGTTCACAGACGACTCGTGCAGTGGGTAAACAACCTTATCCTGCCTCGGAAGTCAGTTACATTCAACTGGCATTAGACAATTATCCGAAATAATCTCTTTATAATCGTTTCAATAGTTTTGTAGAACTAAAAACTCTGGATCTTTGAACATTTACACCCACTTCTCGGACCACACACCCCATTATGTGTTGCATTATTGCAACTAATTAGCCACATCAATATATAAATAAATATCGTTATAATTTTACGCTAATTATTTGGAATAAAATGTATAACTGAACCTCATTTTTACTGCGCTTTATTGCAATCTTGTTAATTACAACTTTAACGATATGTTTCACGATCAGAATTTAAGAAAAGTGTAGCTGGAACCGAATTTCGTCCGATTGAGGTATGGTCGGCGATATCTTGGCTAATATTATAGTCAATGCAGGGACAGGAAAATGCGTTACCTGTTTCGAGATCGGTCAATAGCTTTTTACTGAAATGTGGGGAATGATAAATGGACTACCAAGAAGAATCGTCAATGGGCGGGCGGAGTCTTCCTGCTTTGTTCGAGGCTTGACTTAAGGAAATGAATAACAGATGGCGCTGAGTTGAATACGCGCAATGATGCCACATTGTGCGAAATAAGGGACTTAGACTCAGGCGCGGACAGTCAATTTTTTTGCCAAAGAGTGTACATTAATACATCCATTACATAAAAAGGGTGACAAGATGGATCCCAAAAATTAGAGGTATCTCCTTGCTGCCAGCCATTTATAAAATCCTCTCCAAAATCCTACTGAACAGGCTAGAACCTCAGGTAGATCCACAAATAGGTTAATACCAGGCAGGCTTTAGAAAAGGAAGTTCATGCGTCAAAAAAATCTGGAATTTGAGAACACTCCAGAAGATAAGACAAATAATCAATACCATAGAAACATTTGTGGATTTCAGGAAAGGCATATGATTCCATAGACAGACAAATGCTCTGACATAACGAAAGAATACAGCATAGACAAGAAGACAAGGGCTCCGATACAACGAACACTCACTGATACCACGTCTAAAGGGAAAATAATGGGAGAAACATCAGAACCATTCAAAATTTGCATGGGTGTCAGGCAAGGAAATGGATAATCACTGATTTCATTCAACATGCTATTGAACAAAGTTATAAAGCAATGGGAATAACAGGTCAAAAGAATACAGCTGGGAAGAACATGACATACCAAAACAATCATAACATGCCTGGAATTTGCAGATGACCTGGCAATTCTCAGCAACAATAGGCAGGAAGCACAAGTTGCATTCGAACAGCTACATCAAATTGCTGCCAAAACAGGTCCACAAATTTCGTATGAAAAAAATGCAGTACATGGAGAAACAAAACAACATACAAACAATACACACAAAATTTGGAAACATAAAAAGAGTCGAGAAATTCAAATATCTAGGGAAATACATACAAGTAGGAGGATCAAACAAGCTATAAAATTAGGAAAGATCAGAAAAACTTCAGAAGGCTTACAGACTCACATGGTCATATTATAACAAAAGAAATGTATCAAGACAGGTCAAACTGAGACATTACAATACGGCAGTACTGCCAGAAGCAGTATATGCATCAGAAACAACAACGATTGGAGCTTTAGGCATCGCAGAAGAGGAAAAAATGGAACGAAAAATCCTTAGATAATTTTTTTTTTACTGCTTAACATCTCCTATAACAACTAGGTCTTTAGAGACGGGAAAGGATGGGGGGCAAGGAATGGGAAGGAATTCGGCCATGGCCTTTTGAAGGAAGCATCCTGGCATTCACCTGGAGTGATTTGGGGAAACCATGGAAAACCCAAATCTGGATGCCCGGACGGGGATTCGAACTGCCGTCCTCCTGAATGCGAGGCCAGAACGCTAGCCGTTGCACCACCACGCTCAGTGATAAATTTTTGGAGCAATATATAAAGACGGTATATGGATTAAAAAACAAACAAAAGAACTATACAGACATACAGATAGACACATTCTATGGACATTTACAGCAAATATACAGCACTAGACTCAAAAAGAGGATCTTTGATGTGGTATATGGTTCGCTCAGGAAAACCAGTTGGTTCCAGTAAATAGAAGAGGACTTGAATCATGCAGGGATCAGCAAGGAAATGACTTGGGAAAGGGGACAATTCAAGAAAAAAAATTATGAACACAAAATTTAAAATACAGAAGAAAACAGGAACAAAATGGACTGAACAAAGGAAACAGGAACACAGCATATGAAGAGGTTTTGGGAAGAGAGTAAGAAGACAAATACAAACAAAAACTGAATAATCATGAATAATTTGAGATCACTGTCCTCAAGGGCAATGATAATGATAATAATAAAATATCAGATTTCATTAAAGGGGTAAAAGAATTCATATTTTTTCCACCTACAGAGATACTGAGAGTCAACAGACTTTTCAAACATGAAACAATTTCTTAACTTAAAATGTTGACGGGATGACATGAAACAAAACAGGAAAATACCGTTTTTTTCTGTCTATGAAGAGAAATGTGTGGCAGGTTCCGATTCTGATCAATTGTTCCAACACTTTACTCATCACACAGAAAATGATTTAATTAAATTTATTAAAAAAAATTAGTATATAATCAATCCTACTGTTGGCATCTGACTAGATAGAGCTCAGGAATACTCTTAAACAAACCTCACCTCATATTCCTCCTTGCCATGCTCTTGGCCACCCCAAGGCACGTAGCACACGCCGTGCGAGGGCACCACTTTGCCGGGCAGCAACGCCCCCCCGTGACGAGCACGCCCGACGTACAGCTGCTCGTTGTCGAAGCCCCCTGGCACCGCACCTGGGGGCACCTCACCGGCCCTAGCAGGTACCCACGTAGCGGAGCCACCCGTGGGAACTGACGGAACCCACCCGGGCTGCGGAGCTGGACACGGTAAACAAAACTACTCTAAACACTATACAAAACAATTTAACTTAAATTTTCTAAATATAATATTCTTGCACGATTTTCAACAGATCTTAAGGCCATTCCAGAAAAAAGAATTGTTGATAGTGGCATCGGATTAAAGTTGGAGAGCAAATACATGTTGATTTTTTATATACAAATCAAATGTTTCATATCAGTTATTCCACCCCACGCCCCCCCTTTTTTCATTCCAATTGTCTATGGACTATGATCATGCAGCCTGATTTCTTCTTTCGAGTTTCATTCCTCTATTGCCAGTATTCCTTCATTCTATGGCTCACTACTGCCGTTTCTTCTTTTAAGAATACTCTCCTTTTCCTGATTAGTTCTTCTTTAAACAGTTCTTTTACTTCAGCAATATTTATTATTTTTATACAAATAATTCTACTCCATTTTTTTATATAATTCCATTTAACGAGTGTTGAATTTAGTTTTCCCTAATTAATGTATTGACAGTTTTATTGAGCCAACACTCCTTGATTATCATAAAATGTCCAGAATTTGGGAAAAGGTACCTTTTTTTATACAGGTACATATTGTATGGAAATAATTTTAACTGAACACTTCCAAAAATTGCTTCTAAAGAGAGAGAACACTGACATGATTAACATTCTGTATCTACAATAAAGAAAGTAGGACTACTGCTAAGTTACTATCAAGGGTAAGTGGATGTCATGAAAACTAGATTCAGAAAATTTTCTGCAATTTATACAAATCCAATTCTGAGACTTATCAAAAATCAATATCACCACTGAATTCGCCACAAACAGAATGTGCATATGGCTCGTCATTGAGTGACCCATTCACTGCCACACTTCCATATGCTTATAATTTTTAATTCACAAATAGCGTGCAATACACTTCTGTCTATTCTGCCACGAATGCTCAAGCTAAATGCAATGCTCCGACTTTACGTAACTGTTTTGCTGATCGAGGGTACACAGGTGAATTACAAAATTGTTGTTTATTGAAAACAGAATATTTGCAAAAGATTACCAAGAAAGTAATTGAGACAGAATTTCTGGTTATTCCTAAATTCTGGGTAATAATTATTATTTTTCAGGAATGGTTGATATTACAAAAAAGAATTTACACATTAATGTCAAATTAAACTTTATAAAGTTGCTATTTACAGGCAACAAATGTCAAGAAGGACCATTATTAACCAGAAAGCTTTGCACCTGCATATTCCATTCTTAATTTTGAACACATTTAGCACCTCTTCCTTTTATCTATCAATAAACATTCATTAAGAGTACAGAAAAATTTTAATTCAGCTTTTCCAATTTTTGTGCCAGTGAAACCGTTTACTATTTTCTACCTTATCACTATATAGAAGTTTCGTTTTGTGAATCTAAGTAAAGCAGTATTAATAAGTTTCATATACAACATTTAGAAATACAATTTCATCACAGATTACAATTTTTATATTTCCACAAATGAAATTTGTTTAAGATACTATTTTTTATTGGATTTACTTAATTTGGCAGCAATGAATGGCTAGCTGTTGGAAGTAATAAAATATGACCAACAATGAGTTGGCATAGTGATAAACCAACTGATTTTGAATCCAATTATTAATAATTGCAATCTTACGGTTTTTGCAAGACTTTGGAGCTTGCAACTTCTTATTGTATTTTAAACAAATTCTAATGTACCATATACAGTTTGTAATAGCCCTCAAACCTAAATTTAAATGTAATTGTATTTTATGAAGCACTCGTAGATAAGCTAGAGTTTAGTTGAATATGGTCTGGTAGAGATTTCCCCCCCCCCCCAATTTCCTGTAAATCAATGTATATAGACTTTTCTTATGACAAGAAATTATTTAGAGGCCATTTAATATGTTTAAGAACAATTGTGCAAGAGAATTACTTAAATGTTGGTAATTCCAAGTATTAATGCAAGTTACGATGTCTAAAGGACAATTTGCTACAGTTTAAAACGATTTCTGTGAATAATTTTGTGTTTAAGTATCTTTAATTTCCATTTCTGACCATTTTGTATTAATTGTAAATGATTATGTACTAGTTCTGATTGTTTTTAATATGTTTCAGTTGTTTAAGTAATGTTAATGTTTGAGAATTATCTGGTGGAAGCTTTTGAAGTGTCTAGGAAATTTCGGTAGAGTTTATTTAACGTGATCATCCAAGTCAGAGAAACAGTTAGTTAGTAGTTAGTTTTTTAGTAAAGTTTAATCAGTCTCAGTTAGCTACAGCCGGGAACTGTATTACAGTGGAAGAAGTGTTGTATGCAACCTCTGGATTGTATCTATACATGTAACCAGTATCGATGTTGAGTTTTATGAAAATAAAGCAAGCTTAAAGTGAACTGCATGGTGGATTACTTAATTATTATATTAATTTAAACCACGAAGAATCTTATAAGTTATAACTGATGTGTACATTATTGTCCAGTGGGTACTGGATAGCCTTCACGCTACATATAATTCATACATAACATTTAACTGTTTGAGCACTATTACAAAGAGTTGATTGTTGGAGATATCACCCACCACAATATTAAAGTATCAAATTTTAATAAAGACTTAATGGAGTGTAAATATGATTTAGGTTTAATTAGAAAAAATTGAATGACCAGGAAATGTAATCAAGGACAGTCAAAATAACTTGCAACAGATTATAACAAAATCATCAAGATAAACAGAACAAAGAAATTTTTCCATGAACCTTTCACTGTTAAAATCACTGGGCAACAATCATGAGAGGAAGTATACCTATAACATGCTACAAAAATTCCAATACATTAAACAATGTTTACTTTGATTGGATTTGAACATCTGATTCTCAGGTGGTATTAATAGCAAGCAAGTTAATAAATAGCATTATAGAAGGGTTTGCTCCATATCCCATTTAATATAAATTTTACGCTATATGGAGAATACAGTTAAGTCATATCAGGTTTTAATGTACAAATGAATGGCCCAGAAATGATTCACGGCAATTTATGAGTTTTGTACTACAATAACTTATGTAATATAACAGCAAAAATTATTGATTCTGGAAGAATTTAATGCTGATGAAATGTTGCTGTCAAACCCACAAGTTCACAGATGCATGATTAGATTGTTCCTTCAATAAGCATTTTTTCACAAATCTAATCAGTTTAATTCTTGTCTCCAAGCCACAACCCAATTTCAGCAACAGTGGAATTGAAAGAAATCATGTGAGGTGATATTTATAAGGAAAGGAAAGGAAAGAAATTATACCCAATAGTGACCAAAATTGAAGGGAGGAGGGCAGCAGCAATAAAAAATATAATTCACAAATATGAAAAAACAATACATCAGACTTTATCATCCTTCCTGCGACAAGGGCTCGACCCACAGAAGTTGTGAACTGAAACGACTGTGGCTGAAGCCTTTTGTCACTTATCAGATGCTAACAGTTTGCTGCTGCCTCATCAAAGATCTTATACCTGCTGTCAACAACAAAAATACAGGAAAATGTACAGTTCAATGTGTGCCTCTAAGGTCTCATCCCACAGTAAATTTCACTCATTACTTCACAAAATCAATGTATGCCAACACTTTACCTCCTTCCCAAAATTCATAAGCCTTGCAATCCAGGATGTTCTATTGTTGCAACTTTTCGATCTCCAACTGAGTGAATCTCTGCATTGGTGGACCAATACCTAAAAGCTGTAGTCTGTCAGTTCCCATCCCATATCTAGGATTCACAACACTTTCTCTGCCATCTTATATTATGCCTACACCATTCCTTCCATCTCCATTGTGATAATAGACATTACATCCCTGTACACACACATTCCACATTGATCAGTGCCCTCCCAAAAGCTGTCCCAGCACATCTTTCTTCACCACCTCGTCTGTATTGATACTTAACGAAAACTACTTCTCCTTTGAAAGAAACATCTGCCACCAAACCTGTAGGACTACCATGGGTACACGCATGACTCCGTCTTATGAATGCTAAACTCTTCATTGGCCACCTGTATCAATATTTTTGGAGAAAGTCCCTCTCAAACCCTTCGTTTGGCTCAGATTCATAGACGATATTTTTATGATCTGATGAGAAAAACAAACTTCTGAATATTCTGAACAATCTTAATACCTCCAACACTGTATTTCACACGGACCTACTCCCATACCAAGGCCATATTCTTGGATGTGGATCTCTCTCTCTCTCTCCGGGGCAGTCAAACCAGCAATCCCTCATGCTGTATTCAAGCAACATTTCACAAGCATTGGTACCTTGCAACAACCCCCCAATTTTGGTTCACATACAACTTTCATGGGCCACAATACAACCTGCTCAGCCTATTGACCATCCTAAGCCCACAGAAACTAATCACAGGTCCACTCCTGGCCACATAGCACTTCCCAGCCCAGGAATCCATCAATAGAATCCTTTGGCAGGGTTATGATTTCCTGCTAACCTGTGCAGAAATGAGATCTGTTCTTCCCTAAATCACCCCTGCTCTCATTGAAATTTGTTTCTGCAGACCTTCCAACCTCAAACAACTCATAGTCCATATATTTTTGAACCAGACAATGTGGATGATTAGTGGATGTATCAAGACCACTCCACTGTACTGGCTACCCATTTTGTGTAACATTGAACCGCCTACGATAAGATGACACAATTGCCTCATTACCCAATATAATAAGATCTGTCAAAACGTGGATCCTGCCCATCCTACGACAACATGGAAAAACCAATTTCAGAGACTCAAACCAAGGAGTCGAAGCAATAAAAACTGCAAAAAAGATTATATCTAATAATTTTAATAGAAGAGTAGCATGGAAATTGGTATGGACAGCCTCAGCCCCACCAGAATGGTACTCCCCGTTTGACAATCAACAGGCACTAAAGGGTCTTGACCTACCTCACAAGATCTGGCAGCTCTTAACAGAGTTAGGTCTGGCCATGGCAGTATCTGCTTCAGTTCTGTACACATGGGGAATGAGAGATACACCGAATTGTGAGTGTGGTGAGGAAAAACGAACAATCCGTCATGTAAACTTTGATTGCCAGCTTCGGAGCCTTCAGGGGATCACAAATAGTTTTTCCTTGTCACCATCAGACAGCCCCAAGGATCTTTCCCATGCAATAGGCCTCACTGTAATATATGCAACATTCACAACACCCCCACCACTTTCACTGGGGAGAGCTTTCACCTCACAGGACACGCCACCTGTGAAGCCTCCCATGTAATATACCAGCTAACCTGCAAACACTGCCTGCCTGGCTGGCTATATAGGTTTGACTAGCAATCCACTACCCATAAGAACGAATGGCCACTGACAGACAGTTTTCACTCGGAACCCAAAACATCTGTCCGTGCCATCTCCCGTGACACCAGTAACTATAACTCTCACTCTGTGCTATCAGAGTCCTCCCAAGCAGCAGCAGCGCCTCTGAACTCAGAAGGTGGGAGCTTGCCTACCAATAAAACTAGGCACAAGGCAACATACTGGTCTCAGTTTAAAATAATACACAGTCATTACTTTCTCTTCCCATTATCCTCTCCTTGCCCTCATCCCCACTATTTAAATTAAACCACTGCTAACCAGATGTGATTTATATACAATGCCACCACTAAGATTTAGATGATGGACTTGGGGTGCGAACACACAGAAAAGACAAAAATACAAGTAATAAAGTAATTTTTAGGACTAGCCCTTTGACAACAGGAGGGTGGGTGATGTGGGAGACTGCCTCACAGAAAGCCATAAAATTATAAATATATGCTTCAGTGATAATGGAAAGAAAAGTGTTGGAGTAAGGACTCCAAAGAGGGAAACTGTGCATGAC
Source organism: Vandiemenella viatica (assembly GCA_031002005.1). Classification (NCBI taxonomy): domain Eukaryota; kingdom Metazoa; phylum Arthropoda; class Insecta; order Orthoptera; family Morabidae; genus Vandiemenella; species Vandiemenella viatica. The sequence goes on from JARYHS010011408.1 coordinate 305,578,442, forward strand.
AAACATGAGGAGAATACATTTCAGTTTCGCATGATGACCAAGATTGTAATCCATTAACGCTGGAAAGAAAAATAGATTGGAGATAACAAAACAGTAGAAGACTGAACAGCTGCTGGGTGGTTCAGCATGGCATGATGTAAGAGTCAGCTTATTAGATACACAGATAAAAAAACTAAAGCTTGATTATGATTATAAAGTGGGGAATGAGTTGCTTGTTGAAGACTTAAAATTCTTGGCATTAAATTTGATAACAAGCTCAACTGAGCAGGAGGTTAGGGACTGGAGGAAATTACTATGAGGAATAATTTACCAAAAATGCTAAAAGAATTTTTTTTTTTTTTTTTTTTTGCTTTCGTCAGTCTTTAGACTGGTTTGATGCAATCCTCCATCCCTTCCTATCCTGTGCTAACCTCTTCATTCTACATACCCGTTACAGCCGACGTCCTCAATTATCTGCTTCATATATTCTAATCTCTGTCTACCTCTACAGTTCTTACCTTCAACTGTTCCCTCCATTAACAAATTAACCAATCCAGCATGTCTCAAAATATGACCTACCAGCCTGTCTCTTCTTTCCGTAAGCTTCTTCCATAAACTTCTTTTCTCACCCATCATTTCCAAAACTCTTTCATTTCTTACTTTGTCTGTCCACCTAATTTTCAGCATTCTTCTGTAGCACCACATTTCAAATGCTTCAAGTTTCTTTCTTTCCGGTATTCCTAAAGTCCATGTTTCGCTACCGTAAAGTGCTGTGCTCCACACATAGAGTTTCAAGAAGTTCTTTCTAATTCCTAGATCAATATTTGAAACTAAAAGGTTTCTCTTTTTCATGAAGGCTCTTTTTGCTAGTGCTATTCTGCTTTTAACATCATTCCTGCTTCGGCCATCGGTTGTAATTTTGCTTCCCAAGTAACAGAACTCACTCACTTCTCCTATTGCATCAGATCCTATTTTTATATTTAATCTGCTAGTATTGGTATCATTTCTGCTACATTTCATCACTTTTGTTTTACTTTGATTTATATTCAGTCCAAAGTCTTCCTTCAGTATTTTGTTCATGCCATTCAATATTTAAAGTTTAGATTAATATCAGGCATAAGTAGACTGGAAAAAGAAATGGGGAAAAACCAGTTTGCAGGGAAATTGCCATTGGGGCTGGTGCTCTATTGCAATTAAAATAAATTAAAGCATCAAAACTACTGAAAGAAAGGAAAGCCTCTGGGGAAGACAAGATTCTAGCTGATTCCAAGGAGTAAAACCAAAGACTCATTGCACAGAGTTATTTAGAATATACACAGACTGAGAAGAGAATAGTAGCAAGGAAGTCTGCAAATAAATGCGAAGTTTGGTTACTCATGCATATAAAATATCAACATCAATTGCCCAATGTGAATTGAAATGAAGGTTGATCTAGAGCTAACTGATGACTACTTTGGTTTCAGAAACAAAAGAGGCACAAGAGAAGCAATCTTGGCTCTTAGCATCCTTACAAAGATGTGTATGATGAAAGACAAGGAGCTGTATATACCCTTCATGGATCTACAGATCTTGAGAAGGTGTTTGGAAACATCAATTGGATCAAGATGTTCTCAATTGTCAAAAGGCTGAGATTAAAGAACAAAGATTCAAGAACACTATCGAAACTATACGAGAATCAAAATGTGGTAATCCGATTTGTAAAATTTAAAGCAGAATCAAAGCTTAAGAAGGGAGTAAGGCTGGGTTGCATTCTTTCCTCTGTTATATTCAGTTCGTATGTGAAAGAAGCATTGGAAGACGTGTGGGATCATAGAGGTGGATATTTCCATTCACAGCCAAAACATAGCTATGTTGAGATTTGTAGGCGATACTGCAGTTGTTTCAAAAACAAAACTGATTTGGGTGAAACACTTGCTAAAATGGAGGACGTCCTTCCTGAGCACTGAAAATAAACATGAAAAAAATTAAAATATGAATTTTCAGCAAGGATATTCAACCAGTTAAAATTATAAGAACCACATTAAAGAATTTAGATTCCTGAGTATTATAGTCACAAAAGATGGGAAAAGCAGAAAAGAAATAAATCATAGCTTAAAAAACTAAAAACACAACGTGAACTGAACAGTTAAAAACAATATTTAAATACAATATCTTGTTCAACAGCGATAAGTTATTGTGAATATTAGGACAAACTATCTTTAAATACGCATAAAACAATAATACCGGTGAGGGTTCTACTGTCCCCCCTCCGGCAGAGGGTGGCAGATAGAGGAATGCTCTGGAGATACACAGGATAGTGGGAAGTAAAATACCACCTGTGGACTGAAACAGCACTATAACCTTCCATGTGGCTATCCTCTGCAACTCAACAATCCAGGTGTAATACCTAATACCTAACTCATATGAGGTATACCACAATCACCCTAAACCTCAAATAATCATGATGGAACAACAAGGAATAATCGACTACCCCAGGCCCCATTCAATGTTCTGGATTCTCCTGGCCATTGGGTCCTGGGGGACCAGGAACATCATGGAGAGAAGAATCAGAGCTTCTCAAAACAGCTACATAAACAGCATCTCCATCCACTCTTTCAAATCAGGGAAGAAAAGATACATGATAATGAATGCACATGCACCCACAAATGATCAAAATGGAAAGAAGCCACGAGAGGTTGAAGATTTTTGGGAAGATGTGAAGGAAGCTGCCAACAAAATACCTGAAAGACATAAAAATTCTACTTCAATGCAAAGTAAGAGAAAAAATACAATTAAATCACAGGCCACTACACAGCACACAATCGTATGAACAAAAGTAGAGAACACCTTACTAAGTACTATCAGAAATTTGACCTAAAAATAATCAACACAATTTCAAAAAACCAGACAGAAGTTTATGACTTGGATCTCACCCAACAAAATTTCATATAAATAATGTAGCCATATAAAGCAAAAGAAGAGAAATTTTAAATGTAAAAATGGGTAAGGATTCTTTGAATCATACCCTCACTTGGTACAAGTAAATATTAGGCCAATCTCAAGAAATAGGAAAACAACAAAGAAGACTGTAACCAGCAGAATAGACCCAGAAGATCTGAATATCAAAGAAATTAATCAAAATGCAACAGAAGATTGGAAAGACCTCACAAATGCAGTCCAAAAGGCTATGCATAGGGCACGACCTTCTAGAAAATTCAGACAGATAGTGGAACATGAAATGTGATGAGGCTACTGAATGAAGGATTCAGGTATGGACTAAATTCAGCTGTATCAGAACAGACATTGAAGCAATTTCATGCAATCCAGAAACAAACCTCAAAAGAAATTATACGTTACCAAGCACCAAAGTTTTGCTTCAATAGACCAAATGAGTTCCTAGAAATGAATACCAAAGGAAACTGCTAAATTCTCACCCAATACTTTCAAAATCTCCTGAACTATCAGAAACCAAAAATAAAATTGATAACAGAAACTGCACCAAATATGGACTCTACACCACTCACTAGAAGAGATAAAGGAGATCATAAAACTGAGGAACTACAGAGCACTGGGAGAAGATAGCATTATTGCTGAAATTTGGAAGCTTGGGGACAAAAATATCACAAAGAAAATTCATAAAATTATTGCATAAATTTTGTTAAAAGAGAAAATCCAACATGTACATATAGAAACATGTACTAATCCATCCCTTACATAAAAAGGATGACAAAATGGATCCCAACAATTACAGAGATATCTCACGGCTGTCAGTCATTTATAAACTCCTCTCCAGAGCCCTTCTCAACAGATAGATCCAGGAATAGGTGAATACCAGGCAGGCTTTAGAAAAGGAAGATCATGTGTCGAACAAATCTGGAAACTGAGAACACTCCTGAATAAAAGACAAACAAACAATACTGTAATAACATTTGTGGATTTCAAGAAGGAATATGATTCAATAGACAGACAAATGCTCTTTGACATAATGAAAGAATATGGAATACCCAAGAAAACAAGGACTACACACACAGATACCACGCCCAAAATAAAATTTAAGGGAGAAACATCAGAACTATTCAAAATTTGCACAGGATGCAGACAAGGAGAGGGATTATCACCAATTTTATTCAACATGGTATTGGATGAAGTTTTTCAAACAACGGGAAACACAGGTCAAAGGAATATAGTATAGGAAGAACATGACATACCAAAACAAACATAAGATGCCTGGCATTTGCTGATGACCTAGCCAATACTCAATAACAATAGGGGGCTTTCTGGCATCATGAAAGCAGAAAAAAGTTGAGCACAAAATCCTTAGAATTGTTTTAGGAACAATACATAAAGATGGCATATGGATGAAAAGACCAACAAAAGAATTATATGAACATACAGATTATTATTTATTATTTAGCTTATGGTTATTGCACAAAAATAATACAATTTAAGATTAAATTACAATTAAAATTCAAAATTAACATGGTGTAGCCAATCTAAAGCTTCATTTGATATATTCATAAAATCTATCGGAGATCCCCTGAAGGCTCGAAGTGGGCAGTCAAATGTCACGTGACGGATGGTTTGTGTTTCCTCACCACAGTCGCATCTCTGTGAATCTCTAATTCCCCATGTGCACAAGGATGAAGCAGATCTGCCATGATCAGACCTAACTCTGTTAAGAGCTACCCAGGTCTTGCGAGGAAGGTCGAGTCCCTTTAGTGCCTGTTGACTGTCAGACAGGGAGTGCCATTCTGGTGGGGCTGAGGCCATCCACTCCAATTTTCAAGCTTCTCTCCCATTAAAATTATCAGATATAATCTGTTTTATAGTTTTTACGCTTGGATTTCTTGATTTAAGTCTCTCAAACAGATTATCCACGTTGTCATCAATGGGTAGATCCAAGTTATTACAGATCTTATTATATTGGGCAATTAGGAGATTGTGTCTTATTGTAGGCGGTTCGATGCTGCACAAAACGGGTAGCCAGTACAGTGGAGTGGTCTTGATACATCCGCTAATTATCCGCATTGTCTGGTTCAAAACTGTGTTGATCTTTTTGACGTGGGTGCTATTTATCCAGACAGATGAGCAGTACTCAGCTGCAGAATACACAAGGCTCAGTGCTGATGTGCGGAGTGTAGAGGCGGATGCTCCGCAGGAGTTGCCAGTTAACTTCTGCAGAATAGTATTCCTCGTTCTTAGTTCTGCTGCAAGGTTGTTTAGATGTTTATTGTACAACAAGGTGCGATCCATTACGACTCCCAAATACTTGGGGAAGGGGTTGTGTCAGAGGGGAGTGCCATTGAGAAGAACGTCAAGTGAGAGATTCGCCGCCCGATTGTTAAGATGGAAGACACTAATTTCAGTCTTGCTGGAACTGGGTATGAGACGCCATTTCCTAAAATAGTTGCTCAGGGTTTTGAGGTCTGCTGTTATGCTATTTTCAATTTGCTGAACGTTATCAGATTGTTGTACTACTGCCAGATCGTCAGCATAAGAGAACTGTCTGGATTCTGTTTGAGGAATGTCAGAAATATAAACATTAAACAGAAGTGGGTTAAGAACTGAGCCTTGAGGCAGACCATTGTTCACTCTTCTTACTTAGCTTATCTTATTGTCTGAGACTACCTGGAAAGTTCGGTTAGCTAGCATAGTATTGATCAGACAAGTGATTTTTTTGCACTTCAAAATGTTCAGCAGTTTGTATACCACACCCTCTCACCACACTGTATCGTAGGCTGCAGTAAGGTCAACAAATACAGCACCAGTCTTCAATCATCTCTTGAATCCTGCTTCTATGTGAGTTGCCAAGGCCAGGACCTGATCCTCACAGTTTCTTGCAGGTCTAAAACCTGCCTGTTCAACTGGGAGGTTTGTGAAAATAATTGGACTGATACCTCGTGGTACACCCTGGGCAACGTGCTTGCATGGCTAAATAGTCTACACAGTCAGCCTGTAGGATCTCCTGGCAACCAGAGCACAGTAATCCTCATGTCACCTAACGGTTCTTATCAGAACCGAAAGGCATGAACCCTTGGAACTTCACTAAGGGTTTGCCAAGGAATAAGCCAATCAAAACATACAGATTGACAGATGATCAGAAAATGCAGATTACAATTCTATGGACATTTACAGAGAATGAACACCACTAGACTCAGAAAGGCGCTAATGACCCCGCTGTCGACGCGCCCTAAAACTACAACAACAGACTCAGAAAGGCGCTAATGACCCCGCTGTCGACGCGCCCTAAAACTACAACAACAGACTCAGAAAGAGGATATTTGATGTGTTAAATGGCTCACTCAGTTCCCTAAAGTAGAAGAGGACTTAAATCGTGCAGGGATTAGCAAGGAAATGACACAGAATAGGGGGCAATTCAGGAACAAAGTTATGAACACAAAATTTAAAATACAGAAGAAAACGGGCACAAAATTGACAGAACAAAGGAAATGGGAACACAGTGAATGTATGAAGAGGTTTTGGGAAGAGAAAAAGAAAAATTTTAAAAAACTGAATAATCATGAAAATACTTTAGTTATACTGAATTTTTGGACATCCTATTGCTATTGATTATATTTAAAGATTTTTATTTTTTTATTTCACATTGTTAGAACAGCACATTTTAGTTTTTTAAGTGCAATTTTAAATTTTTTAGTTCATATTATAAAAAAATGTATTACTTTATTTTGATTTTTCAGTATTATTTCCACAAGTAATGGATAGTTAAATGGTCAACTCAACCAGGCATCTGATATCAGGGAAGATATAATAGGAGTACAAACTATCTCAAAACAACGTAGTGAATAGTCATTGTTTATTATCAGCTTAAGTGACAGAAAACTATCATATCTGTTTACATCAAAGAATCATTAGGAGTGCACATGCAGAACATTCCACATCAAGTGAGCGTGTGCAGAAGGTTGCACAATGAAACTACTTTTCTGTTGTTGCTGTCAAAGTAACGGGAATAATGTGACATTGCTATGAAATTATTATATTGTCATTGGTTCTTATTATGTGTGCCAAATTTCTAATAATTCAACCATCGGTAAGTGGGTAATTAAATTAAATGTGTTGTTGGTGTGGAAATCTCTGAAAGGTCCACAGACCAAGTGACAAAGGTTTTTCGAATTGCCACATGTGTGCACTCGTGCTGTGACTACATTATCGCAACACCAGTAACTGTATTGGGTATGGGGAACGTACGGTTAACAAGTAATCCAAATTACGGATCATCCCAGCATTCTAACAACCAGGTGACAGTGGGATTTGAATCACAGGCCATACATTGATGCTTACTAAGCGTGCAAAATTTCAAACAATTCGGATGTCTAGACGCAGGTGAAAATTGAAATTAACGGTTCTATTACGTTCATAGCCAACATTTCATGATAAGATCTGAGGAAAAACAGTGTTAGTGTGTTTTGGGTGATAAGTGTCACTGTAGTAAACAGTTTTGACTCAAGATATCAATTTGCAGACCAATTCTGAAGGATAATTACAGTGTATAAGTGTCTGGGACAGACTGACAGAGTGAAGGATTCTCGGTCAGAAAGGCTGCATCTGCCTAGACCATAGAGGCGACAGCGTCATGTGTGATACGGGTCACAACTATCAAAATGGAGATACTGTTGTGCATTTGATGTGGAAAGCGTGTGTGGTGGACATTATTTACAGAGAGATCTACATACAGGAAGATGATGCTGGATGGTGTAGGATCAGGTGCATTTTAAGGAGCATTCAGGAAGTCAAGGAGGAGGCTTTCACCATGGATGTAGATTATACGGATGCAATTTATATACGTGAACCACACAGTGGTTTTTAGGGTAACCTTTTGAATCAGCCAAGGACAAGTATGTGCCCACAGGAGTTCTCCACCTCTGATGGTAGACATGAGATTGGAACATAAGGGATTTTTTTTTGGGGTAGAATGAAATAAGCCAATTAACTGAAGAAAGCAATGCTGGGGAGAGTGTATTGTGTTTGTGTGGGAGGGGGTAGGGGTGGGGGGGGGGCAGGCACTTATCAAGGTACTGAGAACCTGACACTGGGAAAGAGCAAGGTAACATCTATAATTACCAGGAAGCAATCTGTTGATAAAGGCGTGGGAACTGTTGATAGTTGCCCTAAAGAAGTGAGGTAGGCTCTGGATGACAGGTTGAAGGTATTGATCAACAAATGCAGAAATGCACTGTGGAGACCCATCGGCTACAACTATGGGGTTGTTCACTTGGGCAGGAGATACTAGGTGAAGGTCCAGAGGGGGTTAGGGGCAGAAGGGAAATGGATTGATGCGTGAGATCCTACAAGGGACATTGGACGATTAGTAAAGATTAAACTTTTAGGCAAATAGAGTTACCACTAACTTCAATGGTATGAGGTAGTTACGTAGAAGTATCCAAGAGCTGCCTAAAAGAATCAGCCACGTAATAAATCTGATCCGAGCACAGTTGTCAAGCCCGTATCAACTGGGAGAATTATGATGGTTTTATTTTTTGAAAGTTCTCTCAATTCAGTGTGATTCAGGTTGTTGGAATGGGGGACTGAATCAGCAATGAAGACAATGTGAAGGTCAATGCACAAGAATTCTTGGAATAGGAGTATAGGATGTTTTTTCGGGGCAGGGGATGGGGATCTAACTGGATGGAGGTAGGTATTGTTGGAGGCTTGGTTGGAAGTTATCAGATCGGTTCTCACTCCTGCTTGTAGAATTCAAGTATTACCGCCAGCAGATGGTGTGGCAGAATGAAAGGGAGTCCTAGTTACAGTTATCCGGTCAAATTCAGGTGTGGGGGAGGAAGTGAGACTCTTGGAAAGAACAACTACGTATGGTTCAGAGAGGGGAGTGAAAGTAAGATTCACAATTTGTAAGGCCCAAAGGCTGATACCAGGGCTGTAGTATCGCTTTAGCGCCTCAACTAACAGTTTAAATGGATTCAAAGTTCTGGTGAAAGTTCATAGAATAATTTGAATTTGACCATGTAGCCTGACAGAAACTCAACTTAAATGCTTGAAGGTTGCCACTAGATCTGTTACTAAACCACAAACCTAGAAAAGGTTTCAAGATAACTACAAAATGACAAAAGTTCACTTCCAGAAAATTCGAAGTTTTATTTCCAAAGTCACATTTACCAAAATTTGCATTTTATAGTTGAGTAGGCAAATCGAACACACTTTTCCAAAATATTGCAGGTTGTGGAGAGAAATTTTACCAACCGCACCCCTTTTTTGAATTTCTAAGTTCTACCTCGACATTACACTCGCAGAAAATAACGAGAGTTCCAACATGGCTGACTCCATGGCGCCAACATTCAACAGATTTCCTCCTGTCCCGACGCAAGACTGATCACTCACATAATGCCCCCAGGATACAGAAAGACGAAATCAAACCAAAGACCAGGTCACATGTAAGCACGAGTTTATATAGGTTCAATGAAGTCACAGCCGAAACACAACTTTCTGCTGCGGCCTAACCAAAATATGACCCAGCAAATTAAATGAACAAGAGGATAAAAAGCAATTAAAGTTTGACAGTGTTTAGACCTATTTAATAGAAGATCAATGGATATTTAGTGAGTATTTTTAAGTGATTAGTTTTAAATGTCTTCTTCAACCTTCGCGTAGTGTGACATTCTAATGCGATCGGGGAAAATCCCTAAGTGTTCTGGATTTTTACGCGTATCAACAACAATCCGTGACAATTTATTTTCAAAAACTTAATTACTAGACAAATGTTTAAACTTTTTATCAAAACCATTATATGTCCGTAATCATCTTAATTAGGGCTATCTACTGATATAAATTTCAAATTAATATCTCTTAATTAAAAAGCTTATTATTTTATCTTAATTAAAATCACTAATTAAAATTTACCAAATTATTTAATTTTATCACCAAAATATCGGGAACAGTGCTGACTATACCTGGTGATAAAAGATCACTCAATTTAAAGATATTTCAAATCTTAGATTTCTACTTTTATGATCGCGTATTTCAAAACGTGAACAAACAGGAATCTCTCTTACAATAAAAGTTTCCCGATATGATAAATACACTTTAAAATGATTTTATGATGAATTGTAACTGTAGGAACGAATACAGGGAAATTCCTTAATTTGCCTACTCAACTATAAAATGGAAATTTTGGTAAATGTGACTTTGGAAATAAAACTTTGATTTTTCTGGAAGTGAACTTTTGTCATTTCGTAGCTATCTTGAAACCTTTTCTATATTTGTGGTTTAGTAACAGATCTAGTGGCGACCTTCAAGCATTTAAGTTGAGTTTCTGTCAGGCTACATGGTCAAATTCAAATTATTCTATGAACTTTCAGCAGAACTTTGAATCCATTTTAACTGTTAGTTGAGGTGCTAAGGCGATACTACAGCCCCAGTATCAGCCTTGGGTCTTACAAATTGTAATTTTGGATTTATGCAGAGGTGGGTAGAGGTTAGGGTTGGATGTGATAGAAGTGGGTGATAGAGGAGTTCACTGGGAAAAGTTGAGAAAGTGAAAAACATATCTGGGGTCTGGCAACAAGTGGTGGGGGGAGGGGGTAGTATGTTGCCTGCTGAGATGCAGGCCCATTAAAGTAGCTACTGTAGAGAGGGGTATGCTTGTATGTTTAGTAGTACAAGATTGTGAAAATTAAGGATAATATGTAAATGATGATTGCAGCTAGGAAATGAAAGAAGGTTTTTGTGAGGCAGGATGAGTGTTGGTGTGTTTTTAGGACTTACTGTTGAAAGACTAGGTGAATGGCCATTACCGACTGAGGGTGACGCGCAGACACAAGAAACTTTATAGTAAGCCCATTGAAAGAAATGCAGGGCTGGAGGAATAGGATGTGAAATCTGTATTTAACAAGGTTGAATGCAAGATACTGAAATACTGAAGAAAACAAAAGAAAATATAAACTAATAATAATCAAGTAATTGAAAATGCAATGGATTAGGGTGGTAAAAAATGTTATAATTAATATGGAATTATTAATGATAATCCAGACACTTACAGTTAAAAAGTGACCAGCCATGGATCATGTCTGTTACGTAATTTGTGATACTTCAAGAAATTCAAGTCGGAATGAGAGAAAAAAAAAATGTTAATAGCAGTCAGATCGCTGGGAAAGTGGATACTTTTTTAAAAATAAAAAAAATTAAATAAAAGTACATTGAATTATAAGTGGTAATAGATGAACATAATATATATACATATTAAGTGTGTAATATATATACACATGTATTAAGTGTAACACAAAAATAAAGTGAGAAATTGAATAGAAAAAAAGAAGAAGACATTAAAACAAGACAAATAGCAAATATGAAAACTAGTTTTGGTGCAAACAGCAAAGCTGGTAGTTAAAAAGGCTGGAGGATTTTTTTTATGGGTTTACACCTCGTCGATGTCATTACAAGTGGGAAAAAGATGGGGGTCAAGGAACGGGAAGGAATTCGCCTTGGCCTTTTGAAGGAAGCATCCTGGCATTCACCTGGAATGTTTCAGAGAAACCACAGAAAACCCAAATTTGGTTTTCCAGACAGGCATTCAAACCCATGTCTTTCCAAATACAAGGCCAGGCTTGAAGTTAAAGGCTATGCGAGGCTGCACGTAGTGAGGTAAGAGACAGAAAATGGACAGGACAAGGAACAAAACACCAATAAAGAAGTACTTGAAGAAAAGAAAGAAAGCAAATGAAGATAGAGACAATTAGGATAAACGTGCAATGGAACTGGAAAAAATTCCAAATCTTGAGACAAAAACTATCCACCACACTGACACACAATGCAAAACCAGCCATTACACTGTTTTTATCATCCATTACTTTTCTGACCTGGAATCTCTAATCCAGATTCATGATTCTGCTTAAACTTACTAAAATCTTTCCATAAAATGAATCACGTTCCCCCATTATCCTTCCCACCATGTCACTTTCAGCAGACTACCTAACATAAAAGTATACTTGTGGACAAATATGAACCATTCAAGGTACAGCTCCCTCCCAGTCACTCACCTGCCTCCAGGCAAACAATTTACTTCCAAAATATAACCATGACTTCAATAACTGTTTCCCAATCTGAACTCTGCTGGTGGGTATGACATACCAGCACATTTTGGAGACCAGCATCTCAATCTCGGATAATACTTGCCTTCCACACCCTATATAATATTACATCACTTGCAAGTATAATTACTTCATTATTTATATAGACATTTCAATTTTTATTATCATTGTCATATGGCATAATTTTTTGGGGAAACTCTTCACAAAGTAAAAAAGTTTTCATAGCACAGAAAAGAGCTATTAGGATGTTGTGTACGGTAAAACCAAGAACTTCTTGCAGGCAACTTTTAAAAAAACTCAGTGTTCTTACAATGAGTTCTCAGTATATATATTCTCTCATGTGCTTTGTCATAGATCATTGTAACCTGTTTACTTCTAATTCACAGGTACACAATCTCAATACAAGAAGCAGAAATAACTTGCACAAACCACAAACATCTCTGTCATTAGTACAAAGAGGAGTTAATTATTCTGGTATATATCTATTTAATAAACTTCCCAAGGGTATAAAACAATTTGCAGAAAATAAAGATATATTTAAAGAAAAACTGAGAGATTATCTTATTGGCAACTCCTTCTCCATTCAAGAATTTGAACAAAACAATTAATTGTATTCAATATGACTTTTGCAAATCACAGTTGTAAAAATTTATGTTTATTTTATTGTCTTTATTTTTTTCTTTGTAACATATAATTGTTTTTTACTATGATTATGACTCATTCATTGTATGTATGTATATTAACCATGACATGTTTCACATCCCAGAGGTGCTTCCTCAGCAGGGATCCATGAAACAAGATTGATAAATAAATAAATAAAATAAATTGGAATTTGCCATTATCTTTTGCGATTTTATTATTCTTGAAATGGGCATGGCCATAAATTGTGTTTTTTGTTGTTTGTGTATTTTATTGTTGCTACTGTTTGGTATAATTTAACTTTCCTTTCCAATACACTATTTAATATGCTGGACAATATTTATGCAATTTAGATTTTTTCTTACTTAATACATTTCCAAAATGGGGAAACCCCGTTGATTATTTTCCAATAGTTAATGAAGGCCAGTGTAATTAATACAAGTATATTTGACAAGTGCAACTGGTTTACAGTTGTTGGCTGCTGATAATAAAGTATCATTTACACTTGTGAAACATTTCAGGGCATTCAAAATTATGAATTTACATCATATTTGAAGTGTGAAAGTCTTAATAAAGAGTTGTATTTTCACCGAGTAAAATCTCATCCAGCTATATATATATATATATAATCTAGCATTGAGTTTAATTAAAACGAAAAACTTTTCCAAGTCCTAAACAGATGCAACATACCACACATATTTCAGAACCTACCATACTGAGATCTTTTTGCCTGTATAAGACAGGCCTGAACAGGTGTAGAAATCTCTGCAGCAGATTTATATCCAAGTGCTACTTGCTCTAGATTCCAGCCTGGCTGTAATACTGAAATATATTACCAAGTTTTATATCCTACCAATAGTTATTGCACCTAGAATAGGATTAAATTTTCTTCAGTTAGTAATTCATGCATTAAATATCAGGAAGCATTCTAAAAGAGGTTAAAATAGGCACATACCTCAGTCAATCATACCTTGTTAAAAATAAAATGCATGCAGTGCAAAAACGAATGCCACTCTGCAACTTGTTCCAGCTGCAGCATACTGGAGAGTGGGTTAAGTGAGAATCTGTATGGAAAGCGTTATACCTTAAGAAAGAAACTGAGACAATACAAATCCATTATTATGATAAAAGAAGTGATTGGTTGTTGAGGAAAAAAGCTTCCTACAGAAATTAAAAATTGTGCATGGACAGTGTAGGAAAGCAACAAGTGCATGCACATATTCCCATAATGTGTGATTATGCCTTGAAACTATTGACTGAGCACTGTGCTATAAGCAATACAACACATACTACACACTAACTGTAATCTCACTAAATAAAATATGAGCAAATATTTTATCAATATAAACGCGTAACAGAATTAGAGTAAACTTGGTGAGACTAACAACTAAGAAGCATACAAGAAAATGTATTCACATATGTACCACAAAGACTGTTCAGCACTGTAAATCTTTACTGGCTATATCTTAAGATAATGGCACTATTAAAAGTGAAAATGGTATAAAAGAATGGAATGCTTTCTCTTATCATAGTTATTAGAGCCATATATACATGTTAATGTCCCTTTCCAGCAAATCAGAGAAATTTAATCTGGTAGTCAACCTTAAGCAGAACAGTATTAGGTCCGTCACACATAAAAGCACTGAATACCTGCTCTAGGAGCCACAGTGTGTGCTACGGACCGAGCTCCGGGCACCACATTGCGCACACGCCAGGTGCCAGAGGAGCCCCACGCCGTGCGCACGCCGAAGTACGAGATACCGAACGGGGCGGGGTCCCGCCACTCTACCAACAGCGTGCCGTCTCTCTTGGCACGGATCGTGCCGGAGTCCCACTCCACCACGATGTGACGGAACTCGCCGGCATTCAGGAGGCCGGGCGTCTCCGAGTGCACCTTACCGCAGACGGTCATTCAGTTGCTGAACCCGTACTTGCCAAAGCTGATAAGCAATCTTACTCTGGTGATAACTGATAACTTTTTAACGTTACACAATTCTTTTTTGAAATGAGTAATAGAAACGGTTCACCACCATTGGTCTTAGGATAGTTTACTATGTACGTTTGTGCATTTAATTGCATAATCTGAAGCCACTAGATTAATAACTTGTCCTCAACATATATGAAGACTGCAGTTCACTCACAATACAAAAATTCCAAGGTTCAGGGTCTGATACATGGATTTAGTTGTGAAAACTTTGTCATAATATAGCATGCCTAATATTTATTTAGAAAACTTTATGAAAAATTCTTGAAATTTATTGCCAGCATCTGAAACCAACATCCTACTACCTGGCCAGACATTAATGGCAAACTCTCAAAATCTGTTTACAGCCCTGACTCACCTCCAAGAAAAAACAAATGTAGGTAGTGAAATGCAACCTACAACAAAGCTATGTAGAACTTGGAATTGAAGCCTGGTAAAACTAAAATGCACGTAAAACCCTGCATTAAAATGCAGAAACAAATTTCAAACGCTTTTAAATCAGAAAAAAATGAACTTATGATAGAAACAAACTGACAAAAAATTGACTGGTAAGCAATTAATTTTACTTTGCATGCAGAGTTCGGCCTTTGCAGATCTAGCAATTCTCTCCAGCAACAGGCAACTTCCTTGGAACACTCCATAAAATTTCAACTAAAACTGATCTTTAAATTCCATATTCCAAAACCCTACGTGCAAGGATCCTCTCAATACCAAGATGGTCAGCCTATGAGAACTCAGTTTGGCAATATTTCTCAATTATATATATTATTTTTATAAGGTGTTTTTTGTCACAAACCATTATCTCCATTTTTACCTAACCAAAATAAATAAATGAGGTATAATTTTAAAGACTAAGGTCTCTTCTTTGGTGACATCATATACCTTAAGAGGTCCACTGTTTTCCGAGTGGAAATTAATCAGATGTAGAGTATCTCAGGGTCACTATTGTTTCTAATGTGTATAAATGATCTACCCTGTGTTTCATCAAAAAACTCAAAATTTGTCCAATTTGCAGATGACACAAACTTAGGAATTAAAAACACTCCAGATTTATCTACAGAATATATTTCAAATTATGTCTTTGAACTGATTAATAAATGGATTACAGCTAATGGCTTGTCTTTAAACATTGATAAAACTCAGTATATGCAATTCAGTACATCACACAGATTAACACCAGATGTAGACATAAAATTTGCAGGCCAGTCCATTCAAGAGGTAGAGTGTGTGAAATTTCTAGGTTTGTATATTAATCATAATTTAAAATTGGAAAGTACATGTTTCTGACTTACTAAAGCGATTGGGTGCAGCCACATTTACAATTCGTACAATTTCAGCTACAAGTGATCTCCGTATGAGGCAGCTAGTTTATTTTGCTTATTTTCACTCCTTATTGTCATATGGAATAATATTCTGGGGCAATATTACCCATAGAGACAAAGTGTTCAGAGCCCAAAAGCATGTAATAAGAATTATGTGTGGGGTTAGCAATAGAACTTCATGTAGAGAGCTGTTCAAGAAGTTAGGGATTTTAACATTAGCGTCTGAATATATATACACATTAATGTCCTATGTAGTCACAAATTATACTTTGTTTGAAACAAATAATAAAATACACAATTATGGCACTAGAAGTAAAAATGATCTTCACAATGATTACAAGTCATTGTCATTTGTTCAAAATGGGGTCCGATATTCAGGGATACATATCTTCAAAAAGCTCACAACACATTAAATATCTAGCAGATAAGAATAAATTCAGGAAAAAATTTGAAAGAATTTAATTGACAACTCCTACTCTGTCGAAGAATTTATTTCTAAGGTACCTAAAAAATAACTGACAGTAGCTTGTGTAAATGTAGTTTACATAATTAATTTACCATGTATGCTACGACTGTAAATCTCCCGGTGTATGTATTTAGTTTGTTACACAATTGTTTACGGTACCATGTATGCTATGACTGTACATCTTGTGGTATGTATTATTTTGTTATGGATTTTTTTTAATGTACCATGTTTGCTATGACTGTACATCTTCTGGTGAATGTATTATTTTGTTATGGGATTGTTTAATGTACCATGTATGCTATGACTGTACATCTACTGGTGTACTTATTTTGTTATGCAACCATTTATCTGTAAATTGACAACTTTCCACATCCCACAGAGCCAGTCTCTTATATTGGGATCAATGGAAAATGAATGTATTGTATTGTAAGACAATTTTTCAGATTTCTACAACACGTTTTTGTGTCATGAGCCATTTATCTCTTTGGGTATCTAACCCATATAGGTGAATGAGATATAATTTTAAAGATTAAGGTTTTTGCTGCAGTCGCATCATATTTCAAGAAACCATTAAAGAGGAAAAATATCATTAAAACAACACATATTAAAATATCATTTACAGACCATCGAAATGACTTAAGTATGTCAAGGACAAGCAGTCAAGTACTGTGGATTGAGTAAAATTAGTTGCGTGGAATGTCAGGGGACTAGGTAATAAAGGAGTGGAATTGGAGAATAAAATATACGAGAAAGGATACGACGTCGCCATCATAACTGAAAAAAAAATTAAAAGGCAAAAATGATCTCTGCCATTATCCTATGATATACTGTGGAGTACCTGAGAGCAGTTGTGCAAGAGGCGAGGTTTCAACAATGGCCAATAAAACTTGAAAAACAAGACATATTTGCTCATAAACTGAAGAATAGCGATTTGCAAATTTGGACACTTGATACTAATTGGTGTATACAACCTAGAGGAAGAGAAGAAATTTGACAAAGCAATTTTGGGAGCAGTTGGCGAATTTGGAGAGTAGCATACAAACAGAAATGGTGAGGATCTTAACCAATTTGTGACCTTTAACCAGCTGAACATCACCAACACTTGGAATGCTAGAACCTACCAGTCATTAATAAATTACATAATTGCAAATAGAGAATATTCATGTACGCTGAGGAAGTTATATCTACTCAGACCAACAGTTGCAATGATTACAATGATTGCAAAATGTAAGAAGATAGGACCAAGAAGTTTTTAAAGCGCACTTACTAGAACAAGAAGGTATTAAAAGAATATATCAAACTCAATTACAAGAGTTTCTTTTAACAGTACTAATGGTGGATGATACTCATAAGGAATAGCAGAATACAAAAGAATGCATAGAGAGGGCAGGGATTAAGAATGTAGGAAAGAAAGCAGTAAAAGAAATAACATAGTAAATTCCTTCAAAATAAAATGTAACAAGAAAAAGAAGAATGCACATAAAAAAGAAATAATGTCAAACACATAATAAGATGTGCACATTGTGATTTGTGGAACAGGTTTTTTAGCCAGTATAGATAATGACAAGACTTTGCATATAAAGTGCTAAGACATTTAAATAAAACAGAGAAAGTTGTTGCAGGTACTCAATTAACAAAAATTGAAGTAATACAATAGGAACTTGTGGCACACAGGAATCCCAGACTCCCTAGAGCAGTAATTTCAGCATAATAGTACTGTGGAGCCAATCTTCTTAGAACAATTACAGTTATTGTTGAGAAATATAAAAAATAGAAAAGCTCATGGCCCTGATGGCATGGTATTATTAAAATATGCAGGCCTTCTGTGTGAATTTTGAATTTTACATCTATACTGGCTGCATCTGTGACCTTAACAACACAGAATATGAGATATGTGCTGTTAATTCACACAAACTTTGGATATTGCCAGAGTCTTTGTTCACATAGTTAAAGGCTGAACCTCCACCTTAAACCAATTATGTCATACTTAACACAATCCAAGGCCAGTACAACCACAAAGCTTTCAGCTTATGATGGATGGGCCGAGACAATAAAACCTCAAGAAAGGCCCCTGCAATCTATTTGAGCAGCCCTGACAACAAACCCTACTCCCTTGTCAACAAAGGCAAAAGCCACATGGCTCTTAGGCAATGCACACATTGGAGAATATGGAAGGTGAACCCCCACCCCCCCATGCTTTAAAACTGGGACACTTTGGCTTAGGGAAGAAAAACCCTAGAAAAAACCCTCATCTCCCTGTTGGGGGTTGTACAAAGGGCTAGTAACCCTTCCACATAAAACATATACAACTCGTATTCCTCTGAGTAAGATAGGCTGGAGTTTAAAGCCAAGTTTAAAGGGAAAAACAATTCAGAATTAATGGTAACTTGAAAAAAGGAATGTGGAACGTGAGAGCAGTAAATAGTAAAGATGATCTTGAAAGAGTTATCCAAAAAGGGAATTAATATTGCTTTAATTATGGAGATGAAAAAGAAATTTAAAGGAACAAAAGAAATTAATGTATATACCGTGATTTGCAGTGGAATCATACATTAAGAAAAAGCTGCAGCAGGATATGCTATATTAGTTCACAGGAAAATAAAATAGTTACACAATGAAAAGTGAAATGATTTTGATTGTAAGACTGCAATTAGAGAGGCAACATAACTTTAATCACCATATATGCTCCAGAAGAAAACAAATGAGAAGAATCTGATAAGATTTATGAAAATCTTCAGATAGTGATAGATACAATTAGTGATTTTAAAATAAATGGTTCTCATTTTAATCCTCAAGTAGGAACAGCCAAATTACAGATGAATACAGGTTAAATTAAAATAGTAAATTTGAGATAATTTGCATCCTTCAATCAGTATTGATACATTCTTTCCAAAAAAAGGATAAAACTACATGGAAAACAAGAAGAACTGATCTATTATTGACTTCATAATGTTTAATGAAAAATTAGTCCCAGATGCAGTAAACACCAGAGTACATAGAACTAGTGATGTATATTCAGATTATTGTTATATCAAAAATAAGAATACTTGCTAAATAGAAGGAAAGGCTGAATAAAAATGTACAAGAAGTCTACAAGATGAAGGAATAAGACACTTAAAGCTGATTACAACAGTGCTTACTGCAAAATGCAAAAGTAATCATATCAACAAAGAATGGGAAATTTATCTTCATCATCACTGGAAGCAAAATTTGGAATGAAGAAGTTACAGAAACAGTCGAAAAAAAATGAAAGTCTTACAGAAAATTGTGTTCATGGTAGACAAGAGATGGCTTATAAAATTATGAAACACCTTGACAAAAATTAAAAGAAAACTGCTGACATAAATGTAACTGAAGAAGAATCATTGATAAAGGTGCTATAAAAAGAATATCTAAATGGGTAGGTCAGCATGGAATGAATAGATATGCGAAGAATAGCTAATTTATTGGGTACACAGATAAAAGTAAAGGTTAATTATGATTATGTAGACTCAAAATTCCTTGTTGAAGGCTTTAAGTGTAAGTATCTTGGCATAATGTTTGATAAACTCAACTGGGCAAAGGTTTCAAAATCCTTCATTTACTTAAGAGGGTGATGAGAGGATGTACAAGAGAAGTTAGGGAACTGGGTTACAATACTTTGGTCAGACCACTGGTTGAATTTGTGGTGTAGCTTGGGACCCACATTTTGGTTATCAAACACAGGAGTTGGAGAGTGCGTAAAGAAGAGCAGCTAGATTTGTTTGATCAAATTTTCGCAGGACCCAGTCAGTAACATATGATAAAGGAGCTACATTGGGAATCATTGAAGGAAAAGGTGAACTGGAAATGTACAGTGCATATGCTGATGATTGGGCTTGGAGGGATATTGGTAGAGCGTATGGAAGGGGGAAAGCGACCATGACCTCAAGCTTGCACTCAAATTCATGCAAAAGGGAGAGGGAAAGTTTTCTTCTGTTAATAAGGGGGGTCAAGGTTTGGAACAAATTACAAAGAGGTGAATAATTTATTAAAAATGCTTAAGGAATTTAAAATTAAAATTTGTAAATCAGAGAAGTAGAGGAGGAGGAATTTAACACTCCAGTTATAAAAGAAAATTAGAAAAATAAAATAAAAAATGATAATTAGATAACTAAGGCAATTGCCATCAAAATTAAAATTAATAATAATAAAAATCATGGCAGAAAATAGTAACTACAAAGAGAGAGAGGATGTAGGTGTAGATAATGGATCTTATAGACACAAAGAAAGTTGATGCAGCACTAAGATCATTAAAAAATAGAATAACTCCTGTTCTAGATAAAATTAACTTAGAATTGATTAAATATGAGGGAATAATTCTAAAATTAAGATATTTACACCTAACTAATACATGTTGTAAGGTTAGAATTATCTGAGAAAATGGTGGAAGACCAAAGTAATTACATTGTTTTAGAAAGGAGATAGAAATTCATGTGATAACTATTGAGGAATACAAAATATATGCAAAATTAATAAATAACAGGCTCATGGTAATAACAGATGCTCTCAAATTAGAAGAATAATATGGCTTTAGAATAGGAATACCCTGTATGGATAACATGTTTTGCCTCAAACAGTTAATGGAGAAGAGCATTTAAGTTAAATACTTGAAGCGTTTGATAAAGTAAATAGGGAGCAACCAAAGAAAATTAATTAAAATTAAGGAATGGATATTTAAAACATTTAATACAAGTTGTCCAGGAAATGTGTAAAAGGAAACAAACTTAATCAGATTTGGGATAGAAACTTACCGAAGAGCAACAAAAATGAAGCAAACCCTATCTTATCAACTGAATGCAACAGACAAAAATTTCTTGTTGACCAACAAACATTAGCAGCAAGTATGAGCATAATCAGTCCCACAAAATCATTGTCAATAAGACAATTATATTTCCCAGTAGAATATTGAAGTTGGAGTACAACACCACCTTACAGTTCACATCAATAACATACATTGGCTTCTGAGTTTGCAATCCCAAACCATAATTCTAATCATCACTAATACTAAACATTCTGCAAAACCATGATTTTTCATATGCTTTTGATGCTATAATTTGTACAAAACTGATGTGTAACTATAACAAAAAAATTATATTTATTTATGTAATAAATACCTGTACTAAAAGAAAAATGGAATTAAAGCAGTAGTAGTCTAAACTTTTATGAGCAATACTTTTCAAATACAGAGCTATCTGTGGAATTACACTCAGAATAAGCTTATTGTAAATATAGGAATTATACTACAGCACCGTCTATCCAAATGAATTATATGAAAAAACATTTAGTGCCAACTCAATAACATTCCATGTGTATATGACCTGAATTAGTCCAGTGGTAGATTTGTGATGAATTGGTTTATGCATTACTACAATTTTGTATACTTTGAGTTGTTAGTTAAAGCAGTAATGGAGTCCATTTCCAGTGATGATGAGGTCAGGACCATGCCTTCTTTAGGTTAGGGGCTGCTGGTGAAGGGATGGAGATAGATTATCAAAATAATAACAACTCTAGATCCATAATATGAAAAATCACAGATGTTAAAGAAACAGATGAAGTTGCTGAAACAATAATAAACTGAGTTAGAACTTTGAAGGAGGAGGTAAATGCTAAAAATATGCAGCAAGTAATAAGTGTGTTACTGGTGAACTGTAGAAGTTATAATAAAGTAATCGAATTTGCAAACTTAATTGAAATACACGAGCCACAAGTAATAATAGGGGTAGAGAGTTTGTTAAAAGTATTAGACAGTGAGGTTTTTCCCAACCGTTACACAGTGTATCCCAGAGATAGGGGAGCAATTGGTGGAGGAGTTTTCATAGTAGTTAACAAAACCTACCATGGTTCACTGGTATTCATAGATCATGAACATGAGTTACTTGGGGTAGATTTATGGGGTAGTAAAAAACAAAATCAGGGTGTTGGCTGCTTACTGCAGTGGAAGAATGGCAGATGAAGATGAGGATCTTGCGTGGAAATTAAATTCATACCCAGATTTCAGAGGTGAGAATAGAATGGCCGTTATTGGCGGCCATTTAAATTTACAAGGTGTAAATTGGGTAGGAAATAAGATTAATAACACAAGGGAACAGAGATTTGCAAATACTCTAATAAGGGAAGGAGGATTTACAAAAGTGGTAGAGCACAAAATATTTTGGATATATTTCTAATAAAGCCTGATGATAACCATGTATGGTGTCAAGTAACTGAAGGAATAAGTAATCATGAAGCAGTTGTGATGGATAGCAGAGGAGTCAGTGAACCAGCAGCCAAAATTGATGGGGGAAATAGGTACAATTATAAAAAGGCACAGATTTCGAATTTGAAAAGATATTTGAGAGAACATTTCAGCAAATGGAAGGATGGCACAAGTACAGTAAATTCAAGGTGGGAAGAGTTCAAGGAGATAATAAGAAAGGGGGAAGAAAAATTTATTCTAAAACAGAAAATAAAAAGAAGTAGAGAACCTATGTACTATAACAGAGGTGAGGCAATTAAAGAGGTTAGTAAGAAGAGAAAATAACAGAGTTAAGAGACAGCAGGGTAGTCAGGAATATTTAAAACAATTAAAGAAGGACCTAATAATAGCTAAGAAGGTGTCTAAAGATGGATTTATAAAGAGTATTGTCAGTACAGGGGGACTATTGACTGGTTCATCTAGAAATTTCTATAACTATGTTAGAAAACTGAGAGGAAGGGAGGTTGTTGAGACACTTTTAGATAAGGAGGGACAAGTTGGAGGATTCGAAAAAAGCATAGATTTTAAGCAACTGGTTTAGTGAGACCATAAGGGACAATGAATCAGAAAGAGGTGGTTCTGAATTGGATAACGAGCTTAAAAAAACAATTACAAATGAGCAGACCATAAAATTTGAAATTCACCCTGAGGATTTCATAAAGGAACTAAGAAATCTGAAAAAACATACAGGGGCTGGTGTAGACAATATTACTACAGATGTCTTAAAAAATAGCAGGATGTGACAATGTACCTTATATTCAAATATTATTTAAATTGAGTCTTGATACTTGGAATTGAGGATTGGAAAAGTGTGATAGTAGTGCCAGTACATAAAGGAGGGGGTGAAAAATAGAGTCGAAAATTATAGGCCAATTAGCTTGACGTCTGTGGTAGGTAAATTAATGGAGAGATTGATATGCAAGCACATGAGAAATATATGTGAGGAGTGCAAGTGGTTTTCAAGTAGGCAACATGGCTTAGGCAAGGGTATTCATGTGAATCTCAGTTGGGATATATGCAAGATATTTCAGATGAAATGGACAAGGGAGGTCAAATTGATAGTGTAGCACTAGATCTTTCAAAAGCTTTTGACAGAGTGAGCTATATAATGGTAGTAAATAAGGTAAAATCTATTGGAGTGGATGAGAAAGTGATTTGCTGGATAGTAAAATTTTTGAAAGGTAGAAAACAAAGTTAGGATTGGAAATGACATATCTAAAGAAGAGGAAGTAAAAATGGGAGTGCCACAGGGTATCGTATTGGGACCATTGCTATTTATTATTCTAATGAATAATTGTGTTGATTGTTTACTATCTGAAATTAGATTTTTGGCTAGATTTGTTGAATGCTAATTAAAAGGATCAAAATGGTTGAGGATTGTAAACAGTTGCAGGGTGATCTGGACAGGATATCTAGTTGGGTTTGTAGACATGGGATGAATATAAATGTAAAGAAGAGTCAGCTTATTAGATACACAAATAAAAATCAAAAGATAAATTATGTATATAAGATGGGGAAAGAATTACTTGCTGAAGACTTGAAATGTAAATATGTTGGCATTACATTTGATAACAAGCTTAACTGGGCAGGAAACATTGGACAGGTAGTAGGAAAAGGTTTCAAAATTCTGCATTTGTTGAAGAGGGTGATGAGAGGATGTACGAGAGAAGTAGAGGAATTGGGTTACATAACTTTGGTCAGGCCATTGCTTGAATATGGTAGTGTAGTAGGGTACCCACATTTTTTGTATCAATTACATGAGTTGGAGAAGGTGCAAAGAAGGGCTGCTAGATTTGTTTCTGAAAATTATCGCAGAACGCAATCAGTAACAGGTATGATAAAGAAGCTGGAATGGAACTCATTGGAAGACAGGAGGAGGGTTAAGAGGGTCATGGGAGTGTACAAATTATATACTAGTGATGCTGTATTGAAAGATATTGGTGTAGGCACGAAAAGTAATGCATGGAAGGGAAAACATGACCATGACCACAAGCTGGAACTTGATTTCAGGAACAAGGGTGTAGGAAGATTCTTTTTTAGGTATGGGTGTCAGGGATAAGAATAATTTACCAAGAGAAATGATGAATAAATTCTTTCAACGTTTTTGGCAAATTAAAGTTAAAATTTGTAAAGTATAAATATAGGTGTGTGCAGGAAAGGGGGAAGATGGGTGTTTAGGGAAATTGTTACCAGTGCATGTGCTCCATTGCAATTTAATTAATTTAATAAAGATAATGACAGCTTGAAAAGCTACAAAATACAAAACAGTGGAAAATGACAAGTTATATCTACCTTTAAAAGGGAACAAAAGAATGAATGTTAAAATTATAGAAGCATTAGTCTAATGAATGCTGTGTATAAAATATTTGCAGAAGTAATAAATGCCAGGCTGAAGAACATAACATAAGTCGAAATAGAAGAGGATCAAAAAGGATTCTGTAAGAGTTGGTCATGCAATGACAACATTAAGAGAATTCTATAAAAGAGCTATGATTTCAACATGGAAACTCTTAACTTTCATCACCTTTGAATAAGCTGTTGGTAGTGTGTATAGTTGCAAAATGTGGAACATAATGACCAAAAGCAGATACCCTGAATATTAAACTGGAATCATCAAAAGTTTATATAAAGATATAGAAACAATAATAAATACTGGCACTGAGACAACTTAAGCGATACTAACAAATGCCTTAAACAAAACCAGCTCATCTTCAACTTTACTCAACATATACATTGATTGCCTTGTTAGAAAATGCCAGTCTGGGAATACAGTTCTTTATGCAGATGATGAAACAATACCACAACAAAGAGAAGAGGAACTAAACTACATCAATTGGTAGGAAATAGAAACAACCTCCAGATCCAATAAGAAAACAAAAGTGTTGGCACATTACAGTAAACATCAAATTTGCTCAAAAATAGTAATTGATGACAGTGACAGAAATGATAATTTTAACTACCTAGGCTGTGAACTCAATAGAAAAAGATATGGGGGGAGGGGGGGGGGAAGAATAATTTCAACCAATATGTGGGACAATAAATAGCCCACTTCAGAACAAAAAAAGAAAAGACAAATGATACTCTTCAAGACAATGGCTGGCTGTACTATGCTGTATGGAAGCAAATCTTGGATAGTTAAAACAAGAGATAAAGATTGAAATTCAGGTAGCAAGAAAGTAAAAGGCTGCACTAAACAAGTCCATTTTAAGAAATGAATTAATTAGGTAAGAACTTGGAATATATAACATAAATGAAAGGACAGAGGCATATAGAGATCACACAAAAACAATTCTTGTAAAAATACAGACTTGGCCTATTTTTACAAGAATTGTTTTTGTGGGATCTCATTTCTTTTTGTAAGTTTATCATTTATTCTGAATCGCCGTTGAAATGTAATGATTCCATTTGGAAATTTGTGAATGAGAACATTTCAGAATATAAGACATCAATATATGTTACCAACAATGACCCACACTTCGAAAACAATGGGTGTGCGCCGTTGCTGAGCAATTGCTGTTAGTTTCACTACCACCATAAACAAAAATACTATGTAGCATAGAAATATCAGGTTTATATCTTCATCTGGAACAAAGCAATTAAGCTGCAAATAAGTGCCTGAATTTTTCATGTTTGGGATTGTAATTACATAAATATTGGGAAAAACTCCAATTTCTTATGATTTAGAGATGAAACCATATATGTGTACGAAATTACTTGTTTCTAGGATTACTTGAAGTACAGTGGAATTTTGTGTTTTACCAAAATAAAATTTTGAATTTCAGTAACTTCCAAAGTAATAAGAGGAAAGAAGTAAAATTTAACACATTAGTTAAACATAGTAAGCTCACTCCACAGTGAAAAACTAAGGTATATAAAGTTAATAGTGTAGAAAGCGATCTCACCTTAGGGGTAGTTATATGGCAATTTATAAGTTTCAGATTTTTCTTACAACATGTGGATAAAATTTTATCTGTGTACCTAATTTACCAATTTCAGCTTTCTACGGCTAAGGGAAGTGCCTTATACTTTTGATGATCATTAGTCAGTCAGTGAGTGACAAAATCGCTGAAGTTTGGATCAGAATAACATCTGCACTAACAACAGTAACAAAATTTAGTATGTTTGCTAATATTGCTGATATCTATGCATAACACAAATTTGAGACATGTAGCATGAATATGACTGAAGAAATTGAGGTTCAAAAATGGCCCAAATTGCTCCGAGAAAAGGGTAGGCAGTGCCACCGTTGACTTGGTGGGTGCATGGCAGTGCACCCAAATTCAAGGAGCATATTGAAAGAACTTTTAGTGATCAGTACAAACCAGACGTTTGTATATTTGGAAGACAGTCTAAAAGTAAAAAAGCAAGTATGGAACAAGCAATAATGCATAATCCTTAATGCGAAGAAGTAACTGTCTGCACTGGCCCCCTATTTCACTTCTTTATTTGGATAAAAGTCATGAATAATTTTTTTTTATATGAACAAAATTTTATTTTTAAAAAATTGAAACTTTCCCCAAGTGCATGTACCTGAAATATGAATCGGACATTCCACGACTATGAAAATAATATTGAAATGAAAACATCTTTCATGAGGAAAGCACAACATGAATAATCTTACATAGAATTTTCATCTATTTCCTATTACTTTTAATTATTTACACTCATCAAAAGAAGATATTTACACAACATTATATGGAACTGTTTGTGCCAGTAACATGAAATAAGAATTAATTGCACTCTCTGTCATTAGCCATCTTCTTATTGAGAAACTATTAGTACTGACTGAATGGTGTAAAATGAAACAGATGGATGCAGGAAAGATTCCAAACCTGAGGAGCAAATAATGAGACTCTTATACCACTGACTGGCTGGCTTATTTTCTACAGCAAGTAATACAGCCTTTTTTTTTTTTTTTTTTTTACAAATATGAACTTTGCTTCTGATGAACTATAGGGAAAAAAGGAAACAGGTGTACACTACTGGCTTAACATCATTAAAGTTTAGAAAACTGGCTAAAAGATCTAAAGAATGAGGGGCATTATTTGAACTGCAGTTTCGTGCTGCCTTTTAGATTGTGCTGAGAATAGAAAACAAGTACATTTGTTTATTGTGTGACAGGGGAATGATTATAAATATAAGCAATTATTAATATTTTTATGTGCAAGATTATCTTTATATGCATACCATTGTAAAAACAGTTTTTACATGAGAAAACACAATTTTTCTAAAATTAGATTCAATGCACACAAGACAAAGATATCAGTTCTGCAGGAAAAAAATTCTTAACAGCTTTGGCAAGTACTTTACTTTTTTAATATGACTAGGAAAGTCACATTTGTTTTGTAGTACCTTGTCAGGCTTTGCACGATTGTAGCGGATAACTGAAGCCGTGTTCTCCCAGCCACCCAAAATAAGTTCATACATGGGTTCGGTCTCTCGTGGGCCAGTAGTAAGAGCCACGTGGGCATTGGAGGGGGCCCGGACTTCGATGTCCAGTGTGCCCCTGCTCACCATCAAGAACTTGTATTCGAGGCAATCGGCTGTGCTTATCTGTGACCCATCTGGCGAGATAATTGTTCAGTAAAAAAAAAAATACCTTTAAAACAAATTTGCCTCTACATATTCAGCTTCAACCACTGTTCATTTGAGTTGGAGTGGATTCTAGTTTCATCTGAGCAGGTTTTCTTGTAAATTGATACATTAAGCAACAACAAGGCGTTATTCAAAGATGGAACATTCAATGGGAATATTTTAATGTTCATTTGTATGTACAGGAAAGAAGATAAACATATTTGAGTATGTAAAAAACTATATTTGTGTGTACTATGTGAAGTAAAAAATTCCACAAGTAGAAAATAAAAACTAACACTGCAAAAACAAAAGAAAATAAGATAAAAACAAAATAGAAATAGAAATAAACTTTTGTTTTCACTGAAAGGAATAAAAATGAATGTAGTGGAATAACCACCACACTTAGGATAAACACAAATAAAAATATTTTATGTGACTAATTATTCAAGTAGAAATAAAAACTGCAAGTATCATTTGAGTAACTACGGCTGATTAAAGCAGCAGACACTTGTGCCAAGTACCGAATGTTTCCCGTCTGTTGCATTTAGTACAGAATGGTAAACAACTCAAAATAATGTTCGTTTGTGTTTGTCTTGTATTTTCAGCTTTGCAATGTGATTACATTCTCCGACATACTGCCAGGAAGCATTGTTTTTTGCCCTGTTATGTTTGAAATTAAGTTATAATTGTCAAAGGTATTTCAGATCTATACCACTCTTAGCATGAATTCAAGTATACCACTTTAACTAATTTCAATGCTATTAGATCATCATGTATTTAACACAAATTAAAAATATGAAAACGTAAGAAAATATTCTTATCACTCATCGAAGTTGACATGAGGGCAGTGGCAAAAATTCCTCCAAAAACATGGAAACCAAAATATTTAAACTAAGCCCATACTCGTGAACTAGAATCGTGGCTGAAAATAGCACATTCTCCATGGTATGGCGGTGGAAACAATGCCAGTAGGAATGTAATCATGGAAAAGAGATTAATCAAGAGGAAAAGAGATTACATGTTAAGAGGTGACAAATTATTTAAAAAAAATGAAAAGGTAAATAAGAAAAACTAGAGTATTTTTAAGCAATATATTCAAGTTTTTCTGTATTTTATATTTATACAAAAAAAAAAAATTGATCGACAATTATTTCATGCAGACTCCTACCTGCCTATGACTTTTTCCCATGATATAGTTTCATATTTTACAATGTTTGGATTTATGCTTTTCAACTGCCACCTATACCTCTCACCGTGTAGATTTCTCCGAACATGGTATGCTGACCACTTACCTGGGGTATTAGTTAGCTGCCAGCCACCATCATGCTCTACTGTTAATTCATCACTGTGTGTGTGTGTGCGCGCGCTCATGTTGCAATGCTGTCCTGCCTACAGCTGTGGTAAGTGGGGGTTATTCCCATTTAGTAATTACACTTGGGTGAAAGAGGTGAGTATTGTCTGAGATTGAGGCACAGAAGGTGAGTTTCATCCAGAATATGCTGGTAGGCCATTCCCATCACCAGTGTTTAGACAGAGATGATGTGATGGCCCTGACCACGAAACAGTTAGCGAGGTTATTGGAATTGTAAGAGCAGCAACAGAATGGTAAAGATTTTGAAAGTAAACCATTTGTTTGTGACCATTCATTCTCGGATAACTGGTTTGTGGTGAAGCTGAAGTAAGAACAGAATTTGGGCAGTTAAATGGGTGAGAAGGTATGTGATACATATGGCATTGTACACGGTATCTCTAATAGTCGGGTAACAATAGGTTGAGGCAAGTGGGCCAGAAGGAGCATAGAGGATTGGTATTTGTACACTCGTATGTTGCTCGAGTCATTGGTAAGGTGAAGGTGGGGAGAATGAGATACATTTCAGGAAAATGATATGAGAAAGTTGTAGCCACAGCGAAAAATTTGGCTCAGGGCTTTTGGACAAGGAGAGAAATGGACGAGAAAGACAGGTTACGGTTTGGTTTCAAATTGTTTTTTTTAGTGTGCTCGACAGTTTTTGGAACAGTGTGTCAGTTTGTGGGCTGTTTCCAAATACAATTATTGAATATAAGGGCTGGTGTCAGATTGTTGGAGAAAAGAGTAAATGACTGTTGGAGTAGGTGTGTCTGCTTTCGACAGCTAGGTGCTAACAAAGTGTAGATACTGACTGTATTAGGTTTGCAGATTTATGCACAGAGATTTCTATACTGGTGTGTGTCAGAGAGAGAGAGAGAGAGAGAGAGAGAGAGAGAGAGAGAGAGAGAGAGAGTAAGATCATGTGAAGTTAATGGAGCAGGCGTTCAGAGAGTTACCACAGAAATGTCATCTATATAACTGAATAGCATGGTCGATTGTAAGGTAATCTTTTGAAGAAAAGATTCTAGCATCCACATCAAAACTCTGGAAGTTGGAATTGGCTTACCAACACATAATGAAACCAGACACCTCCCAGGCCTAAATCTCTGACAATACTCACCTTTCTCTTCCTGGCATGGCCATAACTTGCAAATATAATTTATTTTTATAAATTACAAGGAAAGGGAAAATCACTCACCAAAGTTGAAGACATAGTCATGTAGGAACCTTCAGCATGTGCACACCTCCAGAACCACACGACTCAAACCTTCATGTCAAAGAGAATAAGACCAAAATATTGTTTATATTTTGTGTTTGTGATATACGTGCTTCTCCTGTCGCTGCCTTCATTTTCCCTTTCCTTGTAATTTGTATTGCGTAAAGCCGTTTCCTTTTTCCTTTGTTTAATTGTTTTTGTAAATAGATTTTATTTGTAACTTTAGTATAGTTCTGTGTTTTGGTATTTATATTTTTAATTTCATAATGTGTTATTCATCTCTCCTATATTTACACATTTTAATTTCTTTCTCACAATTTTCAATGATTTTTTAAAAATTACTTTATTTTTTTGTTCCTCTACCATCTTTACCCAAATCAAACACAAAAACCACCTTTCATGTGGTAGTATAAGCTATTGGTTTCTGCATGTGCTCAGTCACATAATGTCATTTACACAGTGGCTATGATGGGCGGAACGTGCAGCCAATAGAAATCCTGTCACCAAGTCATTATGACCACACACAATTATTATTATTTCCACAGCTTCTTTTTTTGTCATTACTGCACAACTCCCTTCTATTTTGGCGAGTGATTGTGCATTTTATATTGCCTCAACATTTCTTCCTACTCAACTGTTGCCAGCAATTTAGAGATAGTTTGAAAGTTTCCAAAGTCACTCAACATCTCCTGATGTAAAGAAATGTAGCTAATGTAGCTTTGTCAGTTGTGGATATTTGTGCAAGCTCAGCCATGTGCCTCTAATACCCTGAATAATGGCATGGTACAAAATTATTGTGTTTCTTAAATCTGTACTAATCACATTTGTCTCTGCAGTAACCCAGCCCTTTACCGAAACACACACATTTGAAATGTGATTACCTCCAACAGTTAAATTTGTTTTTAGGTGCATTCCCTCCATCTCCTTTTCTGTTCCATCCCATCTCTCTCTTTCCAGAATAAAATGGTTGCATTCCTGACAGTCATTTAACAGGTAAAATATGTAAATGAAATAATAAATATGAAAGCTGTGGAAGAAATGGTGCATTGAAGTGTGGTATGATTCTATTTCTGCTGTGTTAAAATATCAATATCAATACTGGCTTTTAAGATACTTTGTAAGTACAGCTTAGGTGGCAATTTAATACAGTATCTTGGCAGTATTTACAAACATAAAAGTTCCGTTCAATGAGTAATTACATTAACAGGGTGCAAATTCTAACATCATTCCCACATGCAATTAAGAGACATTACATTGAATTTGTTGCTACCACTGTCTTCGTTTAAAACTAGCTACTTGCCTTCCAAGATCCAAGAGCCACTGGCTCCCCAGCCAGTGCAGACACCATAGTACCCAATCCCAAATGGCTCCGGATCATCCCAGCTGAGGAACGGGACTGCCTCTCCCTCTTTTCCCACTGCAACAGAACCTCCTGACCATCGGATCCAGAAGCCACGGAATTCATCTCCACTCAGAATTCCTGGAGTCTCCATCTCCACCTTCTCAGGCTTCTGGCGGTTCTTGCGGATTATTGACTTTGTATTTCCCCATCCGCCAAGGAAAATCTGAAATTGGACATTTGATGAATCAGTTGCAATGCTTATTTTAGCTACTTGTTATATCATTCCCATTAAATAAGTTTATCTACTTAAATTTAATTTAATTGTGATGGAGTGCACACACTAGTAGCAGTTTCCCTACTCCCATTTTCCCCATTTCCTGTACCTACCTACTTTTTCCTCTACAAATTTCAGCAGTTAATTCTTTCAACACTTTTGGTAAATTACACCATGCAACAGTGAAAAGCCTTTTTTCACGAAATTAGGTGTTCTTTATGTATTTCTGCCTCCTCAATTCGAAAATACTTGGAACATCATATCACACACAGTTTTGGCACAAATTCATACACTTTGCCAATATTGATATCACATATCAAAGCAGCAGTATGTATATATGACTCATGAATTGTGCTAAAGTAGAATACAAGTTTAAACAACAATATATTGAACTATCCACAATCCACAGAACATGCATTAACCTCATTCATTCTATGCTTTGTCATGGCGTGGTCCCTGCTTTTCCTCTTATGGGGCATTACCGTGTGCTCACAGTGAAGCATCCAGCAGCAGTTACCCATCACCCTGTCCCTCATGTACAGCACCCAGGATTGGAGGAAAAAAGTCTAAGATGCGAATTTAAAAATGTAACTTCAAACTCATTAAGCATCCCAGCATTTAGAATTTCGTTGGCATGTTCTCAACTATGTGCATATACTGTGGGCTGCAATCATTTCCCAATTAGTTTTGAAACATACACTTAAAGGCAGACCACGGATTCACCAAATTAAGGAAAGCTTCAAGTAGCATTAGTTTCTGAATATCAGAACCAGTAAACACACCCTCTTTCATATTTGCACCCAGCAGGTTGGGGAGCTTGTTACATAGGTATCTGAAACAGTTGTCACACTTACATAATATTTTGAGAACCTGCTTTATTAGGTCCAGTTAGAGGTGCAGAGGTGGCAAGAGTATTCTGTCTCTTTCCACTGGAAGAGAACACTAGATATTTTTGTCCCCTAGAATCAATCCAACCTTCAGGGACATTGTTTTTGCTCCCAATGTTTGTCATGATCCTGACTTCCCCATTCACACATGAAATAGGGTACCATGGTATATTCTGATTGTTATCCTAGAAGCATACTGAATATTTTCAATTGTGATCCTCATAGTAAATGGTAGTAAGAAGATCCTTCATGTTGTCATATGTTTCCTTCAGGTATTGAGGCATACATGTTACCATTGTGCAGCAGAACTGCCTTCAGGCTTCATTCAGATGAATCAATGAGCAGTCTCCACTCGCCAGGCACTTGCAGAATGTTGAACTGACCCATCAAACCTTGAACACCACTGCAATATGCTGATAAGTCTCTTGAGAAAAATACTGTGTGAAAATCAAGTCCCTTTTCTGTAAAATATCAGGGACATTCCAGGTGCTAACAAATGTCTTATATGCAGTTTTGTCCCTAGGAGCTCTGCTTTATGCTTTACCAATCTCAGATCACAGACTAAATCATTTAGATCTGGCTGAGTGTACAGAAGAGGGCCATATATGTGCCCACATCAAACTCATCAGCTGCACGGCATCTATATCGACAATGTTATCGGTATCTAATGTGTGTGGAGCCTGTGGTATAGGTATATCTGGGCCACATGGAACAGGATGAACTGCTGAGCGAATGATGTTCAGGTACTGAATAGTCTTATTTTTCTGGATGAAGTAGCAGTAGCCGGTATGATTCACTTGCTCCCACCACACCGTAGGGATGCCAAATCGTAATGGCTTCTTTCCTGCTGCCCACCATCATAAATCTTCAACATCCAAAACACACATGACCAGTAGAACCCACGATTTCACTCCGAAATAGGTACCGTATGCCTTTATCACAAAAAGAGTAATGTTCCTTCAGTATGTTTTCACCACAAATAAAGCAAAACTGTTGGGGGAGTTTACACAGCACCAGGTAGACACTGTACACTAACACGTTCTTTCCTCCACAGAGACAACACAGTGATGGACGGGCAGTGCTGGGTGCTGCTAGGAACACAAGCTTCTGAGCTTTTCTTTTAATCATTATATTGCAATATCATTAATTGCAAATGTATGCAATTTGTGCAAAAATTGCAGGTGATAAGAAGTTTTGAATATTATTTTTGAATCCAGGAGGTTGAAATACATAAAGAATGTCTACATCTTTTAAAAAAAGTTTTGTGGAGCTTGCAATTTGTTGCAGAGTTTTATTTATCATTTCTCTTGGTAACTTATTCCAATCCCTGGCCCCTTTTCCTAGGAAACAAAATCTTCCCACGACCTTGTGCCTGAAATCGAGTGCAAGTTTGTGGTCATAGTCATCCATGCATTACTCCTAATTCGTACACCAATATCTTTCCATGCCTCATCACCAAAATATGCCCCATGACTCTTCACTCTCCTCCTGTCTTCCAATGAAACCTATTCCAACTCCACCATATCAATTACCAATTGTGTTCTGTGGTACTTTCCAGAGACAAATCTAACAGCCCTTCTTTGCACCTCCTACAACTACTGTATTTGATACACAAAATGTGGATCCCATACTACGCTATCATATCCAAACATTAGTTTGACCAATGCTCCATAACCCATTTCCTTAACTTCTTCAGTACATCCCCTAATCACTGACTAGTGAATGATTTTGAAACTTGTTTCTTCTAACTAATGAGTTACGTGTGAATGAAATGCTACAAGGCCTTGAGCAACAACTGATAACCTGATTCTCATAAGTGCACTCCACAGCTGACTTTTAGACCTCTCAGAGTGCATCTGCACTACTTACATCAAAATGTGTAGCAGAAAATTAGATTGTTTGCAGATGACATAATGCTGTATAAAAGAATCAAAACGATAGAGGATTGTAAACAGTTGCAGAGTGATCTGGACAGGATATCTAATTGGGTTGGTAAACATGGAATGAAGATAAATGCAAAGAAGAGTCAGCTTATTAGATACACAAAAAACAAAAGGTTAATTATGAATATAAGGTGGGGAAAGAATTGCTTGCTGAAGACTTGAAATGCAAATATCTTGGAATTACTTTTGATAACAAACTTAACTGGGCAGGACACATAGGACAGGTGATAGGAAAAGGTTTCAAAGTTCTGCACTTGTTGGAGAGTGATGAGGGGATGTACGAGAGAAGTCAAGGAATTGGGTTACAAAACTTTGGTCAGACCATTGCTCGAATATGGTAGTGTAGTATGGGACCCTCATTTTACGTATCAAATACAGGAGTTGGAGAGGGTGCAAAGAAGGGCTGCTAGATTTGTTTCTGGAAATTATCGCAGAATGCAATCAGTGACGCATATGATAAAGGAGCTGGAATGGGATTCATTGCAAGACAGGAGGAGGATGAGGAGGGTCATGGGAGTGTACAGGGCATATACTGGTGATGAGGCATGGAAAGATATTGTAATAAGTATGAAAAGTAGTTCATGGAAGGGAAAAGATGACCATGACCACAAGCTGGCACTCGATTTCAGGCACAAGGGTGTGGGAAGATTCTCTTTTTTAGGTAAGGGTGTCAGGGATTGGAATGAGTTACCAAGAGAAATGATGAATAATTTACCGAAAACTTTGAAGGAATTTAAAGATAAAATTTGTAGAGGGCAAATGTAGGTGGGTGCAGGATAGGGGGAAGATGGGTGTGTAGGGAAATTGCCACCGGAGCCTGTGCTCCATTGCAATTAAATTAAATTAAAATATAAATCAATAGTTAATATGCAAAATATATTCTATTCAGTTGTCAGAGTTGTTGAAAGGAAATTAGAATATTTTATTGGAATTAATTTCAGTAATGAGCAGGCCAGTCTTCGCATGCACCGAGCTGAGTGCAGTATTGTTTGTTAGGAATGTGCCGAGACGCTGAATCTCCCACGTCAATAAATTTCACCTTCGAAGTAACAATGAATTATTAGCGGACACTATGCGCGCAGTCATCGATGAGTAAATATCTCATTTACCGCAGTTAGCTTCCATCAGCCAGTATGGGTTTCTAACAGTAAAACCAACTATCTTTGTTTAAGTCTGTTCACAGTGTAGGCCCTGCAAGATCATGGGGGCAACCTAGCAGCGGCCTACCATCAGCTACTTACCTGGCCATCCAATCATACAACAATCCATTAGTCTACAAGTTATTATTCAATCAGATGCAATTAGCATCTCATATAGGTGCTGTCGGGACGATATCCCAGTCATGTTATCAGCTGTATGTTCACGGCTTTCAATGACCATGGGACCTCATAACCGCTAGATGCCTCTTATCATTCGTAATAGGACAGAATCTCAACTGGTCATCTAACACATACCAGCCTTTCCCTCTTCTGGTTGCTGAACCTAATAATCGGCTGGTGTCATATTATTCCTAACGAAATACATCTTATCAATTAGCCCACAAGACGCAAGAGCTCAAGTCCATCAAGATAGAAGAAACTTCTGCAGCTGCAAGAACATCATGAGGTTATTTAAATTCTCCTCTAGAGCCCCACCACAGTTAAAGTCCACAACGAACCCAAATATACCCCTCGATTGTCCTGTCAGTCAGATAGGATTCATACACAGTTTAGTGGATTAGTTACTGGTAAAAAAGAGCCACAAGAGTAGACTAAGGAAATTTTCTCCGTTTGCGCATTTATCAAGCAAAATAATATGCTTCTCAATGAAACTGAACATTGTGGTAGCATGTGGGATACATTAACACATAGAATACATTTTGAGCTATACATTCTTGGTGATGCTGAAACACTTTTTGAATTTTTATCAAGTAAAACTAATTTATGAATTTCAACAAAAGTAGACTTAGTGATAACATACATCTTGGTTTAAGTTACTGAGGATTTGAAAAAGGCAGAGATTTTAAGTAACTGGTTTAGTGAGAGCATTAGGGACAATGAATCGGAAACGAGAAGGTCTAATTCGGAGAACGAGCTTAACAACGATTAGAAATGAAGATACTAAAAAATTTGAAATTCTTCCTGAAGAAATCGTGAAAGAAATAAGAAAGCTAAAAAAACATAAGGGGGCTGGTGTAGATAATATTGCTACAGATATCTTGAAGATAGCCGGATGTGACATTGTACTTTATCTTGAAATATTTAAATTGAGTATGGATAATTGCTGCTTACCACAGGACTGAAAAAGTGCAATAGTGGTACCGGTTCACAAAGGAGGGGTGAAAAATAGACTAGAAAATTACAGGCCTATCAGTTTGACTTCAGTGGTAGGTAAATTAATGAAAAGATTGATATGCAACCACATCAAAAAAATATGTCAGGAATGTAAGTGGTTTTCAAGCAGGCAACATGGGTTCAGGCAAGGATATGCATGCAAATCTCAGTTAGTGGGATATATACAAGTTATTTCAGGGAGGCCAAATTGATAGTGTAGCACTAGATCTTTAAAAGGTGTTTGACAGAGTGAGCCATAAAATGGTAGTAAATAAGTTAAAAACTATTGGAGTGGACGAGAAAGTGATTTGCTGGGTAGAAGAATTTTTAAAAGGTAGAAAACAGAAAGTTAGGGTAGGAAATGCGGTATCAAAGGAAGTGGAAGTAAAAATGGGAGTACCACAGGGGACCATTGCTATTTATTATTCTAATGAATAATTGTATTGATTGTTTACGATCTGAAATTAATTGTTTGCAGATGGCATAATGCTGTATAAAAGAATCAAAACGATAGAGGACTACAGTATAAACCGTTGCAGGGTGATGTGGATAGGATATCTAGTTGGGTTTGTAGACATGGGATGAAGATAAATGCAAAGAAGAGTCAGCTTATTAGATACACAAATAAAAATAAAAAGATTAATTATGTATATAAGGTGGGGAAAGAATTCCTTGCTGAAGACTTGAAATGTAAATATGTTGGCATTACATTTGATAACAAGCTTAACTGGGCAGGAAAAATTGGACAGGTGGTAGGAAAAGGTTTCAAAATTCTGCACTTGTTGGAGAGAGTGATGAGAGGATGCACGAGAAAAGTAAAGGAATTGGGTTACAAAACATTGCTTGAATATGGTAGTGTAGTATGGGACCCACATTTTGGGTATCAAATACAGGAGTTGGAGAGAGTGCAAAAAAGGGCTGCTAGATTTGTTTCTGGAAATTATTGCAGAATGCAATCAGTGATAGATATGATAAAGGAGCTGGAATGGGATTCATTGCAAGACAGGAGGAGGATGAGGAGGGTCATGGGAGTGTACAGGGCGTATACTGGCGATGAGGCATGGAAAGATATTGGTGAAGGTATGAAAATTAGTTCATGGAAGGGAAAAGATGACCATGACCACAAGCTGGCATGCAATTTCAGGCACAGGGGTGTGGGAAGATTTTCTTTTTTAGGTAGGGGTGTCAGGGATTGGAATGAGTTGAAGGGGGAAATGATAAATAACTTACCAAAAACGTTAAAAGAATTTAAAGTTAAAATTTGTAGAGGGCACGTGTAGGTGGGTGCAGGATAGCGGGAAGTTGGGGGTGTAGGGAAATTTCCACCGGAGTGTGTGCTCCATTCCAATTAAATTAAATTAAATATACAGGATAATTTATTTGTGAATAAGTTAAATAGCGGTCTAAAAAAATGAGAAAAATATCCATATATATCAGAAAAGTGTACTGGATTTAATTAAATGTAGAACACAGACTTTATGTATATAGTAATAATAATAAGAAAATATATTTTGAAAAGAAAAAAAACTAGTGGTTGTTTTGGTATTTGTACAGTTACATAAATAGTTCTCTTAGTCTCAGATATATGACAACAACTCTTATCTGCCAACAGAATGCACCGTCAGCTCTATACATACAGTAACTGTAAAAACTAACAGACTGACCTTATGATTCAATTAAATACTTTATATCATGAATGTAAGGCAGCCTGTCCATACGTATGCCTGACAGCCACACTTTATTGTTCGCAGAGAAGCTGTGAATGTATTTTACCCTTACAATAAATGAAATTGAAATTACCTAGTCAAATATCCTACAATAATCTGCTGCCTTTAAATTAATTTAATTTTCTTAAAATGGTTTCTCTTTCAAAAATCATTACAAAAGTTTCTAGGCTATACTATCTGGCTAGTATCCTATCACGGGATAGAAAGCAAACATTTTGGCCAACAGCAAACAACTGCAGAAATTAGGTAAACTGAAATATCCGAGCACATCCTAAAGATATATTTAATGACATGTGGAACATATTTGGAATATGAGAGCTGTACACATTTGTCTGTTATATCTTAATGCATTAATGTGTGCCAGATAAGTATCTGGTATATATAACATTTATGAATACTTTGATGAGCTCACCTCATACATCGGATCACTCTCCGCAGGACCAGTAGTGAGGGCGATGTGGGCGTCATTAGTAGCTTTCACCTTGAACTGTGTCGATCCTGATGTCACAGGATAGAAATTGTATTCCAGTTTGTCGGGAGTATCCAGGCCTGGAGCAAAATTAAATGGTTTTCACTAGTTAATTGCATCAAATTATGCACCTGTTAATTTCATACCTATTTCTTATTGCAGGCACAGAATTAATTATACCTATTTTCTGCCATGCTAGACTATGCTACGCAGATTTAATCCTACTGTTGCAATACAGTTTTACTATAGAATACTTTTACACTACTAACATTGGTGTACTTTAAAATGAACAAGTGGGTGGGGGAACTTTGTTTTGTAAATTTACTGGTGGTAAAGATGACAGTTTAACTGTCATTACTTCTTTCCAAACAATTTTTTTAAGAAAGTAAGTTTTGATATTCTAGATTTGTGATGGTTGTATGTAAGTATGCAAAAATTTGTCAGTTTAAATTTACTAAAATTGCAAGCAGCTCAGTGCTTCTGTATTAAGTATGTGTTGACCAAGAAAGCCGAGATCCATATTCTATTTCCAAAAATGCCAAATAATTTAACAGCATTTATTCCTGCCAATATTAAATGGTTTTATCCCACAAACACCTTTGATAGGCTAGAACTTCCAAGTCTAATCACAGACTGTAGAGAGTATAATGATAGATATCACTATTTACACAACAAATTTGATGACAAAGTAATTTTTCCGTTTCTTAGAATTTATCATGAAGTTGCATGTGAAGAACAAGCTTAATGCTATAAAAGTCTGATTGATAGAATGGGCACTTCGAAAAAAAAAAAAGGCAGATAAACATCAAATTGAGAAAGAAGAACAGCCTACAAATCTTGCCTTCATCCCATATGCAGGTAACATATCTGTGAAAATCGGCAGGATTTTGGCATGACACGGTATAAACAGCATTTTCCGCCCTCCTGCCAAAATCCGTGATCTGCTACATTCTGTGAAGGATGATTTGAGATAAAAAACGCCGGGAGTCTATAGCATACCGTGCCAATGTGGCAAGTGTTATATTGGTCAAACCATCTGCACCATCAAGGCCCATGCGACTGATCAGCAGCGCAACATCTGGCTATTTCAGCTGTAGAAATCTGCCGTGGCACAACACGTGACCGAAAATGGTCACAGTATGGACTGCGATAATGTAAAGTTTTAGCCAAGTGTTCTTTCTTCTGGTAGTCTGTCATTAAAGAAGCTACTGAGATACATCTGAATGATAATGTGAACAGGGACATGGGTCTGTGGCTCAGTGATGCGCAAAAACCAGTTTTTTCAATTATACAACAACCACGTTTTTCGCTGAATGATAAGACGCCGGCGACAGATCCGTCCTACCCCGTCTACAGCTGATTCCGGAGCCGACCAATTACCAATGAAAACGGGCTTGTAGTCAGCCAATCAGAAAATGGTATGGCCCCCTATGGATCCGCGAGACTTCCAGTGCAATTCTATAATGTGACCCGCCAAGAACTCAAGAGCACGGCTTCCTGTCAACAAAGGCAAACATCTGAGCAAAATCAGAAGCGAGGACACAGATGCTAGCTCAAAGAACAGCCAAGAGCACACAACCGCTCCACTGGAGGACACATGTGAAGGCAGAAGTGGGGAAGGCTGGCAGAGACTGTGCAAGACCACTCGACCTATACTGTTGAAAAGAGCAACTGAGAAAGTGCAAACAACAAATCGGTAAGATCGAACAAGAGCCGACTCCTCCCGAGGCACCAAAGGGATACAGGTGGTGTATCCCGCCCATCGTAGCACAAGTGCCAAGTCACATCGCGGTTTTTGGGCAGTAGCTGGAGATGCGATGCGAAAATTCATTTGACTTCAAGCCTTCGGATGACGGGCTACAGATCAGATTGCGAACTGTAGATGACTACCGAAAAGAGACGACTTATCTGCAGGAGGAGGGCATCCCCTACTACTTTCCATTGGTTACTGAGAAAACAAGAAAACTATCAATCAGAGAACCTACCAGAGAGGCCACTGCCACTGTTTACGGAGTCACTAAAAGATACTTTAGAGAACAGGAGCATTATGGACCTAAACCGGCTACTGAATATGACAATAACTATTGAGAAGAAGACGGATCGGGGATTTCTCGAATGTTTCAGATGTCAAAAGTATGGGCATGCCAGTCGACACGCGTCAAGTACGGAGGAAGCCACATGGCCAAAGACTGCTCACTAGTAAATGGAATCAGCCAACCGGCGTGTGCAAACTGTAGTGGTCCTCACGTAGCGTCGTACAGAGGCTGTCCTAATTACCAGGAGGCCAAGAAGAGGGCATACTGGCGGCCTGGAAACAGGAAGAAGGAAGTTCCACCTCCAACAAACTAGACTAAGGACCCCACCGACAACAACAAAGCACAGCTGTCCTCTGCCAGAGGCCACAGCAATACAATATGCACCATAGTCGCAAACAATCACGCCAGCAACTGCAGAGCTCAAATCAGTGTTGGAACAGCTGACGGAGGTAGTGCAGGTGCTGGGAGAAATCACAGTTAAACTGCAAAACACCATCGCGAAGATACTAGAAGCCAATGCAGCACCATCCACCGCAGGTCCGAGCACAGAAGACGGCCATCAGACCACTGCGCGTGGAACGTGAACGGCCTGCAGAAACAACGAGGCGAGTTCCAAAGTTTCATTTTGGAAAAGGAAAGATGTCTGCCTCGTGGCCGAGACACATCTTAAACAAGGGGTTCGAGTCACAGTTATCGGAGGGACCGACCAACTGCCCGAGGCGGAGTAGCAGTGTATGTTACGAAGACACTCAAACACCACTCCACAGCGCTGCCCAACTTGGCCACGATTGAAGCAGTAGCAATCATAGTCGAGACGACAATTGGCCAAATTACCCTCACCCGCCACGATCAACGATCACAGCAGCGGATGTATCAGCCCTGTGCGGCATCACGGGAAGCTTCATACTCGGAGGTATTCTCAACGCCAAAAACAGAGACTGGCACAGAAGGGTGAATAATGCCAGCGGTAACGTCCAGCAGCGGGAAGCGCAGGAGGCAGCAAGCGTTATGGGCACCCGAAAACCCTACATACTTTCCACCCGCAGTGGATACAGAGTGGATGTTTTGGATGTCTTCATAACTCGCGAAATCACAGCCAGACCATTGCTACAATCAGTCACGCAACTCGTCCGATCACAATCCAGTGCTGGCGGACTGGGACTTGGAGAGTGAGAGAGACGAGATAATAGAGAGGAGATACTAGGCAGGAACTACTGCAGAGCAAACTGGGATAAATTCCAGCAAGAACTGCAGCCAAAAATGGAAGAAATGCTACAGCAAAGGGAGAACAACATAGAAGAAGACGTACAGCGCTGGACAGCAGAAACACTGAGGACTGCGGAAAAAGCGGCTCCAATGAGGAAAGGCATAC
Source organism: Vandiemenella viatica (assembly GCA_031002005.1). NCBI lineage: Eukaryota > Metazoa > Arthropoda > Insecta > Orthoptera > Morabidae > Vandiemenella > Vandiemenella viatica. The sequence continues at coordinate 305,621,626 of JARYHS010011408.1, forward strand.
AGGGCATGCAACTCCCACAAACTTCCACGAGAACTTCTCGAGCTAATACGCGACAAAAACAAAGTAAGAAACAGCTGGCAGCAGGCCAGAGACCGGGTGTATAAGACACTGCTAAACAGACTGCGAAGGGAAGTGAAGGCACAACTAGAAGCACACCGCAACAACCAGTGGGACAACCGGGTGGCCCAACTACGAACAGAGGACGGCACCGCGTGGCAACAAACAAGGAAATTCATCCGGGCGAGGACACGCACTCTGGTGCTACACGGAGCGCAAGGTCTTGCACACACAACAGAAGAGAAAGCGAACACGCTGGCCGACGTGTTCGAAAACAACTTCCGCCCAGTTGCCGAACCATATGACGATGATCATATTGAACACATAATCCGACAATTACAACGCTTCTGGGCCGAAAATGAAGACCTGATCGAAGAAGTAGATGCCTGGAGATACGGGAGGTTCTGAAAAAGTCGCCACCCGGCAAAGCGCCAGGAAACGAAGGAATAAATAATTTAATAATGAGTCACCTGCCACCTGCAGCAGTTGAAAAGTTAGCGCCAATCTATAACATTATAAGGCGCAAGAATTTCCCAGCCGCCTGGAAGGAAGCGGAAATAACAGCCATACCGAAGCCGGGAAAGGATCCAACCTTCCCCCAGAATTACATACCAGTGTCTCTGCTGCCAGCAGTCTCCAAAACTTTTGAGCGCCTGCTGTTAAGGAGACTGATGGTAGACATCCAGAGGCTGTAAATTAGACTTGCAACGAATAGTATATTCGGCCATACGCCGAATACCGAATATTCGGCAGACTTCCTGGCCGAATAGCCGAATATTCGACAAAAGTATTCGGCCGGAGTGAGCCAAAATCTGTATTGCTGTGCTTGTCTCTCACCCGCCTGTTAAAACAGAGTTACCTCCCACCACTCTGTGCCTGTTTTAACAAGCTTGAAGTATGGCCTCAAGTATCTACGTTGGATTATTTATGACATTACTTTTTTTTCTTAAGAATAACATCCAATGAGGTGTGAAGATGGAAAAGCTTTCTTACGATATTTTATAATACGGGATAAGCAATTGGTATAACCGTCTTAAGACCGAATTGCTGATACCACTTTCTAAACTGCCCCCTACATAGTACGATAGTGATTACTTCGATCAATAATCTTCTTGTAGTATGATATGCCATTCATCACTATATGATGAAGTGATGGAAATGATAACTGAAGGAAGGAGGATCGTGACTCATTTCAATCATTCCGGTATTGCGCAAAAAAAAAAAAAAAAAAAACTGCTTGCAATCCAAAAGCAATTGGGTCTCCCCGAGCATGAATTGGTGCAAGATGTCAGTACGCTGTGGAATTCCACATATTATATTCTTGAAAGGCTAATGGATCAAAAATGGGCAATTTCAGTGTATCTCACGGACTGCAATATTGCCAACTTGACTGCTGCTCAATGGGAGCTTTTAGCACAACTAGAGATTACTACAACCATTTGAAGAACTAACAAAAATCACCCGTTCCGGATATGCATGCATTTCTGAAATTATTCCGTATGTTGTTACTCTAACGCGATATTGCTATAAAACTAGCACATCAGAGCTAGCAGCCAGCTTAAGCCAAGTGAGACTTGTCATGCAACAAGGGTTGAACGAGCGATTTGAAGACATTGCCACAAATAAAAATTATTTGTCGGCAACCGATTTGGACCCTCGCTTCAAAATGAATGTTTTCACCAGTCAACTGCAAAGGCAGTATATTTTGATCGATGGTCTGAAGACGTACTGTGAAACAAGCAGCGACGGCAGCGCAAATTCGTCCACTATTCACTCCAAGAGGATGACGGAAGAGTTGGGTCACAGTCAGAGTACACACTCATCTTTTATGGATTGTTTTGAAGAGATTGTTACAGAGAAAAGTACGATCAATGCAGGGACATCACAAGAAAAAAATGCAGTTGAAACTGAAATTGATGTTTATTTAAATATTAATAGTTATATCTTGGCATGATAATCCCTACATTTGGTGGCAAGCAAGAAGAGAGAAATTTCCGTGTTTGACAAGACTTGCAGCAAAATACTTGTCCGCGCCAGGAAGCAGTGTTTATTCAGAGCGGATTTTCTCTGAAGCTGGAAATGTCTACGAGAAGAAAAAAAGTAAACTACTACCTGAAAATGCAGAAAAATTAGTATTTCTGCATCACAATCTTCCACTCCTAAATTTAAATTATGATTATTCCAGTGAATAGATATTTAATATTTTTGTTTTGCTTTGACATCGTGTAAGTTGACCAAGCACGGTAATTTTTTGTAATAGTAAGTTAAATACATTACTATGTAATGAATCAATCGTTTTATTTTAGGCAATTATCTAACTAAAAAAAATCCTAAGTATTCGGTATTCGGCCGAATAGTACCTAGATATTCGGCCACTTTTTTACTATTCGGCCGAATACCGAATAGTTGCCGAATATTCGTTGCAAGCCTACTGTAAATCATTCCAGACGAGCAGTTCGGCTTCCGCCCGGAGCACTCCTCCACACACCAACTGACGAGATTTTACCGTGGAATGGTCCTCCTGGATATCGCCAAAGCTTTCGACACAGTGTGGCATGAGAGATTGTTGCACAAACTAAGATCAGTCGGCATGCCTAAGTCCAACATCAAACTTCTAAGAAGTTATATGCCGGGAAAGTCTTGTTTCTCACATAAAATTGTGACAGTAAGACTCAGGATAGACAAATTCCCTCCTGTCCACTGACCTACGACGTGTGACTCCGTTGTTATCAGTGCACAGTAAACAACCGTTCATATAACAGTTTACTGGAACCCAGTTTGTAAAAGACCATCCACGTTTTAATGTGGTTCAAAAACCACTTTTGCGAAACTGTATGCTCTTCACTGAATACCCCCCGCCCCCCCCCCCAATTGTAAATTACTAAGACCTTTGGTTGTATTTAATAATTTCAATCTCACATTGTTTCTATTATATTTTGGATTTGCATTTACACTCGTTACTAAATTTCATTCTTCAATTAATTGACCGGCAAATAAATAGGTTCACATTTGATTATGAATTTTATAAGGTAATGTTTTCCAGAACGTGCCAGTGATGTCAGTACCGGCCGTTTTGACTGCAGTCCACAATCTCCTCCTCAAACTACACATTTCACGAACAAAAAAAACACACTTATCACACAGCGAACATAGTTACACGTTTCACAGACAGATGGCAACACTTCAGTTGCCCCATCTTTACTTAGCTGGCAGCAGGTATAAAATGGCTTGGCATCAGCAAGGGCATGCGCCAGTAAAACCGTATCTGACTATGCTAACTATTAGTAAAACAAAGGCAGTTGACGCGAACATGGGTGAAGAAGATAATTTTTCTCAGTAAGTAGTAAATTGCTAATAGCTAAATCGTGATTATTCTTGAGAAAGTATGCTAATCTTCAATTGGCGCCCAGAACATAGAGTATATATATATATATATATATAACATATCTGAAATATGAAATGTGATAACACTGCAGGTTGAAGCAATTCGTCACCTAGAACCTTTAAAATGATAGAGCATTAACATGTTCCAGAACATTACTGCCAACAGATGTCTGATGGGTTGCTAGTTTCTATGATCTCTTCGATTTGATTAATTGGGACTTTAAATAACCTTTCGACACTGTGCCTCACACTAGGTTACTTAGGACACTTCGTGGTTACGGCATATCTAGACAAATATGCGACTAGGTTGCAGACTTTTTTTAAGGGCAGAACACAGTGTCCCTTAGTTCTCGACGGTGAGCGTTTATCACTTACGAGGTGAAGTCCGGGGTACCCTAGGGAAGCGTGATAGGGCCTCTGTTGTTTCTCACATAGATTAATGATTTGTACGACTTAATAAGGGGGATGAAAAAAATAATTTCGGATGATGCTATTATTTATCGTAAAATCAAAACCCAGAACGACTGCGCTTTGTTACAAGACTATGTTACCAAAATAATTGCGTGGTGTAAAGATTGGCAGTTGGAGTTAAACCCTAAAAAGTGTCAAGTCATGCGTGTAAGTAAAAAGGTTACACCATTTAACTCTGAATATACAATAGTTTCCTTAGAACGGCAGATTCCGCTTAATACCTAGGGGTAACAATTCGTAATAATTTGTTGTGGAATGAGCATATCGAGAATGTAATTTGGAAAGCAAATCATACACTCCGATTTCTAGGTCGTAATTTAGATCAATGCACTCCAGAAGTTAAATCGATTGTATACAAGTCACTAGTGCGTCCTCACTTAGAAATGTGAAAATTCCACTTTCAACCACCATAACCCCGACACCCCCATAGCTACCGCCATGTAACCAATATAGTGCAAGATGGTAGCTCGGAGGCTACTATTTTACAAACACCCGTGGTCTGTGCTAGATAGTTGGGGCTGCAGAGTGAAATATAGGGACACACACGTCTCTGGACGAAATATTAAAGTGCCACCATATCTCCCACATACCCACAGCTTCCGACATCTAACCACCATATGCACGATAGGAGACACGATACGACTACCACACACAAACACCAATGGTCTATGCTACAAGTATGTAGTTGTGGCAGCAAAGTGACATACGGAGACATTTTTTTGGTCGAAATACGAAAATATCCTTGATCGGCCACTTTCAACCACCATATCTCCCACACTCGCACAGTTACCGAAATTCGGCCAACGTTGTGATTGACGGGTGACTCTGTGCTACTACCACACACAAACACCAGTGATCTGCGCTAGATAGTTTTGGCTGAAAAGTGATATACCTGGACACACACGTCTTTTGGTAGACATATGAAAGTGCCGCAGGTCGACCACTTTCAACCACCGCATCTCCCACACCTCCATAGCTACCGACATCTAACCACCATAGAGCACGATGGGAGATTCGATGCTACTACCACACACAAACACCAATGGTCTATCCTACTTGTATGTAGTTGTGGCAGGAAAGACAAGTATATGGAGACAAGTCTTTGGTCGAAATATGAAAACGCCCTGCATCGACCACTTTTAACCATCATATCTCCCACATCCCCACCGCTATCGGCATTCGTGTTAGGTAGTGGTGGCTGAAAAGTGAAATATGGGGAAACAAGTATATATATATATATATATATATATATATATATATATATATTACGTATAGAAATGAACAGAACACAATAATTTGAAATAAGAATAATACTACATGAGCTTGTTGATTATTCCACTGTGAGGGTGGATTGTTTACTGTTGTTACTTCCACCAAGGCCCGACATCTCACCATATATCTAAGCAACGTGACTGCTGCAACCTTTAAGTTAAGTAGAACACATCACTGCACGTCATGGCAGTCAATCCTAGTAGAGCTGACGACACGTGACCCCAATACCGCAGCTGTGAGGTCACGGCTGCCCACTACGCTCGCCCCCAATAACCAACGAATACACCTTGTGTAACAGAAGCTCATGACTATCTTTGGAGACCGTTAAAAGCATACAGAAACGTATATTTTGTGAAAAAACTGAAATAAAAAATTTCTATACTAACCGAAACCTGCGGTTTGAGTTTGGATATTTGTATATTATGTATCTTTTGTCTTAACTCCGTAACAAATACATTGAAATGAAGTCTTTACAAGATGATTAGCATTCTTTCCTTCGTGCATCTTTTTCTTGTCCTCATTCTGTCGACTGGTTTAATCCTCTTTATTCCCTGAATTAATAACTTAGATTGCTTACCCACAAAAATTTACGTCTCCATTTATTTATTTCACATACTGCAATGGTCATCACTTCAGTTTTTCATTTAGATTGTTTCCTCCGTGAAAAAAATGAATCAATCTCGCGTGTCTTGAAACGCAAACCATCGTTTTGTTTTGTTTTCCGCCAAACTTCCACAAAGATTTCCTCGTCTGACATTTATTTCGTAATTTATTTAACCATCCAATTTTCAAGATTTTTTCTTATAGCTTTCTAAAACTTTCATTTACTCAGTCGGGAAAGCTCTTTCCCTATACTGGACAGGATAAAATTTGTGCTAAATGCAGCTCACTAGGTAGTTTCTGTCATGGGTTCGTCTGCGTAGTTTCCACGGCGGAGGCTCGCAACCCAGACGGAGCCCCTGCCTTGCACGTACCAGCATGGCAGCATTTTAATGCGCTCCCACAAAGTCTGTTGTGAAAACAGCTAGAGCGTTGACGCAACCATCTACTGGAAAAAATTATTTTAGCCATAGCAAAAAAAAATATAAATTAAATTTGTTTGATGTCTATAACATTTGTTTCCCAGCTACTGCACTGTGTAGAACATAGAAACGATTAAATTAGATCCGTAGCATCAGATCCGTAGCATTAGAACACATGATTTTTCTAGCGCTAACATTTTCACAAGTTCTGTACACTAAAATGTGGCGCACAGAAATACGCAGAGAGAAAAAAAGTTTGATCCTGAACCTACACAACTCTTCTTCACACAGCACAAAAAGTGTAATTACGATTTTGAACGAACAAAAGTCGTTATTCTGTGCTTCAGACAACTTGACTAGTGTCACAGAAGGAAAACGAAACAGCAGTCCAAAGTCACAGATTTGGCGGGCTGTGAGAAAAAATTGAAAAAGAACTACGGTTGACTGTATAATCTATAGCGATAATTACGTGTAAAAAAAAAAAATAAAAAATAAAATAAAAAAAATAGCTGGCGGAGTATTGGTTTCTCCAAAATTAAGCATTAGTGGGATTTTACACAACTATAGCTTCAGAAGTCGACTCAATGGCAGCACTGTCCTACTACCCATATACCAGAGAGATTCGCGCCTTTTTTACCTCAATTCCTACGGTCTTAATAACGCTACTTGCCTCAAATTTCTATTATATACATAGATATCAGCAATCTTAACAAACTCACTGAATTTTGTTTCATTTTCGTTCTTTGTTTGGACGTCATTCATTCGCAAATTTCAACAATTTTGTCGTCACTCACTGATGATCATTAAAACTCTAAGGCACTCTCCGATGACGTAGACAGCTGAAATTAGTACACAAATAAGATTTTCTCCCCAGATTATAAGAAAAGTCTTAAACACGTAAATTTCCTTATTTACCACAAACGTGAAATCGCTTTCTACCCTAGTAACTTAATATGCCTCCGATTTACACTGTAGACCGAGCTTACTAAGTTTAAATCATCATCTTCAACAGTTTCCAGCATCTGTGTTAAATTTAACTTCCACTACTTACTCAATTTTTCAATTTTTTTTCATCGATTACTACTACGCCCGACGCCATAATTCCACTATACTTCCATGCAGTACTAGAAACGGGTAATTTGGCACACCCCAAGTCATAAGAATAGTCCAACGATGACGATTTTTCCCTATATTTATTAAATGGCTACCACAAACTTGAAAATTTTTGGTGCATATCTCCAGGTTAATTGCTTGGCTCTGAATGACGCTATATGCCCAAGGTTTCTTTTGTGCATAGAGTTTAGGAAGTTGAAGTAATGCCTTAAATTTATCTTTGTCCCCATGCTTAGTTTGGAAGTTACTTAGATTTGATTATGGTGACTAAATTTACGGCAATCGGCATTGCCCCCAGTCACACTGGACCCAAGTAAGGCACTGTACACGGAAACTGAAGTAAATGTCCTCATCCAACCATTTTCAAGTTGAACCGTTACTTCGAGTGACTATTGCAAAGGGAATAGAGACCAAAAAAAAATTCTTGTAAAAAATAGTCTCGTCGTTGTTATGAGATCTTGTCCCAAGTCAAGTCTACACTTTACAGTATGTATTCATTTCACTTTCTGAAACATGTGTTTCTCTCAGTATTATAGAGCGTTTATTTAGATTAATAATAATAATAAATATGGTAAGTTGGCCTTTACGCATGTCATAATTTCTACTGATGAAAGGCATAATGTATGATTAATTCCTTGACTTGTGAAATCCGAAAGACGTGCGAGCGAAATGTTTGCTTTTATGCGTTTGCAGGTTTCATAAAGCAACACATTTAAGATATTTGTATAGATTAACTAAAACGTATCATGCACAATCACCAGAATTATCAAACACAAGACAAGACATGGCTTGTTTTTGCGGTAACACATTGTCGCAGAGGAGCTGATACCACCCGGGTCAGTGGTATTGCTCCGACCTGTCAAAGCACGCCATGGTCAAATTCCTTGCTTCCAGTCCACTGCTGCATCTAATGACCTCACCGTTGACAAGGCATAAAGCAATAGGCAAATAAAAATAAAATAACGACTGTCGGAAATGTGAATACAGAGTAATTTAGTTACAGCACGGATCTGGTTGACCGAACGCACCCAGTAGTCCATATCGTTACTGCCGCTGAGCTGCACTGTGTGCGAGGTAACAGAAGTTGACAAAATACAAACTGCTCGCTGAAGTTTTCAAGGTGGAAATTAACTGTATCGTTTCGGCATAATTTAGGAATACAGCAAGCACCATTACAAGACGAGTGACCGTTGACCATACTGGCATTCTCAGCTGAAGCAAAGAGCAAAGTCTCATTAACTTTCTCTCGGAGAGTAAATTGCGAACATCACTAGCTTTAACATCACGTTACCATGGAGGTGCGGCATCACTGAACCAGAAATCATCAAATATTAACGCACAACTAGAACTAGGCACCTGACGTCAAGCCCATGAAAACGGATGTTAATGTATGCTTTTGATATCAGTGATTTTAATGATCTCCAGAAGTTTTATATTTTTTTTCAAGAAATTAAAAGAAGGGCGCCTAAAAGTTGAAGCGTATGTGTGAATGAGAGGCAAATCTTGAAAGACATATTAATAAATAACAAAAAAAACAAAACAAAAATACATGACACGTATCATTCTGCTTGAGTCATGAGCTCAAATCAGTTACTAAATTATACAAAGTTTCTGTCTCAGCGAAAAGAGGTGAAATAATAAATTATAATACGGATAGTTGCGAAGTTTTCTGAACTATGCCTTCCACTCAGGGGCGCCGACTTTTAGAAAACCTCATGGGTGCTCATGCTTATGCTCATTTGACAACTCATTAAAAAAAAAAAAAAAAAAAAAAAAAAAAAAAAAAAAAAAAAACCTGACAGTGAGTGTGAACTAGTTTCGACGATCATTTCACTGGCGAGTTGCTGATTTGGCATGGAATATCATACGCTAATATTTATCCAGAATATATTTAGGGTTTCATGCAAATCTTATGTTATAATTATATAAAAAATATATTTTACATTTTAGCCGCCACTACCTAGCACAGATCACTGTATGTGGTAGTAGCATGAGTTTCCTATCGTGCACAACGTTGGCCAAATGCCGTTAGCTGTGGGGGTGTGGCGGATATGGCGCTTAAAGTTGCTCGATGTACGGCTTTTTCATATTTCTACCATACACGTGTGTGTCCCTATACATCTCTTTCCTGCCACAACTACACAGCACAGACCATTGGTGTTTGTGTGTGGTAGCAGCATCACGTCTCCTATCGTACATTACTGTGGTTAGATGTCGGTGGCTATGGGGGTGTGGGAGATATGGTGGTTGAAAGTGGCCGAGCAAGGATATTTTCATATTTCGATGAAAGGCATATGTGTCCGTATATTTCACTTTGCTGCCACAACTGCATAGCGCAGATCACTGGTGTCTGTGCGTGGTAGAAGCATCGAATCTCCCGCCGTGCACTATGGTGGTTAGATGTCGGTAGCTAGAGGGATGTGGGAGATATGGTGGTTGAAAGTGGTCGGTCTGGGCCACTTTCGCATTTCGATCAAAGACGTGTGTGTCCCTTTGTATCACTTTTTAGCCAAAAGTATACAGCGCAAATCACTGGTGTTTGTGTTTGATAGTTGCATACTTTCACCGATCGTGCACAACGTTGGCTGATTTTGGATATCTGTGCAGGTGTGGGAGATATGCTGGTTGAAAGTGGTCGAAGGATATTTTTGTATTTCGACCAAAGGCATATGTGTCCGTATATTTCACTTTGATCCCACAACTGCGTAGCGCTGTTTACTGATGTTTGTGTGTGGTAGTAGCATCAAGTCTCCCATCGTGCACTATGGTGGTTAGATATCGGTAGTTATGGGGGTGTGGGAGATATGGTGTTTTAAATTGGTAGACCTGGGGCACTTTCGCATATCGACCAAAGACGTGTGTGTCCCTATGTACCACTGTTCTGCCAAACTATCCAGCTCAGATCACTGGTGTTTGTGTGTGGTAGTAGCATACATTCACCGATCGTGCACAAGTTGGCTGATTTTCGAAATCTGTGGGGGTGTGGGAGATACGACGGTTCAAAATGGTCAAAGAATACTTTCATATTTCGACCAAAGGTGTATGTGTCCGTATTTTTTACTTTGCTGCCACTAGTGTACAGCGCAATCCACTGGTGTTTGTATGAGATAATATCATCGAGTCTTCAATCGTTTGCTATGGTGGCTCCATGTCGATAGGTATGGGGATGTGGAGACTTGGTGGTTTATAGTGATCGGCGTAAAGCACTTTTCCTCCTCCTACCAAAGACATGTGTGTTCTTATGTTTCAAGTTGCAGGAAGAACTACCAAGTGCAGACCGCGGGCGTTTGAGTGTGGTAATAATCTGGAGTTTTTCACTGTGCACTATGGTGATTGCATGTCGGTAGACGTGGGGATGTGGTATACTTGGTGGTTGAAAGTGATAGACCTGATTTAAAAATAGACATGCGTCCCAATATTTCATTCCACAGCCAAAACTACCTAGCGCAGTCCATTGGTGATTGTGTGTGACGTTAACCTCAAGTCTCCCAACGTGTCACCAATATGGGGTCTGGAAGAAATGATGGTTGAAATTGGTCGACAGAGGACGTTTTCATATTTCGATCAAAGATATATGTGTCCCTATATTTCACTTTACAGACATAAATACCCTGCGCAGATTATTGATTTTTTTGTGTGGTATTAGTCTGAAGTCTCTCATTGTGCTCTATGGTAGTTACATGTCGTAGCTGCCAATCAAAATTCTTTACAAACACGAACGAAGTCGTGGGCACCAGCTACTTAAATTAAAACCTTCAAAATTCTTGACAGACATGAACCAAATTACATAATAGTGAAAATCGCATCTAAATCCATCCAGTAGATTTTAAGTTATAAGGAAAAAGACTGGTATGGTAGGAAAGTAAGACTTTGCATTTTCTAAATTATGTTCCATGAAAAAAAAAACACACACTAAACTTCATTGAAATGGGTTTGGCCTTTCTAACGTGATTTTAAGTTACAAAGTTACAGATTTTCAAATTTATAATAGTGATAGATAGATAATCAGCGATTTGTGTATTCCTATTAGAAATCAGAATTTTATTGTTGTGTTTGATTTGTATCTGTAAAGATCGCTATCGTGAACGAAGTTGCGGGTGTAGGTAGTAATTAATATACAGAGGAAATGGAAAAAAGATGTGCAAAAAATACTACCTATCATAATAAAAAAGTGAAGTCATTATATTAAAAGTGTGTGACACTATTTTTATTAGTGGGAGATATGTAGTAGTACATACTTTATGTACACAGCTGTACTAAGAATTATATGATCAACAAATCAACATTAATAACCTTTTTAAGAAGCTACACTTATATTAGTCTAATTTATGTAATAACATTTTTTTCAATGCAAACTTATTTTGTCAAACTACAGCTCTGTTTAGAAATGTACCCGCAAAATCTTGTAGATCCACATCATCTGCTATTTCTCCGTTTATGTGCACTACCATGTGATCATTAAATCCTTACTGAACCATAGTACTCCTCAAATAAGTTTTTCTTCTCCGTAGTGCTGAAAATCATCGTTCTGTGGTGCATGTCAGTACTGGAATAGTTGAAACGATTTTTAACAATTTGGTGTTGCGATAAATATAAATATATATCTATCCCATTGTTCAGTCTGACGTTTTTTGTTCGTGAAATATCTGATAGCACGATGAAGAACCAAACGATCAACATCAAAGTGATCTTCGAGGAACCCTTTCACGTAACTGCTGCTTGTATCATTTGATCAGTAAGAAATAGTTCCACGTTATTCAAATGTGTTATAGTATTTTAGATAAAGTCATTGCGGGCAATGACTATCTAAAACTACAAGATATACCTTTTATCTCACTTCAGTTACTTGGTGATGAAAATTGGTGCGTTCACTAGATGAATCGTCTATACGTATACGTATCCTCCTTATTTTTGGAGTTATTAATGTTGATTTGTTGATGATCCAATATAAAAACTGAGACAAAGGTTTTTAAAATTTTTGTCAGTTCGTTGGGATGATATGACGTGATTGACAGTTTTAATATTATCTGCAGCTTTTTGCATTTGCAAAGAAATCATCTGTAAAGTTGCATTTAGATCTCCGAAACGTTCGAGAATTTCTATCAGAAATGATGATAAAAATAAATTCAAAAAATTTAAGACTTTTTAAAAACCATTTTTCTTTCACGCAGGTATCATCTTTCTGATATTTTTGTCGTTCAAAAAACACAGCAGTACACTGTAATTGTTTAGAATAGTTTTCAAGGAAGATATATACTATCTTGTTGGTCAAAAAGACCGCAAAGAGAGGTTTTGACATCGCCATCTGCCTGTAGTGATTCAAATAAGCCTGGTGTTTCGATGAACCACGTAACAACACTCAAAAAATTTCTTATTTCGCGTACTTCTGTTATAGTGTCTTTGAACAACCAGGTTTAAGGAGTGAGTGGTGCAATCACTGCAATGCACATGAATATCCCCTGCTTCGATAACTTTAATCCACAATTGGAGGCCAGTATGCGCGCGACCGTGCGTGGTGGGTGAACGGTTAACGCTCTGGCCTCGCATTAGGGAGGACGCGGGTTCGAATCCCCGTCCGGACATCCATATTTGGGTTTTCCTTGGTTTCCCCAAATCACTCCAGGCGAATGCCGGGATGCTTCCTTCAAAAAGGCCATGGCAGAATTTCTTCCCGTTCCTTGTCCCTAGTCCCATCCCGCCTCTAATGAACGAAGAAAGTATGCGCGTTAACATCAGAAGCACTATCTTATATAGACCCCTACACATCTTGATATTTAGGTCGAACCTTCTTAGTACCTTAGTGACTGAAAAATTTCAAACAAATTTTTGTGTGATATTGTCGCGTTGGAACCGGGACAGGTGTGAATTCGAAGGTTACTTGTCAATGAACACAGCACTTAAACTGAGAACAGGTTTATTGAGAACTCAAACATACACGCAGCACTGACTGCCTCTTGGGCAGAATGCTCTTCTATTTATACACAGATAGAACGTACTAGAGATTACAAGAGTAGTTAACAAATGAAATGTGTAGAAGTTACAAGTGACCTTAGGAAACATGTAGAATCTTCTGGAAATAATAAACAGAATTAAATAATTTTTGTCAGTGGGCGGGATTGAACCGGCGACCTTCGGTACCGCAATTCGTGACGCTACCCGCTGCGCCATGCTGGCAGACGGTACACTGGCGTTCATGCGGCATTGCTCCCTCTCCTGAGGAAAACAGCGTCCCGCTGTTAGATTTCTTTTGGGGCACGCTGAAGTGTCCTGGATCTTGATCTTGTCGTGGGTCCTCTGTATGGCAGTTCTGGAGGGCCCCTCCTGTTTGTACTATTATCTTCCTGTCCGACTTCCTCAGTATCCAAACCGTCCTCAGAGTCCTTGAACAAGAAGCTGGTTGTGCCTAGCTGCTCGTCAGGATTGTAGTAAGGCTTCATGCGGAGGACGTGAACAATGTCCCTTCGCTTTCGTCGTTTCGAAGACGGCTCATAATCCTCGACTTCGTATGTGACGTCTGACCGGCGGCGTATGACACGATACGGACCAAAGTACCGCTTCAGTAACTTTTCTGATAGCCCAACCTTCCGGACAGGGGTAAAAATCCATACGAGATCTCCTGGGTTGTACGCAACAGGTCGGTGCTTGCCGTCATACCGCTGACGGTCCCTCTCCTGGGTGGCCAGTGTTCGTATGCGAGCCAGCTGTCTTGCTTCTTCGACCCTGGTAATGAGCTGTTTTATATAGTCATCCTGAGTGTCGTCCGGCTGGAATGGGAACAGCGTATCCATTGTGGTCTCAGCTTCACGGCCATGGAGCAGAAAAAACGGAGTGAAGCCTGTCGTATCTTGCCTTGCTGTATTATAAGCAAATGTGACCACTGGCAGTATTGTATCCCAATCCTTCTGCTCAACATCCACATACATCGACAGCATATCGGCTAATGTCTTGTTGAAGCGTTCTGTGAGACCGTTTGTCTGAGGGTGGTATGCAGTTGTCATCCTGTGGACAACGTCGCATCTTGACATGACCTCTGATACTAGTCTTGACTGGAATACCTTTCCACGATCGGATATCATCACACGTGGTGCTCCATGCTTCAAAATAATGTCTTCTACTAGAAATTTTGCAACCTCTGGAGCTTCTGCAGTCGGCACAGGTTTGGTGACAGCGTAGCGCGTGAGGTAGTCGGTGCAGACTATTATCCATCGGTTACCGGTTGTCGACTTCGGGAACCTCCCCAAAAGGTCGATCCCAATTCGGTGGAATGGAACTGCTGCAGGTGGAATTGGTACTAGATGACCTGGAGGTAATTGCGGCACATGTTTCCGTCGCTGGCACTCTTTACAGTGACTCACATAATGCTTGACAGATCGGTAGAGACCCTTCCAGTAATACCTGCGTCTGATTCGGTCCAGGGTCTTCACAAATCCCAGATGACCGGATATTGGAGCGTCGTGGAAATACTTGAGAATAGCTGGCTGGAGATGAGCTGGAACGACCAGAAGCCACTTGGGGCCTAGTGGATCGTAGTTGTTCTTATACAATGTCCCATCTATCAATTGAAACCCTCCTTTGGCCGGTTCTCCTTTCTCCAAGGCGTCTATGGTTCTTAATAACTCTGAATCTTCCCTCTGTTCAGCTGCAACGTCACCTAATTCAGCGAGGGCTGAAATTCCATTCATGCTGTTGTGTTCTATTAAAGGATTCCTTGAAAGGCTGTCGGCATCCTTGTGTTTGCGTCCGTTTTTGAATACCACCGTGACGTCGTACTCTTGAAGTCTAAGTGCCCATCTTGCTAGTCGACCTGATGGATCCTTCAAGCTGGTTAGCCAACATAAAGAATGGTGGTCTGTTACGACGGTGAAAGGTTTGCCGAATAAATACGGACGAAACTTGTTGATAGCCCAGACAACTGCGAGGCATTCTTTCTCGGTTGTAGAGTAGTTTATCTCGGGCTTAGAGAATACTCTTGATGCATAGGCTATCACCTTCTCAGCACCTTCCTGAATTTGCACAAGCACTGCACCGATCCCATAACCGCTGGCGTCAGTGTGAAGTTCAGTTTCTGCATTCTCGTCGTATAAGGCTAGAACTGGTGCGGAAGTTAGAGCCTCCTTAAGTGCCTGGAAAGATCTTTCTTTAGTTTCATCCCAGTAAAACTTGGCGTCTCCCTGCAAAAGTTCTTGCAGTGGACGTGCCATGTTACAGAATCCTTTTATGAAACGCCGGAAGTATGAGCACAGCCCAAGAAAGCTTCTCACATCACGAATGTGCTGAGGAGTTGGAAATTCCATGACTGCCCTTACTTTATCTGGATCAGCGCGGACGCCATCTCCGTTGACCAGGTGCCCCAGGATTTTTATCTCTCTGGCGACGAAGAGGCACTTCTTCGGATTGAGGCGGAGTCCTGCAGTCTGAACACACTTCAGCACCGTTGACAGGCGACTCAGATGTTCTTCAAATGTTTTCGAGAAAACAACAATGTCATCTAAATAACAAAGACACGTCGTCCACTTAAGGTGTCGAAGTAAGTTGTCCATCATGCGTTCGAATGTGGCCGGAGCGTTGCATAATCCGAATGGCATTACTTTGAATTCATAGAGGCCATCAGGTGTAATAAAAGCCGTCTTTTCTCTGTCAGCTTCGTCAACCTCGATTTGCCAGTAGCCTGTCTGCATGTCCATGGTTGAGAAGTATGTAGCTCCTTTCAAGCAGTCTAAGGCGTCGTCGATGCGCGGCAGTGGGTAGACATCTTTCTTTGTGATTTTGTTCAGCCGCCGATAGTCGACACAGAATCGCCACGTACCATCCTTCTTCTTTACGAGGACCACCGGAGATGACCAAGGACTCTCCGAAGGTTGAATAATGTCATTATGCAACATCTTCTCCACTTCCTCTCGAATTATTCGCCTTTCGACTGGTGACAATCGGTACGAGCGCTGGCTAATGGGCGGATGATCCCCAGTATTGATACGATGCTTTATCGTGGGCCGTTTCGTCTGACCTTTTTTTTGCTGGGGTGTGAATACACCAGAGAATTGGCGTAGTATAGCTAACACCCGGTGGTGTTGTTCCTTGGTCAGGCCGGACCCTATTGGCAGTTCCATAGTTGTTTCCTCCAGCGTGTTGTCGGTACTAGTAACAGAGCATGGATCTTCGTTAATGACGTTGAGCTCGCCCTCCTGGACTGGTTCAGCTGTCCCTATGCACATTCCCTTGGGGATAATTTGTGACTGCTCGTGACAGTTGGTGATCCAAATGTCTCCTCGACCACCGATAATGCTTATGATAGCCGCTGGTATGTAGATTTCTTTCGTGAGCCTAATAAACTTTCTACTATCGACAAGCACTTCAAGGTTGCGGTCGTCCGTGTTTTTGACTGGGACTCTTCTCATTGCGAACGGCGGGATTGTCACGTTGTCAACGGCGAATAACTTCCCAGAAGATTCTGTGTTACGTGTACCCGTCGCAACGACTTCTTCAATTTGCAGCTCAGACGTTCCACAGTCAATGACAGCTTGGGATGCCTTAAGGAAGTCCCATCCAAGGATGACATTATGACTACATTCTGTTAAAATGACAAATTCAACTGGCTGGGTCCTGTTGTTGATGGTTATTCTCGCGACACAAGCTCCAGCTGGCTGGACGTACTTTCCATTTGCGACCTTTAGCACAGTTGCCCCCGTATCACGGAACATTGTCTTCTTTAGTGTGCGACGATAATTGTCCGACAATACGGAGAAAGAAGCTCCTGAATCAACCAGCGCCCGGACAGGTTGGCCGTCGATTATAACGTTGATGAGATTTCCCGACATCTTAGTGACTGTCATCCATGGAGGATTTTCATCTGCGGCGGCCTCACCTCCGTAGATGGTCGCCTTGCTTAGTTTTCCTGCGTGCGGCGGCTAGGGGAGCGGCTGGTAGCTCTGTCCGGCGACGATGAACGGCAGCGGCGCGTCGGGGATCGACCTCGTCTAGGGTACGGCGATGGGCTTCTTCCCGTAGGTCGACCGAACTCGTCAGCGGGTGGCTGCCTGGGGTAGAACTGTTCGGATGGCGGACGTCTTGCGGCAAAATAATCGTCAAATACTCGTCTTCTCTCTCTGCAGTAGCGTATGACATGTCCAGGGCGCCCACAGTGGAAACATACTGGCGCGTTGTCTTCTGTCCTCCAGACGTCCGTTCGTCTGCGGGACGTCATAGGTGCCGGAGGATTTGGTTGTGGCCGTGTCGGCCGGTTCCTAGGCTGCCGTTTGGCAGCTGCAGCATACGTCATATCAGGGCGAGGCCATTCTTCACGTCGAGTGCGATTGGCTCGGCAGACAGGAGCTATTGTCTGAAATACCTCTTTTTCCGCCGCGTCGGCTCCTTCATGACCCACTGGGCTTACATCCATGGCCATGATCTGATGCTCACTCGGTTCAAGAGTCCCAGCTGCCATGAACTGTTGTAATTCTTCTCTCACAATTTGTCGTATGAGAGACGCAAAGTCGTGCTGGTCTTCCACAACTGCCATAGGGACTACGTTGGGAAGTCTGTCATACTTCTTTCGCCCAACCCTCCTTTGTTGCATCTCCTCAATCCGCTGGCACCACTTGATGAACTCTTCCGTCGTAGCGACGTCTTTTATCAGAAGAGCTTGGTACATGTCTTCTGCAATACCTTTCATTAGGTGCGTGATTTTGTCGGCTTCAGTCATATTCGGGTTGACTACGTTGCATAGGGCCAAAACATCCTGTATGTAAGATTGCGTCGGCTCCCCATGTCGTTGGGCCCGGTTCTTCAGTTGTTCTTCCGCCGAGCGGATTTGTCGCTGGTGGTCCCCAAACGTTTTCTTAAGTTCCGTCTGGAACATTTCCCAGTTATTCAGTTTTTCTTCGTTGTTCTCGAACCACTGCTGGGCGGTTCCGTCCAGATAGAAATAAACATTTGCCAAGCACATGGTATGATCCCACCTGTTGTACTTGGCGACTCGGTCGAACCCTTTTAGCCATTTGTTAGGATCCTGTCCAGCGTCTCCAGAGAACACCGATGGGTGTCGAATGTGCAGCTGGCTTGCCGCCATGGGTTTCCTAATGACGCGGACTTTCGGAAGGACGTACTGAGTATATCCTTTGTAGTCCGGTTCCAGTCCGTGTAGGCGGCGACTTTTACGTTGCCTAATCGGAGCCACGACGATGCAGCTGTTGCACAGGGTACCCGGCGTCTCCACCAAACTATGTCGCGTTGGAACCGGGACAGGTGTGAATTCGAAGGTTACTTGTCAATGAACACAGCACTTAAACTGAGAACAGGTTTATTGAGAACTCAAACATACACGCAGCACTGACTGCCTCTTGGGCAGAATGCTCTTCTATTTATACACAGATAGAACGTACTAGAGATTACAAGAGTAGTTAACAAATGAAATGTGTAGAAGTTACAAGTGACCTTAGGAAACATGTAGAATCTTCTGGAAATAATAAACAGAATTAAATAATTTTTGTCAGTGGGCGGGATTGAACCGGCGACCTTCGGTACCGCAATTCGTGACGCTACCCGCTGCGCCATGCTGGCAGACGGTACACTGGCGTTCATGCGGCAATATTGTTGATACCGTTTTATACAGGCAGATAAAAGCTTCTATATTACATTTGGCGCCCACGTAACGTAAGAAGAATTTGACTTGTTCATTGCTGGAAATATCGCTAGTTTTATCAACCATAACTGAATATTGGACCGCATTTTGTACTACTTTGATTATTTTATGTAATACACAGACGGAAAAAAAAATCCCAACACCAAGAAAAAATTATTGTAGAGTAATGAAATTTGGACAATGCATTTGTCAAGTTAACATGTTTAATTGATTAAATTTTCAAGATCACAGGTTAATTTAAGCTCAAGAAAATGCATTTCAAATGTGAAATACTGTTAAATTAATAGCCGGTGTAACCTCCAGAATTTTGAATGCAAGCCTGCAAACGTGAATGCATTGTGTCATACAGGTTTCGAATGTCACTTTGTGGTATGGAGTTCCATGCTTGTTGTACTTGTGCTGTCAATACTGGGACGGTCAGTGCTGGCTGTGGATGATGCTGGAGTTGTCGTCCAATGATATCCCATACGTGTTCAATTGGAGACAGATCTGGTGATCTCGCAGGCCAAGGTAACATGTCGACACTCTGTAGAGCACGTTGCGAGACAACAGCGGTATGAGGGCGAGCGTTATCCTGTTGAAAAACTCCCCCTTGAATGCTGTTCATGAATGGCAGCATTACAGGTTGAATTACCAGACTGACGTACAAATTTGCAGTCAGTGTGTTTGGTATAACCACAAGAGTGCTCCTGCTGTCATAGGAAATTGCTCCCCAGACCATGACTCCAGGTGTAGGTCCAGTGTGTCTAGGCCGCAGACAGTTTGGTTGCAGGCGTTCCCCTGGCCTCCTTCTGACCAACACTCGGCCATCACTGGCACCAAGGCAGAACCTGCTTTCATCAGAAAACACAACAGATCTCCACTCCGTCCTCCAATGAGCTCTGGCTTGACACCACTGGAGTCGCAAACGGCGATGGCTTGTAGTCAGTGGAATGCACGCTACAGGTCTGGAGTCATGGTCTGGGGAGCAATTTCCTATGACAGCAGGAGCACTCTTGTGGTTATACCAAACACACTGACTGCAAATTTGTACGTCAGTCTGGTAATTCAACCTGTAGTGCTGCCATTCATGAACAGCATTCAAGGGGGAGTTTTTCAACAGGATAACGCTCGCCCTCATACCGCTGTTGTCTCGCAACGTGCTCTACAGAGTGTCGACATGTTACCTTGGCCTGCGAGATCACCAGATCTGTCTCCAATTGAACACGTATGGGATATCATTGGACGACAACTCCAGCATCATCCACAGCCAGCACTGACCGTCCCAGTATTGACAGCACAAGTACAACAAGCATGGAACTCCATACCACAAAGTGACATTCGAAACCTGTATGACACAATGCATTCACGTTTGCAGGCTTGCATTCAAAATTCTGGAGGTTACACCGGCTATTAATTTAACAGTATTTCACATTTGAAATGCATTTTCTTGAGCTTAAATTAACCTGTGATCTTGAAAATTTAATCAATTAAACATGTTAACTTGACAAATGCATTGTCCAAATTTCATTACTCTACAATAATTTTTTCTTGGTGTTGGGATTTTTTTTTCCGTCTGTGTACTTCATCACTCAAAATTGTACATGCTTCGTTACTAATATCGTCTAACGACCAACCATATTTGTTTCACGTGTTTAACTCGAGAGTATTCTGTGATCACGGCTTCAACATCGAATGTAATTTGAATATTCATCCTCGTGGTCTTATATATGGCTAGGCGTTCGGTCACTAATAACGACCGAGCGTGGTGGGTTACGGGTTAGCGCACTGGCCTCGCATTCGGGACGACGCCGGTTCGAATCCCCGTCCTGGCATCCAGATTTGGGTTTTCCATGGTTTCCCAAATCACTCCAGGCGAATGCCGGGATGCTTCCCTCAAAAGGCCATGGCCGAATTCCTTCCCGTTCCTTGTTCCCAGTCCCATTCTGCCTCTAATGACCTCGACATCGGTGAAAAAAAAAAAAAGACACAGTGAAATTCAGGCTTTTCATTCTTTTAAAATCTTTATATCTTTATTTCATGATGAAAATCCACCTTGAGTGTATGCCTTAATGCACTCATTTCCGCTTGATGATGTTTTCGGCGCAGAAACGGCACTAGACATGGTTTCTTTACAGATTTGGCGGAACACATTATCTATATCATCAGTTTAGCATCCATGGAATAATTATCTGCCACTTACTTTGAAAATTGTACCTTTTCTTCTGTTCAACTGAATTTGCAGAAATTACATCTTCTGGTTGGATCTGCTGGGTCCCTCAGATAACGATTTCGCAGGACGAATTTATCAATGTAAACTAATAATTTCCCGAAATAAACACGATAACATCAAGCGTAGCATGCTCTCAAAGCACACGTTTTGTTTACTAGCTCGATTAGGAATGAGGAGAGCCTGCGAGCCGCTGCCGCAAACGCGTTGGCTACCCAGCGGTCGGGTGAAGAGCGACGGATGGTGGGTTAGATTTTGCGCGCGTTAGCACAGAGTCGAGTTGCTTGTGTGCGGCTCATCACAAATCAAACTTACACTTACCACACAGTAAAGACCTAACGTAGTGTTTGTATTCTCCTTGGGCACGACGCGCACACATAGTAGGCAAGTGCGATGTCGACGATATTCTTGCCTGGTCAGGCGGCGCGTGAAGTAGGTAATACAGATATCGCTCGAAATCAATTACTGATTACTGTTGACGTCTATGCTAATGGGTGCTCCGCACCCACTATTTACCTCTCATGGGTGCCAGAGCCCCCGAGCACCCACAGAGTCGGCGCCCCTGCTGAAAGATTAAGACTTAACTGGAATTAAGATGTCACACTGAGAAACAGCACTGCAATTTGTTAAAAAAAAAAATTATAATTCGACTCTGTTACTCTGTGCAAGTACACTGTAAATCAGAAACAAGATGGCAGACGGAAGCACGAGTATTCGCAATACGGCTTTCACTAAACGTCACAGACCTTCCGCCTCTAGGCTTAGTTTTCCCCCTCAATGTTCTCACTGAGTTCTTTAAGACTTATTATTTAAAGATTTGAATGAAAGTGTTTATGGCCATTGAGAGAGAGGAAACCTTATATCTAAATTTGTACAGTTTGTAAAGCTGTCTAGTCGTTTAAATCGTTGTTGCACGTAGCTTCTGATAGAAGTTCGAAAATCTGTCAAATGCAGATACAACTGCTGTTAAACAGTATCGATGATCTCGGGATGAGCCCCATGTGACATGACTTCATGAAAAAACAATAATCATTTTCAGTCTATCAACCTGAAACGGAAGAAGCGATTAGTGGAAATGGCAAAGTAAGTCTGCTGAATACATGTCAATCGCAAGCATTTAGAAGGTGTCATATCGTTGTGAAAGAGCATTGAGAAAACTTCTCGTAACGTTAAGATGATTCAGAGTATAAATGTCAGAGCATCCATGTTTACGCGGTACCTGTTCTGTACTTTTCATCTATTGAATGAAATAAAGTTTTTTTTTAATAATATGAAGAATTTTTTATCCACTAATATTAGAACTATGTTTGAAATAATAATTTCGATCCATGACACTGAAACAATTGTATGGTACTAAAGTCTATTAATATCGCTTATCTCTCCACTAAAATCTAGAAATTTTTACGAAATAGAATACTTGTAAAACATTGCCATGATGCGTTATTATTCAAAGTCAGAAATTAATAAACTATTACTGGCTTGGAATGCGATAGAAGTAAATGTGATGTCTATCGCGACAGGGCCAGCTGTTGGAGTGTTACCTGCATTTGGACATTTTTCCGGCCCGCGAGATTCATCACACTTTTACAAAATATATTTATTTTATAATGGCCAAAGTAGTGAAAACCAATTTATTAAAAATTACATTATTTGTGCATCGATATTTTCAAAATTTATTTAATTTATATTTATATATTTCGTATATATCATTTTTTGTGTTATATATTTCTTTAAGTATATATTTCGTTTAATATCATTATTATTATATTATCTATGTTTACATGTAAGAATAATAGTAAACACAATGATAACTCATTATGTTTAAATTTTTCACTCCAAAAAATTGTCTATAATAGGTCTAAATCTAATATAGGAGTATATAATTTTATGTGCGATCCGCGGAGTTACGACGCATTTCCAAAGTTGCCCGCAAGATCATTTGGATTGGCCACCCCTGTTATACTGCATCTGGAAGGGAGACGGAAGTATGATCGTAATGGTTACACATTGCGCTTATCCCGCTAAGCGATTTCTTTCCTCATTCACTTTCGCGTATCTGACTGCAATAGCGGCTTCCGTCAACAATAGTCTGCCAGTGGGTTAAGAAGTAGAGAATTTATTGTATGTTTCGTAGTATTCTGTTTTTTTACGTATTGTCGAGACGAGGTAAGTATAGTCGAGAAAGGACTGGGAGCAAGGAACGAGAATGAATTCAGCCATAATAATAGGAACCACACAGCCTATCCTGGAGTTATTTCGAGATACCACGAAAAGGAAACCTGAAAGTTCCTCCCGTGGCCGCTCACACATCATACTTGAACACTGATGAAATAATTTTAAAAAATTACGTTTAAAAAGCGGAAATACTCAAATTCAAAAAATGACGTTTCAAAAACTCGAGTTACGTTCAGTGCAGCTAGTTTTTGGTGATAAATAAGGGTAACGGGTTCGTGTCCGGTGCCAATACCAGAGTGTGACAATCCACGTGCACTTTCTCGTTCGGAATAGACTAGTAGCAACAGTTTGATCTTGGATGGGGTGTAGCCTACGTTGCAACCCAATGAAACTACCTTAACGATACATACCCACATCAGATGACGGAGACGGAAGGTTTGGGCTGGTATGCTCACGACTGATGTAATGTACCGTGTGTCTCTAATTATGCGTTATGTGAACCAGCCCAGTCAGGGCCGAGTGAGCTGGCCTGAAATGGCGGGAACCTTCTCGTATGTTTCTTCTCTCATCCACAAAACACTGAACATGCACACAATCGCAGCCTCTGCACCTTTTTTTTTTTTTTTTTTTTTTTTTTTTTTTTTTTTTTTTTTTTTTTTTTTTTTTTTTTTTTTTTTTTTTGCTGGCGTCAGTCTTTAGACTGGTTTGATGCAATCCTCCATCCCTTCCTATCCTGTGCTAACCTCTTCATTTCTACATACCCCTTACAACCCACGTCCTCAATTATCTGTTTCATATATTCTAATCTCCGTCTTCCTCTACAGTTCTTACCTTCCACTGTTCCCTCCACTAACAAATTAACCAATCCAGCATGTCTCAGAATATGACCTACCAGCCTGTCTCTTCTTCCTGTAAGCTTCTTCCACAAACTTCTTTTCTCACCCATCATTTCCAAAACTCGTTCATTTCTTACTTTGTCTGTCCACCTAATTTTCAGCATTCTTCTGTAGCACCACATTTCAAATGCTTCAAGTTTCTTTCTTTCCGGTATTCCTAAAGTCCATGTTTCGCTACCGTAAAGTGCTGTGCTCCACACATAGAGTTTTAAGAAGTTCTTTCTAATTCCTAGATCAATATTTGAAACTAAAAGGTTTCTCTTTTTCATGAAGGCTCTTTTTGCTAGTGCTATTCTGCTTTTAACATCATTCCTGCTTCGGCCATCGGTTGTAATTTTGCTTCCCAAGTAACAGAACTCACTCACTTCTCCTATTGCATCCGATCCTATTTTTATATTTAATCTGCTAGTATTGGTATCATTTCTGCTACATTTCATCACTTTTGTCTTACTTTGATTTATATTCAGTCCAAAATCTTCCTTCAGTATTTTGTTCATGCCATTCAATAACTTCTCAATATCCTCAGCCCTCTCTGCTAACAAGACAATGTCATCAGCAAATCGTAGCATACTGATTTTTTCTCCCTGAAAACTTATGCCACATGGAAATTTTTCTTTGACTTTCTTCATTGCTTCTTCTACATACAAGTTGAATATTAACGGGGATAGACTACAACCTTGTCTCACACCCTTTTTAACTGATGCATGTCTCTCGTGATTCTCTACTTTTATTACAGCCACTTGATTCTTATATAGTTTATAGAGTATTCTTCTATCTCGATACTTTAGACCTGACTTCTTTAAAATTTTGAACATCTTGTCCCACCTAACATTATCAAAAGCTTTTTCTAAATCAACAAATGCCATAAAAGTATCTTTGTTTTTCTTGATCCGCCCTTCAAGTATTAATCTTAAAGACAGAATTGCTTCCCTTGTACCGCGATTTTTCCTAAACCCAAACTGATCTTCACCTACTATCTCTTCTACTACCCTTTCCATCCTTCTGTATATTATTCTGGTCAGTAATTTTGAAGCATGTGATGTTAGACTAATGGTGCGATAATTCTCACATTTGTCGGCTTGTGCTTTCTTTGGAAGTGTGAAGATGATATTTTTATTAAAATCAGTTGGAATTTCTCCTGTTTCATAACTTTTTGATATCAGCTTGAATAATCTTTCGATTCCTTCCTCTCCTAGGGATTTAAGAAGTTCTGCAGGGATCTCATCAATTCCAACTGCCTTATTTGCTTTCAAGTCATTCAGAGCTTTATTAAATTCTGTCCTCAAAACAGGATCTCCTAAGTCATCATGTCGACATCGCCTTCCTTTTCCAATACACTATTGTTCAAGTCGTCCCCAGCATACAGTTTCTCAATGTATTCCTTCCATCTGTTAGCTCTATCTTCTGACCTTAAAAGAGGTTTCCCATCGGCAGCTTTAATGTTCATACCTCTTTTCTTCATTTCTCCAAAATTCTGTTTGATCTTTCTATATGCAACATCTACTTTTCCTGCGACCATTTCCTTTTCTACTTCTTCACACTTTTCTTGTAGCCATTTTTCTTTTGCTATTTTGCATTTCCTATTTATTTGATTTCTAAATTGCCTGTACTGCTCTCTTCCTGCTTCATCCTGAGCATTTTTGTACCTTCTCCTCTGATCCATCAGCTGCAAAATTTCTTCTGTGATCCAAGGTTTTCGGGCAGCTTGTTCCCTAAAGCCTAATGTTTCTTTGCCAGCTTTCATTATTTCGGTCTTTAATGCATTCCATTCCTCGGTTGAGCTCCTTTCACAGTTACTTCTTAGACCTAAGTCTACCATTTCTGCAAATTTTTCTCTTGTGCTAGATTGTTTCAGTTTATTCACTTCCAGTCTGTTCTGCTTATGCTGCTTCCTTATTCGCTTGAATTTCAGCCTGCACTTCATTACTATCAAATTATGGTCCGAGTCTATGTCTGCTCCTGGGTACGCTTTACAGTCTAGAACTTGATTCCTGAATCTCTGTTTGACCATGATATAATCTAGCTGATATCTGCCTGTATCCCCAGGACGTTTCCAGGTGTATATTCTTCTTGCATGGTTCTTAAACAGTGTGTTCGCCACTACTAGCTTATATCTTTCACAAAATTCTAGCAACCTGCTTCCTCGCTCATTTCTTTCTCCTAGACCAAAACTTCCTACAGTATTCCCCTCTTTTCCTTCTCCCACTATTGCATTCCAATCACCCATGATTATTAGATTTTCCTCCCCTTCACATATTGGATTAATTCTTCAGATTTCAGCGTATATTTTTTCTATTTCTTCGTCATCTTCCTGTGACGTTGGCATATATACTTGTACTAATGTGGTTGGGACGGGCTTAGTTTCTAACCTCATCAAAATAATCCTGTCACTAAACTGTTCATAATAACTCACCCGTTTCCCTACTTTC
This sequence comes from Vandiemenella viatica, assembly GCA_031002005.1. Taxonomy (NCBI): domain Eukaryota; kingdom Metazoa; phylum Arthropoda; class Insecta; order Orthoptera; family Morabidae; genus Vandiemenella; species Vandiemenella viatica. Next base: position 305,648,292 of record JARYHS010011408.1, read on the forward strand.
TTGTTCATTACAAATCCTACACCAGTGACTCCATTGACAGCTTGTGTGCTAATTATCCTGTGTTCCCCAGACCAGAAATCCTGTGCGTCCTTCCATTTAATCTCACTAATCCCAACAACATCTAACTTAAGTTGTTCCATCTCCCTTTTTAAGTTTTCTAACCTACCTGCCCTATTCAGACTTCTAACATTCCACGCTCCGACTCGTAGAATGTTTCTATCCATTCTGAATGACTCCTCCCTGAGCAGTCCCCACCCGGAGATCCGATTGGGGGACTATTTTACCTCCGGAATATTTTACCCAGGAAGAAGCCATCATGATATATGTAATTTGAGAGGATTACATGTCCTCGGGATACCCTTTGGGTCTTTAATGCAGTGGTTTCCCGTTGCCTTCTGCATCCCCATGCCGTTGATCATTTCTGATTCATCCGCCTTTAGGGGCCGTTTCCAACCTCAAGGGCAAGAGGGTGCCCTGAACCACTCCCCGCTCTTCCGCCCTCCTTTCGGAGGCCGTTGGCAAGCAGTGGGTGACTCCTTATACCGGGAATCTTTCTGTCGCCAGAGCCTCGTCCGTGCAAACAGGGTGCACCACGTGAAGGAGAGGTTGACATTTGGTTGGAAAAGACTAGTATAGTCTCTCCCAAACCCTTACACCCCCCCATCTGCACTTACAGTAACACAAACAATGCCATGATGGGAGACGCAACGGAAAACCACAGCTTTTATTCTCCCCGGGACGTTCCTATGGATGGGTAACACCTATAGGATACCGGGTATGGCATGCACTATAATTTTAACCTTGAGCAACACTGAATAGATGTTCGAAAGTTTTATTGGAGAATGGATTAGTTAATAATAAAGTTCTTATATCAAACGTCAACGCTACATAAGATGGTGTTCAAGTGGCAACAACATTCAGCCACTCATCTGCTAGCCCGCCCTCACTATTCCTTGTCACCACAGTTTCCCTGTTTAAATGTTTCAAGTTTAGCCTTCGAAAATATGTTTAAACATTCAAAGCTAAGAAAAAATGTACACATTTTTGGTAACAATCAAGCTTACAAAATTGCAGAATTATCTGTAATTGACAAAGATTTTCGGACTTCTATTAGAAACTATGAACAAACAGTGATTAAAAAGCCTAGGAATCTTTACGAACTGACCAAATTTAGATATTTCAAACATTTCTGAAATCCTAGTAGGCTACAAAAATGGAAAAAAAGCGCTTGTTTTTTCAAGAAACAATTATTGCATATTTTATTCTAACTTAGCTTTATAAATTATGTTGCCTCTCTGAATGACCAGAAATAAATTCAGTTCTTTAATTAGGAAGTCTTGAAACATTCAGTGAGGACGCCTAGAGACGGCAGGTCTGTGGTGTACAGGGAAAGCCGTATTAAACGCATTGCGAACACTTATGCTTCCGCCTGCCATCTTGTTTCGGATTTATACTCTACTTGCACAGAGTAACAGAGCCGAATTATAAAATTTTTATAACAAATTGCAGTGCTGTTTCTCAGTGTGACATCTTTAATTCCAGATAACTCTTAATCTTTACTGGCAGGCATAGTTCATAAAACTTCGGAACATAGTAAGTAGGAGGGGATTAAGAGAGCAAGCCTGATAAGCTCTTTGGACAACCGTAAAGAGACTCCACTCGTCCGCGTGACGTCACAGTTGGATGGCGGGAAATTCTAATGGACCAATGGCGGCCAAGGTCGTATGACGTCACACGTTAGTTCTTTGGCCGGCCGCTAGGGAGCAGCATCTCCTAAGGACTTAATTTCTTTTCCGTTAGTTCATTTGGTGGCGGCTAGATGGCGCTGCACCGTTAGTTCACAGATCCGCTGGCAGATGGCAGCATCTCCCAAGGGCTTAATTTCTTTGGGCGCAGATATTCCACTCCCCCAGGATAGAGAAAGCCAGCGGGGGAAAACCCAGCCCTAAGGCGTATTTGAACAGGTGTTGACATGTACGTACTTGCTCGGCCGCCGAGACCCTGTTGCGACATGTGCGATAACTTGCATAACTTTCGCTAGAGGTCAGCACACGGTAGAAGACATTTGTCGCTAGATGGAGCGGGTGTAGCAATATGCGTGAAATATTTCGATGTTTGCGAAGCCACTCGCGTGTTTGACCGGGAGTCCGACAGGTTACGAAATGGCTCCAAGGGAAGCACATTATTCATTCGCCATTATGAAAGCATAGCTGGGAGATGAGAATAATTATTATATGTCAGTTTTCGTAGTACAAATCTAAGAATCATTTATGGTAGCCTAATCCCTCGTGTTTTCAAAACGAAAATCGAAAATTTTGTTTTCATTCTGGGTGAACAGAAAAACTGCTTGAGTCTTTGTATTTAATTAAAAAATAGACCATGTGAAAGCGTAACTTACCTTGGTAGCGTTGGGGCTAGAGTTCCGAAGGTCGCCGGTTCGAGTCCGGCCGCGGTGTTTTTATTGAAAAAGCCATTCCAACTCGTCAATTTCAAAACGAAAATCAAAATTTTAGTTTCCATACCTAGAGAGGATACCTGCCTTGAATAAAAAAAGCATAAATGTTTCCTTTTAACGTTCTATATGGGGGAAAAAAGCGTCATAAACTCCAGATATAAAACCGAGGAAGAATTCTATGTGTACCTGTTTCAGGCTTGCAAAAAATTTCATGTGTATTTGTTATTTGTTCAGGGTCCTGCTATCGGGTTGCGCCATCGAAACCGTTCCAGCAGGATACATAGAAACTCACTGCGGTTCAAGAAGAAATTATTACGAGATGAGAATAATTATTATTTGTCAGTTTTCGTAGAACAAATATAAGAATCTTTTATGGTAGCCTAATCCCTCGCCAGAATAACGTGTTTTAAAAACGAAAATCGAAAATTTAGTTTTCATTCTGGGTGAACAGAAAAACTGCTTGAGTCTTTGTATTTAATTAAAAAATAAGACATAGACCATGAGAAAGCGTAACTTTTACGTTTAAAACGTGATAATAAACTATGGAATGTCCTGACTTAGCTCAAATTCATATCTATACAATGCAGTTCTGATATTCGAGGATGTTTATAACTCTGAGCGAATATAAGCATCAGTAAGGTGGGATTCCAATATAATTAATCGTTAACAGCGTTAATGATAGAGAGAATTCAACTAACGACCTCGGCAGTGTTGGGGCTAGAGTGCCGAAGGTCGCCGGTTCGAGTCCGGCAGCGGTGTTTAAGTGTTTTGTGAAAAAGCCGTAAAGTTACGTAATTTCCACGCCTAAAAAAATAAGTCGAAAAGCATAAATGTTTCCTTTTAACGGGAAAAAAAGCGTCATAAACTCCAGATATAAATTCTATGTGTACCTGTTTTCATGAAATTATTTAGCGTTCTAGCCTTGCATTCGAGAGGACGGCGGTTCCGGGCATCCAGATTTGGGTTTCCAAAATCACTCCAGGTGAATGCCGGGGGGGGGGGGATGCTACCTTCAAAAAGGCCATTCCTTGCCCCCCATCCTTCCCCGTCTCTAAAGACCTCGCTGTTAACATAAATTCCGTTCATCAAAGCAGGCAGACATTAAAAATTAATTCACCGACGAAGAGACTGCAAACAATCTCACTTTTTCACATCATGATGGACTCATTATGAACAATATAATATAACTCACGAGTGTCACCTACAGACCGTGTATTTTAAAGGATGTATTAAATTATGTGTAATGAAACACAGACACTTTTTGGACTCAAAGAGGCATTGAAGGGGTTTACTGATGGATGTAAGTATAACCTCGATTGGTTGAGAGCCTCTAAACTAAAGCAAAGTTGTCGATTTGAAAACCAGACTCGTAATTGTTGCCATCCAGGTCAAGGCTTGTGGCGTGGGATAGAGGTGGTGAACAGCTTTGTACATATTACCAACGATACTGAATGGCAGAGAGGTCTGTAGTGTGAGTTAAATGATATGATTTTGATGTGAGGAGTTTGTTACTTGGAACACATGTTAATGATGATTTTTTTTTCGTCAGTCTTGAGCCATGGGGGTTCTGTCCCACTTTTTCTTTTCCATGATTGGGCTCGTTGTTGTGTTGAGCTCGCTGTAGGCATGGATATATGTGTCTGTGTGCGTAAGTATGGTGATACCTTCCTTAAACTCATTTATCTGGACGTATGAATTGCTGTTCCTCCCATATGTTTGTGCTTGTGTGGAGACGTATGGGTTTGTGGGTGAGACCTAGTATGAATATGGAGGTTATGATATCTGTCTGATAGACAAGTGTCTATTGTAACTCATGGTACCTGGGTCACATGTTACTAAATGACAGAAAGGGTTGCGGTGTGGGAGAGATGTGGCTGTGATTTCAAACTTCACACATCCTGTAACTCTTCAGTTTTTCCTCCAGTTATGTGTGGTGATGAATGGAATTGTTTGAATGCATTGACATGTTAGTGTGTATGTATGTGTGTCTTTCTATGATTTTTGGCCAGTCATGGGTGTTCTGTTCCACTTTTTCGTTGCCATGATTGGGCTAGTTGTTGAGTCGAGATCGCTGTAGGCCTGGAAATGAACGTGTGTATGCGTCTCTATCTCTGTGTGTTTTTTTCGTAAATGTGGTGATACCTTGCTTGTGTGAGGTGACGTACAGATTTTTGGTTGAGACCTAGTATGAATATGGGAGTTATGATATCTGTCTGATGACCAGATGTCTACTGCTACGCGTGGTACATGTTACTGAATGGCAGAAAAGGCTTAGGTGTGGGATACACGTGGTGGTGCTGATATAAACAGTTTTGTACCTAGCACACATGATACTGGATGATAGTGAGGTCTATAGTGTGAGATAAATGAGATGATGCTGATGTGAAGAGTATGGTACCTGGAACATATGTTACTGATGATTTTTTGGTCAGTTATGAGTCATGGGGGTTCTACCCCACTTTTTCGTCGCCATGATTGGGCTGGTTGTTGTGTCTAGCTTGCTGAAGGCATGGAAATATGCGTCTCTCTCTGTGTCTGTATGCGTAAATATGGTGATACTTTCTATAAACACGTCTGTCTGGACGAATGATTTTGCTGTCCCTCCACTTATGTTTGTTTGTGCTAGTGTATTGAGATGTATGGATTTGTGGGTGCGACCTGATGGTCAAGTGTCTATTGCAACTCATGGTACCTGCGTCACTTTTTTTACTGAATGGTAGAAATGGTTGCGGTGTGGGAGAGACGTGTTGATGGTAAATGTAATCAACTGGGCGTGATGAACACTATTTATGGTATAAACACTTAGGTTTATTGTGAAAACATGCCATCTTTTGCACACCTTCTATCTCGCCAGGCTGATGATATGTAAGGAGACTTCTGTTTTTCAGCCAGTCATGATGCAAGAGAGTACTACACCACTTTTTTGTTTCCATGATTGGTACCGGTAGTTGTGTTGAACTCTCTGTAGTCTTGGACATGTGTATCTGCGTCTCTCTTTGTGCATGTAAGCGTAAGTATGGTGATACCTCGTCTGTCTGATGATTTTGGTAACGATAGTTCTGTCCAGTTAATCAGTGGTAACGACAATTCTGCCCCCACTTCATCGTTTCCATGATGCTTGCTGTTAGTTCTGTCGACCTCGCTGTATGTATGTACAAGTGTGTGCGTGTGTCTACTTCCTCTGTTAATTTGAGTCTATTTTTTTTTTTGTAACAGTTTAACGTCCCTTTTTAACAACGTGGTCTTTAGAGACGGGAAAGGATGGGGGCAAGGAATGGGAAGGAATTCGGCCATGGCCTTTTGAAGGAAGCATCCCGGCATTCACCTGGAGTGATTTGGGGAAACCATGGAAAACCGAAATCTGGATGCCCGGACGGGGATTCGAACCGCCGTCCTCCCGAATGCGAGGCCAGAACGCTATCCGTTACACCACCACGCTCGGTTATATGGTTATAGAATTATGCTCACCATCAACGTGTGCTTCTAACCATTGCTTCAGGGCTTAGGCAATCTCCCATTTGACTGTACTCTTTACAGTTTACTGCCGGTTGTGTTGGCATACGAATTGTGTTTCTCACGTTTTTCACTACATAAAAATCATTTAACAGAGAGGGTGATGAGGGAATGTACCAGAGAAGCGAAGGACTTGGATACAAACCCACAATCAGACCATTGTTTGTAAATAGTGTAGTATGGAGTCCACATTTTTAGTACATCAAATGCAAGGTGCAAAATATGGCAGCTAGATTTATTAGTGGAAAATATTCAACAAGTGCCTTAATAAAGGAACTGGACTGGATGTCATTGGGAGATTGGAAGAGTGTCAGGGGCTGTATGTGGTGTATAATGCTGTTAGAATGGATATTGGAGGAATAATTCTGAGTGGTGTATGGAGCCTAAGTTGGCAATGACCACAATCTGGCATTAGACTTTAGATGATGAGGCCTGAGTGGATAAAATATCCAAACACCCACTTTGACCTAACAATTTACGACAATTCAAGCGTGGGTACTATCTTCGGCGCAATAGAACTAGTGTCTGCACCTATGGATACTTGTCGATGTGTGGGGGTCTTCTATGAAAATGTGGGTTATGATGTCTGTTTGATGACCAAGTTAGCTAAGGGCATTATGTCACTTTTATCGTGGTTAGTTGGATGAAGCATGCAATTATAAACAAATGTCACACTTGGTCCTGAATCCGAAGGTTGGCGTTAGATGGGAACATTTTAAACCGAATGGAGAACTCCCCTGGGTCCTGATTTATTGAAAAATTTAAAGATTACGATCAAGTTAGCATTGTCTCTAACCAACTGTTTCGGTATACGGCTATATGTCTGACACAAGTAAAAAGAATCGACTGATCTGTGCCTGCCCATGCAAAAGTAATCTCGTATATTATTCTGCTTCTCACACGATAGGAATAGTGCACTGGATTTCTTCTATAAGGGAGTGTGTAAATCTTCTATATCTCCACCTTGGTCACAGGCGATGGTCTCAGGCATGTTCTGTGCTTAGCGTGACTCGATTTTTTTATCACATAGGACTGGCGTACTTAGATTCCACAGGTGTGAAATTAGTAAGATTAACAGACGGTATTTCGTTCCTGGAACATAAGTGCTGTACTGTAAAATACAGTTAAAGGTGTCAATCACTGATGTGTCACAAGGGATTTATTGGAATTTTAGACAAAGTACAGCTAAGGACACTCAATTTGTGATTGCTTACGAAAGCATAACAGAATTGATACATAGATTGGTCTGGATAGACAAACGACAAAGGTTTGACCTGGATGGCAACAATTACGAGTCTGGTTTTCAAATCGACAACTTTGCTTTAGTTTAGAGGCTCTCAACCAATCGAGGTTATACTTACATCCATCAGTAAACCCCTTCAATGCCTCTTTGAGTCCAAAAAGTGTCTGTGTTTCATTACACATAATTTAATACATCCTTTAAAATACACGGTCTGTAGGTGACACTCGTGAGTTATATTATATTGTTCATAATGAGTCCATCATGATGTGAAAAAGTGAGATTGTTTGCAGTCTCTTCGTCGGTGAATTAATTTTTAATGTCTGCCTGCTTTGATGAACGGAATTTATGTTAACAGCGAGGTCTTTAGAGACGGGGAAGGATGGGGGGCAAGGAATGGCCTTTTGAAGGTAGCATCCCCCCCCCCGGCATTCACCTGGAGTGATTTTGGAAACCCAAATCTGGATGCCCGGAACCGCCGTCCTCTCGAATGCAAGGCTAGAACGCTAAATAATTTCATGAAAACAGGTACACATAGAATTTATATCTGGAGTTTATGACGCTTTTTTTCCCGTTAAAAGGAAACATTTATGCTTTTCGACTTATTTTTTTAGGCGTGGAAATTACGTAACTTTACGGCTTTTTCACAAAACACTTAAACACCGCTGCCGGACTCGAACCGGCGACCTTCGGCACTCTAGCCCCAACACTGCCGAGGTCGTTAGTTGAATTCTCTCTATCATTAACGCTGTTAACGATTAATTATATTGGAATCCCACCTTACTGATGCTTATATTCGCTCAGAGTTATAAACATCCTCGAATATCAGAACTGCATTGTATAGATATGAATTTGAGCTAAGTCAGGACATTCCATAGTTTATTATCACGTTTTAAACGTAAAAGTTACGCTTTCTCATGGTCTATGTCTTATTTTTTAATTAAATACAAAGACTCAAGCAGTTTTTCTGTTCACCCAGAATGAAAACTAAATTTTCGATTTTCGTTTTTAAAACACGTTATTCTGGCGAGGGATTAGGCTACCATAAAAGATTCTTATATTTGTTCTACGAAAACTGACAAATAATAATTATTCTCATCTCGTAATAATTTCTTCTTGAACCGCAGTGAGTTTCTATGTATCCTGCTGGAACGGTTTCGATGGCGCAACCCGATAGCAGGACCCTGAACAAATAACAAATACACATGAAATTTTTTGCAAGCCTGAGACTCTGCAATATGTATTGGACGCCCTAATTTCTTTGTCCGCCAGCTATGCTTTCATAATGGTGGATGGCAAACACACACCAGCCTAGCTGTATCGCTCTGTAATGGAGCATTTCGTAACCTGCACTGCCTGTCGGACTCCCGAGCAAACGTCGAAATATTTCACGCATATTGGGACACCCGCACCATCTAGCGGCAAATGTCTACTACCGTGTGCTGACCTCTAGCGAGAGTTATGCAAGTTATCGCGCATGTCGCAACAGGGTCTCGGCGGCCGAGCAAGTGCGTACATGTCGACCGACACCTGTGCAAATACGCCTTAGGCTAGGGTTTTCCCCCGCAAGACAAGGATAGAAGATTTCGTGGCGAAGTGGAATATCTCTGGCCGGCGCATGCGCATATATATATATATTACCTCTGTGTAAGAGTAACATTTTTTGTTTCATTTTTCATGATTTTCACACTGTGACATTCTTTTTCCGCTTAAATGTATGTTTCATTTTCGAGCTTGGTTGAGCTTAGGAATAATTGGTGTATTTTTTTTTCAGATACAATCAATGAATTGGTTGATACACAAAACGATGATGATGTACAAATGATGGGCGACTTCAGTGGTAAGCTAATGGTTTAAACTGTGACATTCTTCTTTCCCCAAATACCAATGTGATTGAAATTTCTCGTGATTTCTTTTTGTTACTTCCTCCGGTGTAAACCTGTTTTTATTTTCGAGCTTGGTAAACTGTGACAATATCGACATGCTTCTCTTTTTCGAACGTGGAATTCGTGGTGGTATTTGTCAGTGCGTCCATAGGTACGCCAAGGCAAATAACCGGTACATGGCGGAGTACAACCACGACGCACCTGAAAATGCTACACTAATGGAATCATGCTATTTCGACTACGAATTCCGTCTCACTCGAGCGTTCCTTGTAAAATGCATGGGAATTTTATCTTAAAAAATAAAAAAAGTACTACGAGCCTATGTGACTACTGAAACATCTAAAAGATAAATCTCCGGTCTGCAATTGTCAGACATAAAAACTCACATATTAATTGCAAAGTCACCTCATAAATGGTGTGGTATACAACTCAGTACTTAACCCAATTGATTTAATGTATCAACTACACATAGGTAACCAGTCATTGTGAAATCTCAAAGTCGAGCTGAATCCTAATAAGCCAGAAAAAAGGAGCTGTATGTGTCCCCCCTCCCGCTCCAATATTTGCCTCTCTAAATCTTTTTAATGACTGAAGCCAGGTGTTTCATCCATTTTACATTTAGAAGAAGAAGAAGTTCGAACGAGGTTTTAATCCAGATAGGGAGTGGTAGAGTAAATAATTTTATTTAAAGTACTACGAGCCTATGTGACTACTGAAACATCTAAAAGATAAATCTCCGGTCTGCAATTGTCAGACATAAAAACTCACATATTAATTGCAAAGTCACCTCATAAATGGTGTGGTATACAACTCAGTACTTAACCCAATTGATTTAATGTATCAACTACACATAGGTAACCAGTCATTGTGAAATCTCAAAGTCGAGCTGAATCCTAATAAGCCAGAAAAAAGGAGCTGTAGGTGTCCCCCCTCCCGCTCCAATATTTGCCTCTCTAAATCTTTTTAATGACTGAAGCCAGGTGTTTCATCCATTTTACATTTAGAAGAAGAAGAAGTATGTGTCCCCCCTCCCGCTCCAATATTTGCCTCTCTAAATCTTTTTAATGACTGAAGCCAGGTGTTTCATCCATTTTACATTTAGAAGAAGAAGAAGTTCGAACGAGGTTTTAATCCAGATAGGGAGTGGTAGAGTAAATAATTTTATTTTGGCTGTATCCTTAGCTTTTTTGTGTGTGTGTCTGCGTGTGTGTGTCCATATCGATGTACGTTATTTTTAACGCCCTCGGAATTAAATCCTTTTCTTTATACGCAAATTGTCATGCCAAAGGTTGTTCAATGATTTACTTGAGAAATTCGTGAGAATCCAGTGTTAATGTCATCACCTGAACGTTTGTGTACCCAACGCTAAGCGAAACTTGTCACCAACGTTGCGAAATGAATGCACTTTCCCCATTATTTACACACACTAATGGAAGCATGCTATTTCGACTACGAATTCCGTCTCACTCGAGCGTTCTTTGTAAAATGCATGGGAATTTTATCTTAAAAAATAAAAAAAAAGTACTACGAGCCTATGTGACTACTGAAACATCTAAAAGATAAATCCCCCCCGGTGTGCAATTGACAGACGTAAAAACTCATATATTAATTGCAAAGTCACCACATAAATGGTGTGGCATACAACTCAGTACTTAACCAAATTGATTTCATGTATGAACTAAAATCGCGGATTTCAACAAATTACCTTTTTTCCGACGAATTACCGTTTTTTAATTACGCACAGAACCACACAGGATCATGCACACACATATGTCCACGCATATACCACAATTTCATAAGTAACCATATACATACAAGTAATTGCAGGAAAGGGCCCCAACACACGACATCCACACTGAGGTATTACATGATAAGCAGGCGATAGTATGTCTTTCCAATACACATCAGTGCTCACCACATTAACTTGATTTTTAATGTGCCATCAGTATAGCTGGTGGCTGGAACTAAGCTCTTGACAATGTTTGGCCAAAAGTCATTTGGTAACAGCAGCTCATCAATAACAAATTTTGGGATCAACCTGCCCGGGCGGGCGCGGCGGGAGGGGGCCACCCTTCCCCACTGCGGACAGAAATACCGCAATTCGCCGGTCTAAAAGCGCGGACCGCGTTGGTTTACCGGAGTTTCCCGACCGGGACCTATTACCGGTAACCGCATTTTTAGGACTGGACTGAAGACCGGAATTTCATTGCGCTAGTATTGTGACATTCTTTTTTCCGCTTAAATGTATGTTTCATTTTCGAGCTTGGTTGAGCTTAGGAATAATTGGTGTATTTTTTTTTCAGATACAATCAATGAATTGGTTGATACACAAAACGATGATGATGTACAAATGATGGGCGACTTCAGTGGTAAGCTAATGGTTTAAACTGTGACATTCTTCTTTCCCCAAATACCAATGTGATTGAAATTTCTCGTGATTTCTTTTTGTTACTTCCCCCTGTGTAAACCTGTTTTTATTTTCGAGCTTGGTAAACTGTGACATTCTTCTGATACAGACAATGCAAATTTCTTTTTGTTACTTCCCCCTGTGTAAACCTGCTTTTATTTTCGAGCTTGGTAAACTGTGACATTCTTCTTTGATGATGATGATGATGTACAAATGATAGCTGACTGCAGTGGTAAGCTAATGGTTTAAACTGCGACATTCGTCTTTCCCCCGTGTAAGAGTAACATTTTTTGTTTCATTTTTCATGATTTTCACATTGTGACATTCTTTTTTCCGCTTAAATGTATGTTTCATTTTCGAGCTTGGTTGAGCTTAGGAATAATTGGTGTATTTTTTTTTCAGATATAATCAATGAATTGGTTGATACACAAAACGATGATGATGTACAAATGATGGGCGACTTCAGTGGTAAGCTAATGGTTTAAACTGTGACATTCTTCTTTCCCCAAATACCAATGTGATTGAAATTTCTCGTGATTTATTTTTGTTACTTCCCCCTGTGTAAACCTGTTTTTATTTTCGAGCTTGGTAAACTGTGACATTCTTCTGATACAGACAATGCAAATTTCTTTTTGTTACTTCCCCCTGTGTAAACCTGTTTTTATTTTCGAGCTTGGTTGAGCTTAGGAATAATTGGTGTATTTTTTTCAGATATAATCAATGAATGGCTTGAGAGGGAAAATAATGATGATGATGATGATGATGATGATGATTTTTATATAGAAGCCCTTATGACAAAATTAGATATGATACAAAGAAGTAATATGATAAATAATAATAATGATGATGATGATGATGTAATAATTCTTGATGATGATGATGATGATGATGTAATAATTCTTAATTAATAGACTTTTTTAAATAAAAAATATAATAATTCATAGTGTTTTTGTTTTACTATAGTAGAATTAATCATCCTGTTTTCATAAGGACCCATATTATACTTTTTTATGATATCAATCAAGAAGGATGTGTGCTATTCTCTGAAATTAGTATATTTAGCTTGTTAGAACTCTGTAGTTTTAGTTGTTATTCCCCCCAAACTTAGTGGCCAAGAATTAAAGAATATTTCACACATCTCCAATGATACCTGATAAAGTGAAGTTGCAGTGAGTTTATTCCTGCAAAAAGCTACAAGTATTGATTTATTTATAATGATTCTCTGAAATTAGGATATTTATCTATGTCTTCTTTCAACCTGAAATTTACTCTGATGGGACCTAAGTATTTAAACACTTAGGTTTATGGTGAAAACATGCCATCTTTTGCACACCCTCTATCTCGCCAGGCTGATGATATGTAAGGAGAGTTCTGTTTTTCAGCCAGTCATGGGGCAAGAGAGTACTACACCACTTTTTCGTTAAAAAGCTGCAAGTATTGATTTATTTATAATGATTCTCTGAAATTAGGATATTTGTCTATGTCTTTCTTTCAACCTGAAATTTACTCTGATGGGACCTAAGTATTTAATTAAAGGGGGGCGGCAACGTGGCCTTTAGAGACGGGAAATGATGTGTGGCAAGGAATGGCCTATTGAAGGTAGCATCCCCGGCATTCACCTGGGGGAAACCATGGATGCCTGGATGGGGATTCGAACCTCCGTCCTCCCGAATGCGAGGCAAGAACGCTAAATAATTTCATGAAAACAGGTACACATAGAATTCTTCCTCGGTTTTATATCTGGAGTTTATGACGCTTTTTTCCCCCATATAGAACGTTAAAAGGAAACATTTATGCTTTTTTTATTCAAGGCAGGTATCCTCTCTAGGTATGGAAACTAAAATTTTGATTTTCGTTTTGAAATTGACGAGTTGGAACGGCTTTTTCAATAAAAACACCGCGGCCGGACTCGAACCGGCGACCTTCGGAACTCTAGCCCCAACGCTACCAAGGTAAGTTACGCTTTCACATGGTCTATTTTTTAATTAAATACAAAGACTCAAGCAGTTTTTCTGTTCACCCAGAATGAAAACAAAATTTTCGATTTTCGTTTTGAAAACACGAGGGATTAGGCTACCATAAATGATTCTTAGATTTGTACTACGAAAACTGACATATAATAATTATTCTCATCTCCCAGCTATGCTTTCATAATGGCGAATGAATAATGTGCTTCCCTTGGAGCCATTTCGTAACCTGTCGGACTCCCGGTCAAACACGCGAGTGGCTTCGCAAACATCGAAATATTTCACGCATATTGCTACACCCGCTCCATCTAGCGACAAATGTCTTCTACCGTGTGCTGACCTCTAGCGAAAGTTATGCAAGTTATCGCACATGTCGCAACAGGGTCTCGGCGGCCGAGCAAGTACGTACATGTCAACACCTGTTCAAATACGCCTTAGGGCTGGGTTTTCCCCCGCTGGCTTTCTCTATCCTGGGGGAGTGGAATATCTGCGCCCAAAGAAATTAAGCCCTTGGGAGATGCTGCCATCTGCCAGCGGATCTGTGAACTAACGGTGCAGCGCCATCTAGCCGCCACCAAATGAACTAACGGAAAAGAAATTAAGTCCTTGGGAGATGCTGCTCCCTAGCGGCCGGCCAAAGAACTAACGTGTGACGTCATACGACCTTGGCCGCCATTGGTCCATTAGAATTTCCCGCCATCCAACTGTGACGTCACGCGGACGAGTGGAGTCTCTTTACGGTTGTCCAAAGATCTTATCAGGCTTGCTCTCTTAATCCCCTCCTACTATAGTATATAATTAGTTCCTATACGTATTATAATTTATTACTTTTTTATGAAGACAGCAACTTTGTGTAATTGAATAACCAATCTCAGCTCATTGCTCAAGTAATACAAGACGTTAAACTCTTATATCCTTTAATTAATATGACTTTCAAGATTTGACTTTCGTTCACACAAAAGCGGAATATGTTTCCACTTTTAAGCGCGCTACTTTGATTTTCTTGAAAAAATATAACACTTCTGGAGATAATTAAAATCACTAATATTGTCAACATACATTTGGTGATTGGGAAACTGATCAGTTTTGCTTTTTAATTTTAGTCTAACGTTACTTCAGTACACAACGAGATCAGTATAACGTCTCCAGATAAGAGAGGGCTTAAACAGATTTTAGATTTGCTAAAATAAAAAAGTTGAGTTTGTTTATTTTTTTAATTATTTTTTTTAACGATTTCGATTTTTATTTCTAGCAGATTTTTCAGTAATTTCATGGATGCCATCATAAACCAAAAACGAAAAGGAATGAGGAACTGAAACTAGTGAGTGCCTGGTAACATTGGAATATTGGGAGGGTACCCATTTTAAATTCATCCTTCGGCAATTTTGTTTTCAAAATATTCCCTAATAACTTCAGGAGATTAAATAAATGATTACATCTTAAATACTGTGACCGAATTCCATTTCTTTCTTAGTCGGATAATTTATAAAAGTGTTGCAAAATTTACCTCACAACTCCACTGAAAAAACAGAAAAACCATATCCTCGTTTAAGCGGTAAGCAACTACTCTGTGGTTTAAGCATCTCAGTCCACACAAGAAGAAAATAAGAATTAAATTCATTCGTGTTCAATGCCGGACTCGAACCGTCTCCCTAGGAGCGCTAGAGCAAGGCACGTACACACCTGCCACCGGCCACACATCATTAGCTTACCTCATTCATAATCTTCCCTTTTATCCATCGAAGTTAAAGACTTACAGACAACAGTAACCGCCACTGGAAAAAAAAATCACATGAAAAATAGTTTGCATTAGAAACAGCTTGCTTAATTTGCGCATACCGGTATTTGTGTATATCTTTCTATACAGCGTTCCGATTTAGTATGCGACTGCAAAAGAATTTTATCGCTTTTCACTTAGCAAATCCTTCCCGAACTTCTGATGGTCTAGCTCATCACAAAGAATGCCGTCAATAACGCACACTTTGCGAAATACATGTTATTGTTCAGCATGTAGCCGACGTACTTAGATTTATTTCCTTGTCAATTCAAATCTTGAAGTACCATATTTATGGAATAAACGTTTCATCTGATTTAAAATCAAAAACTATTTGATGAGATATAAAAGCAAAAGTCTGAACAGCATTTGGTGCACATGCTGGGTTTACGCTCTGGCCTCGCATTCTGGAGGACGACGGTTCGAATACCCGTCCGGGCATCCAGATTTGGGTTTTCTATGGTTTCCCCAAATTGCTCCAGGCGAATACCCGGATGCTTCCTTCCCGTTCCTTGTCAGTCCTTTCCTGCCTTTAATAACAACGACGTCGACGAGGCGCAAAGCCAGAAAAAAAATAACTTGTATCGGTTATACAAAAATTTGTTTGTCCTAAGATACTAATGGTTATCAGACCTTGCTTAAGTAGATTATTGCCTGAAGCAATTAGGTAAGAATCAAGGATATATTATACACATATGCAATGTGCAAGTTCGATACATTAAAAAGGAAATTAAAATATATTTAAAAGAAATTAGGCATACCTGAACTCGGACCGCATGTTTACAAGACCAGAACGTTAAACGAAGGTCCAACCAACTCGTTCTGCTATGTTACTCCACAGTGGGAAAACGACGCGTGCCTAGGAAGACAGTACCATGCAACCTGCTCGGAGAGAGGATCGTTTAAAAAAATTACACAACGTCGAATATGGCCATCCGCTAGTTGCCCCACAGACCACGTTATGAGTGTAATATTATTGGAAGGAATTAGCAAAACCAATGTATAAATAAATATCTTTATAGTTTTACGTTAATCATGTGGAATACAATTTAGCACTGGGACTTTTTTTACGCTCTTAACGCTATCTTGTTAATTACAACATTAACGATATGTTTTATGATAAGAATTTAGGAAAAGTATAGGTGGAACCAAATTTCTTCAGATATGGCCGAACATGACAACCCATCCCTGGACAGGATTCTGCATTACCCGTTTCGGGATTGGTCAGGGTCTTTTACTGAAGTGTGGGGGAAGACTACCCTGCGAATAAGAATCGTCAGTGGGCGGAGTGTTCCTATTTTGTTCCAGACATCAACATAAAATCAATTACAGTAGAGTTGACAGTGAACTGAATTACCGCCAATGGAATGGTACGTTCGCTGTTTGAGTTACCTAGGAGGACATACTATTCGATATTGTCAGATTGTCCAACATTAGGGGACAGACTGGTGACAATTGTCAGTTGTCGGTTAATTTTTCAGGGGGAAAGAGTGGACAATATAGTAGAAATTTGAGACCTATAGCATCATGTAACACTAAGGACGTAGGCTGCTATACCAGCGTGAAGTATAGGGCCTAAGCACCTTAACTGAATGTTACCTTGTAGAAAGTTCTGGTAAATTTGACTAAATAATTTTAAATGACCATGTAGCACCTTGTATATTCAACTGTAAAGCGTAACGGCGCCACAAAGCTTATTTGAACCAAAAGCTTAGGAAAAGTTCACTATGATAGCACAAAGATCCACTTGATGAAAATTTTGGAATTTATTTCAAAGTCACATTTTGAAAATTTGCATTTACAGTTGAGTAGGCGATCGAACTAAACGTTTCCAAAAAATTGCAGATAATGAAGAGGAAGAATTTCACCGGCCTAACCCCATTTAAAAAATTTAAAAGTTTATAGTAGTTGTTAATTCAATACTTCTGTAAGAAAAATCATGGCAGGCACGCGTTCCTAGCATGGTTCAACTATTTCCGGCTATCAACCTACACACACGAAACATACCAGCGCAGGTTCACTACGCACAATGTTCCCGGATTAAAGACGCTGACATCATTCCCTCGTCACCCTTTATACCCTCCGCCGGATGATAGATGTGTACAGACGCTTACCAAAAATAGTGTAAAAAGGTGTGATTATAGAATGTATGCCAGAATTTACCCGTGTGTAGCCTGGTCTTCTAGGTTTATAAAAAGTGTTTAGCGAAAATTCTCAAATGATTAGCTTCCTTGTACATGAATTTAGTTTGAGTGCGCAACGGTAAAAAGTTTCCTAAAATTAGTGAATCCCCGAGATGCGTGTTAATTCTGGCAATTTTTAGTCGACTCTGCTGAATTACAAGTTATCGTGTTGAAATTAGTGTCATTGTGTTCTACGTTAATTCCCGATTCCAATGGTGTAATTTTTTATTACGATCGGTGGTGTAATCGAAAAGTTATTAGTTTGTAAAAAATCGGGTTTGAAATCACCAAGCCACCATAAAAGAAAAACCGGTTTATCATGTCCTGTAGTTATAAACTGAAAAATTATACTTTCACTATAAAGCTTACTCCCTCCCTTATGCTCTGTAGCTATGAAAACTAGTATTTATCCTAATTCTAAGGTGCTTACAAGACCTAATAAATTCATGTACAAATATGACTCGAGTCATTTTGAGTAAAGGGTTCGGCCGTTAAGAATGTTAATACAGTGGTCTGAAAGTAAATCATTGGGCCAAAGGCTAAACTTGAACATCTTCAAGATTGCAACTATTGCGCCGGTTCAGGAATTCTTACTTTCTTTTGCGGTCAACATAGAGACAAAATATGCGTACAGTGTCTTCTTTTGATGTATGTATGTTATTATTATTAATTTTAATTGCGATGAAGCTAATGCAAATTTTAATTTTAAATTCCTTGACGGTTTTTGGGAAATTATTCATCACTTCACATGGTAATTTGTTCGAATCCCTGAAACCCTTACCAACAAAATTAAATGTTCTCACTCCCTTATACATGAAATTGAGCTTGTGGTCATGGTCGCCTTTCCCCTTCCATGCACCATTCCTAATTCTTTGACCAATATCCCTCCAAGCCCCATCACCTACATATGCCCTGCACATTCCCAGCACTCTCTTCACCCTCATCCTGTCCTCCAATGACTCCCATTCCAGCTCCTTTATCATATCAGTTACTGATGGGTACTGCCATAATTTCCACAAACAAATCTAGCTACTCTTCGTTGCACTCCTTTATTTGATAACCAAAATGTGGTTCCCAAACTACACCACCATAATTAACAAATGGTCTGAACAAAGTTTTGTAACCCAACTCCCTAACTTCTCTGGTAAATCTTCATCACACTCTCCAGGAAATGAAGGAATATGTAATATTTTCCTACCATCTAACCAATGTGCTCTGCACAATTGAGTTTGTTATCAAACGTTAATCCAAGATATTTACACTTCAAGCATTCAACAAACAATTCTGACACCACCTTATAATCATAATTAACCTTTAGTTTTTTTATCTGTGTACCTAATAAGCTGACTCTTCTTGGCATTTATCTTCATTCCATGCTGACCTATCCTTTAGATATTGTATCCAGGTCACCCTGCAGCTGTTCAGTCTTCACCTGTTTTGATGCTATTCCTAGACTCTGGCCGTAACACAGTCATTCATTAGAATAATGAACAGCAACGGTCCCAATACATCACCCTGGCACTCCCATATTTACTTCCACTTCTTTCGATAATTTATTTCCTACTTTAACACTTTGCTTTCTGGCTTTTAGGAATTGCTCTACCCAACAAGCACCTTTTTCATCCAATACAATAGATTTCAGTTTATTTAAAACAATTTTATGGCTCACTTTGTCAAACGCCTTAGAAATATCTAGTGCCACACTATCATGGCCTCCCTTGTCCAATTCATCTGAAATATCTTGCATATAGCCTACCATCTGGGATTCACATGAATATCCTTGCCTAAAACAATGTTGTCAATCTGAACACCAGTTTCCTTCCTCACAGACATTTCTGATATAGTTGCATATCAATCTCTCCATCATTTTGCCTATCACTTATGACAAACTAATTGGCCCGTAATTTTCAACCCTATTTGTAACCCCTCCTTTACGAACCGGTATTACTATCGCTCTTTTCCAATACTCTGGCAAACAGCAAGACTCTAAACTCATTTTAAATAAAATTTCAAGGTACAATATTGTATCCCACAGTCTTTAATAAATCTGTAGTAATATTATCTACACCAGCCCCTTTACGTTTTTTTTTAGTTTTCTGAGTTCCTTCATAATTTCCTGAGAATTTATTACAATTTTGCAGCGCATTGTTATCGTAAAAGATTCACGTGGTCTATAAAAGAGTGAGCATACTTTATTCTACTCATGGCACACCATAGATTATCCATGAATGAACACTATATTAAAATCAACTAAAAGTCACTGAGAGTACATATAATTTTCATTTAAATCTTTCAATTCGAAAACATGTAACAATTGTCACATAAAACACCGAATCTTGAATAAAACAACTAGTTAAAAATGTCTACAGTTAATTCCAAACAATACCTAAAATTTCACGGCACACCTTCCGTCTTCTGGACCAGTGGTCTATACAGCAAGAAAAATCTGTACAAACGAGAATTTGACAGTTTCTACGAGTATTTTCTGTTCATTTTTTTCCTGATAATGTTTGTAACCTTCGCGAAACCGCCGCAGTTTTTCGTATAACTGTTGAAAGCTATGAACGTCTTGCATTGTGTCCCAGCGGGGTGCAACCAGTATACTTTCAGACTGGTGTAGCGGATTAAGACAGCGCGGAGCCCGTGGCAAATGAGAAGAGGCCCTTGATTTTTGCTGTCCGGGAGAAAATTATAGACCTTAAAAAAAAATGTTGCCCCCCTAGCCTAGGTGTCGAGCCCCCCCCAGGAGGCGCGAGGCCCCCTAGAAGGCGCGAGGCCCGTAGCATTTGCTACCTCCTGCTACGAGGTTAATCCGGTATTGCTTCGAAATCAGTTTGTAGGGGATGGATGTTTGCTTCAAATAGCTTGTGAAGTTTTCCCGATAACTTCCGGTGGCTGCTGACATCAAGGTCTAAATTGACGATTCCAGTACGTGTCTAATATTCAGTAACAGCTTCATGTGTTGTGGGGAGCTCTAACAACAAAAAATGGAGGATAGATCTTAGCTCGAATATAGTAAAAAATTTGATTCTTTGTCTAAATGGCGTGCACTGCAGTTGGAAAAGTCTCTAACTGAAATACGTAAAGTGCCAAAATAGCCATAAAATGTGAACAAAACCGAATTAAAATTATAGTTGGGTATATTGGAGATCGCGATTCCGCTACATCAACATTAAATAATATCGTTGTAATACTGTCGTCAGTCGCAAGACGTATTATTTTCAATCAGATACATCCTGGATCAGCATGAAACCGTTAAATGTACTCCGGAAAGAATTTCTAGCGGAGTCTTGCATTTGACCATTGCAGTATTAGGATGCCATCTCCAGTGATGAGGAGCGACAAAGGAACTGTAATCTGGAAAAAGGCTTTAAATTTAGCCAAAAAAGAAGAAAAGGATACTTGGGGAAATTGAAAATTATTCTAACGGCACTCCTAATTACCAGCATTCACCTCAGTGAAACGATACCCATGTCAAATGTAGAACTTTGTGGAGTGTTGGTAGAAAAGATTACAAATAAAAACAACTGGCGCGAAAAAAAATTTGTTTTCAATACTGATGGTCCACCGAAAGAGAAATTTCAGAAGACTTGCTAGTGCACGGAATGTATTTACGCTCTCCGTTGTAAGCCATGTAAGAATGTGTATGCTTCTAAAATTATAACATATTTATTCCATAGAAATCTTTCAAAGGGTCTACGAGTTTCGATCACAGTATTCACGAAATCCGCCACGCCTGCAGCCTGCCTACAGCCTAGTCCTATTCTTTTGTTATATTTTTAATGAAATCTCTAATGAGAACGAACGAAGGACCAAAGGTATTTCAAATAACTACATTCAGATTGTCGAAAGTCCTTTTCAAATACAAGCAACACTGTTCTTAACATGAACATATTTCCCTAGACATGAGAAATAATGTACGTTTTGTCACTTTGAAAAAAGTAATAGACCACTTTGCTAACAGGCGTAGACTCAGCAATCCTCCTATGCTGATACTACTGATCCAATCATGCAAACACTAAAATACAAGCCACTTCCTTACACTCTGCCATTCTTACTCGCTGTTACCGGGAAAATGTTTTATTCTTTTCTATCCCAAAATTAATCTGCTTAATGGGTAAAAATCCGACTAGAACGGCTGACAAATGGAAAATATGGAAGTCATCCCAAGAGAACTGGTCACATTATTGCGGTTTGTGGTAAACGTTTATATTTGAAGTGGAAATCATTTAATCAGAATAATTGTTCTGTAGATGATGTGCATATAAGATTTTCTTTTTTAGGCGAGGGTGTCAGGGATTGGAATGAGTTACCAAGGGGAATGATGAATAACTTACCGAAAACGTTAAACGAATTTAAAGTTAAAATTTGTAGATGGCAAATGTTGGTGGGTGCAGGATAGGGGGAAGTTGCCACCGGAGCGTGTGCTCCATTGCGATTAAATTAAATTAAAAAAAAAAAAAAAATGTTACTGGAGTCACTGGTTTCGTAATTCAGAAGGAAGTATAGTCTCGGAACCGAGAAAGAGGAACGCACTAAATGCAAACACTTTTTATCATTTTCCGATGCCAGTTGATATCAAACATCCTATGCGTGGGTGGATGAGTAATGCTTGTGAGGTACTTGTACTTACTGACTGCCATGTTTGCACCGCGTTCGTGGCTGGAGTCGGACTGGGCAGGGCTGCACCGCCGTCGCCTGCAATGCGCAGTGGGCATGCGCCGTAGCGCTCGACGCGTCATCGTCTTCCTGTGCTAACGGCTAATAATAAACACTCCGTCACTCCGTTAGTAATGTCAAATGTAATTAAGTAATTTTAATTTCAGGCTGGGGAACGAAGGAAAAATTAGACTAAGCGAGTATTAGAGCAAAATTTTAGTATGATAGTTTAAGAATAAATCGCAAAACTAATATAGTGTTAGGTAAATACGGAAAGGGGTGCGATACGGTGATATTTTTTAACTGAATGTCGTAGAGAGTACACAGAGATATGGAAAGAGATGACGCGATTGTAATTCTACTGCTTAGTTGGTGGTTCTAAAGAATTTTCACTGTACTTTATATACGGTACTGGTAGCATTTTCGCCACTTTTGCACTGAACGACATTTTTCTTTAAGGTGTTTGACTTTTTCGAGTAAACTCTTTAGTATTTCTCTTTATTACTTCTTCTAGTTCCTCACTCACTTTCCTCCCGTCGACTCCAGTCGTCACGCCCCAGGCCTACGACCACTAGTATATTCCGCCGTGCTCTGAAATTTGCATGTTTCATTTAATAGTAATAGAATTAGTTAGTTACAAATATTGTTAATGTTCTAATATTTAATACCGTATTTAAATTAAATAAATATGACCCAGATTCATCAAAACTACAAATTATTGGTGTAACCCTGACTGCTTTGACATTGTGCGAAAAATCTAGGAAAAAAAGAAAGACCCACGTCTGGTATTTACAGAGGCATACGTTCAGTCACATTAGACCGATGTAGTGTGCGCACATGCTGGTCCCTTGGTTTGTTGTGTAGTTCATTGTTATTATTTTGAGATGGATGGATTCGATCTTCAGCACCCAACATATCTAATAGTCTAATGTCACTGAACGTGTGCCTCTGTAAATACAATTGCTCGGCGCACGTCTTTGTCTTTTTCTTAGGCTTTTCGCACAATGTCAAAGCAGTTACACCAATTTGTGGTTTTCATAAATGTGGGGGCCATAATTATTTAATTTAAATATTAGAGCATCAACAAAGTTTGTAACTAACTAATATTATTACTATTAAATGAAACATAGAAATTTAAGAACAGGGCGGATATACGCGTGGTGTGCGATCCAACCAGATATCGCCGGCCGACGGAAGGAAAGTGAGACCGGGAACAGGTCGTCTAAAGAGCACATTGCATTCGACACACATCAACGCCAACCGAACGGGGTGCATGCGTGAAATATTAGGAGGGTCAGGTCATGTTTAGGATGTGCAGGCAATTTTTGACTGAACCCGTGATGCGCAAATATTTTGAAACTTAACCTCACGTTATTGCGATTTTCTAACTAAAAACCTAAAATAAACGTTTGAAATTCATTATTAAGTAGTAGAAAATGTTACTATACAGAATTGCTGAGATAAAAGTGAAAACAATTGAAAATCATTGAGGTATTCAACATCGCTCTAAACAATCATAAAAGAGGAAGAATACAAGGTTGAGATTCGTGTCGATGTTGCCAAATATGAAGAAATCAATATTTCAATTTTAAGTGCTAAAACCGAATCGGAAGTTGGCTACTTTCTTCACAATTGTTCCAAAGTTTGTTTTTGTGGCAGGCTGCAGCCTGGATAAATCAAGATAAATTCGGTCCTGACGATGGTGACATTTCATAATATTCGAGAATATTCCAGTACGAAATTAAAGTAAATATCTTTAGTGTTCTAATTTTCACTAAAATTATTTTAAAAGTGTGTCAACACACTTTCAGTAATTGTCTTTCCGGTAAATATTTTTATTTACAGTAACTGTGTACCAGAACAATGAATGATAGTGTTTGGAAACATAGAAATCAAGATCAAATAAAAGATTGGATTTAAAGATTTGTTTATTAGGAAAGCTTAATCTCATCCGACTTAATCCCATTTCAGTGGGATTCGTCCGACACTCGGCCGTGATCGGGCGTACACGGCCGAGTAGGTAGTGTCCCGTGGACGCGTAACAATGCCTTTACCTTTCGCATATTCGGCCGTCTTGGTCGGACGAATTCGGCTCTTGTGGACGACCAGCGTTAGCTATAAATGGAAACATCCCCGCTCTCGGCTCAAGTCGAGAGCTGATTTAGGGTCCTCTGCTTCCAGTATCAATATCAGGCTCCATCGCCAGTCTATGCCCTACACACGCCAACGCCATCTAAAGGCGCGTAGTGGCGCTAGGAGCTACTCACCGGGACAACTCTCCAAACCTTGTCAACCTGAGAGCAGTCACAATCCAAAGGTCGCGTCAGATGTCACCACACTAGCTATTGCTAGAAACAGGAAAAGTAGCTGGGTTAAATCTTCGATTAAAAATAGAAACGCCTGAACCACACATCGCAGACTCGCAAAAGTTTAGGAACTTTTGTAGGTTATGAAATATGAAGTTAAATTTACCATAGTATCAGTGGGACCCACAATTTTCAAACATGACACTAAAATGAGAAACTCTATATCGGTAAATGAACGAGTTACTGCTACTATTTGCATCAGGTAAATTGTTGCATAAAATAATTATTAAAAAATTATTTATTACTTCGTGGACGTAATTTTATGGGATTTGCATTCAAGCCTTAAGAATATTAAACGTAATATTTAATTAAACTGCAATGGAGTGCACGCTCAGGTGGCAATTTACCTACCACCCATCATCCCCCGTCTCTGCACCTACCTACAATGCCTTCTGCAAATTGTATCTTTAAATTCTTTCGACATTTTTTTGTAAATTATTCCAATCCCTGACACCTTTACCGAAAAAGGAGAACCTTCCTACACCCTTGTGCCTGAAATAGAGTGCCGGCTTGTGGTCATGGTCATCTTTTCCCTTCCATGCATTACATTTAACTCTTACACTACTCATCATCAATAAACGCCTTGTACAATCCCATCATCATCTTCACCCTCCTCCTGTCTTGCAATGAAACCTATTCCAGCTCTTTTATCATATCTGTTACTGATTGCATTCTGCGGTAATTTATACAGATAAATCTAGTAACCCTTTTTCGCACCCTCTCCACTCTCCAACTCCTGTATTTGATACTCAAAATGTGGCTCCCATACTACACTGCCATATTCAGGCAATGCAATGGTCTGACTAAAGTTTAGTAACCCAATTCCTTTACTTCTATCATACATCCCCTCATCACTCTCTCCAACAAATGCAGAATTTTGAAACCTTTTCCTACCACCTGTCCAATGTGTTCTGCCCAGTTAAGCTTGTTAGCAAATGTAAAGCCAAGATATTTACATCTCAAGTCTTCAAAGAACAATTCGCTCCTCACCTTATAATCGTGATCAACCTTTAGTATTTTAAATTACTAGCTTTTCGGGTTATGCCGCGTTGTTTATTGAAATACCTGAGCTTTCAGCTGGTATCCTACAGCCTTCTTATCTATCTACATCTACATATATACTCTGCAATTCACAAAATTGTGGGTGGCAGAGGGTGCTCAGCACCAAAGCTAATCTCTTTGTTGTGCATTCCAATCCCTAATGGTACGAGGGAAAAAGAATTCATATAAGAATCATTGCGGCACCTTATTTCTCTAATCTTATCTATCCTGTCATTCCGGCTCAAATAGGTTGGTGGACGAAGTATTTCACTACACTCGTGAGTGAAAGTGGGAGTACGCATGTTTACCAATAAGTTTAAACGAAACGTGCGTCGTCTATCTACCAGAGACTCCCAGCCTAGTCTACTAATCAGTTCTGTGACGCTTTCATAAGGACTGTAGCAAGCGGTCACGAATCGAGCGGCTCTTCTCTGTACTTTCTCTATACTTTCGATCAACCCCTTACGAAACGGATCCCAAATGGCACAACAATAGTCCAAATGTGGACGCACAAGAGATTTGTACGCTATCTCCTTTGTTTGTTCATTACAATTTTTCAATATTCGACCTATGAATCGCAGCCTAGAATTAGCTCTACCTACCAACGAATTAATGTGTAAGTCCCATTTCATGTTCCTTTGTACTGTTACTCCCAAATATTTCATAGAATCGACCATATCAATAACTGAATTGTTTAACTCGTATTTCTGAACAATTGGATTCTTTTTGTTAGTTATGCTCATTGTCTTGCACTTTTTACAATTTAGCGTAAGTTGCCACTCAGCGCACCATGCCAAAATAATATCCAGATCACGCTGAATTTCTAAGCAATCGGCCAAATTCCTTACTTCCCTATAAATAACCGCATCATCAGCAAACAATCTAAAAAGGCTTTTCACTTTGTCTCCGAGATCGTTTATAAAAATTAAAAAAGAAGTGGTCCTATTACACTTCCTTGAGGTACCCCCGATGTAACATCTAGACTAGAAGAACTTTCTCCTTCAACGACGACATACTGCGACCGACCAGTTAGAAAATCCTTTATCCATTCACAAAGCTGATCCGATATACCGTACGCTCGTAGCTTCGCTAAAAGGCGGTTGTGTGGCACAGAGTCAAAGGCTTTCTGAAAATCTAAAAAAATGGCATCTACTTGTGAACCTGCATCGAATAACTTTCATTACGTCGTGTGTAAATAGGGCCAGCTGTGTTTCACATGATCTTTTCTTCCGAAATCCGTGTTGATTTGTTGTAAGCAAATTATTATCGTCTAGAAATTTCATAATGTTCGAGCATATAATATGCTCCATAACTCTACTACAAACAGATGTTATAGATATTGGACGATAGTTTCCAGGATCACTTCGATCACCTTTCTTGAAAATCGGAGTTACTTGCGCGATTTTCCAGTCTGAAGGTACTTTTCGCTCTTCTAATGATTTACTGAATATATCAGACAGAAATGGGCCGATTTCCGCCGCATATTCTGAAAATATTCTTACTGGAATTCCATCTGGGCCCGGTGCTTTCCCCCACTTCAGGAGCTCTAATTGCTTTATGATACCTGCAGTATCTATCCGTAATGATTCCATCACCAACTCGACACGGCGTGGGAAAACGGGAACACTATCCTTATTTTCATCAGTAAATGAATTTTTGAATACAGTATTTAGTACGTTAGCTTTATCGCGGCTTTCATTAACCTCTGAACTTTCACGAATTAGTGCTGGTATATTGCTATTGGTACAATTGACTTTTCGTACATACGACCAGAATTTCTTTGGGTTTTCTGTGAGACTCTTAGAGAGAGAGTTGGAATGAAAATCGTTGAAGGCCTCACGCATTACATTCTTAATACGTCCTCTTAACTCAGCTAAGGTTTCTAAATCACTGCGACACCCCTTCCTTCTTGAGCGTGCGTGTATCCTCCTTTGTTTTTTGAGTAATCTTTTGACTTCGCATGTGTACCACGGTGGATCATCCTCCCCATTTATTATCCGCTTCGGTATATGTATATCCATACCTTCCCTGACTATTCGTATAAATCGATGCCACATCTCTTCAACGGTGTCATTTTTTGACTTGAAGTTATGGTAATTATTCCTCAGGTAGGTTCTAAAACACTCCTTAGAGGCCTTACTGAATTTGTATACAATCCGCCGTTTTCTCCTTTTTCGCTTGGTCATTAGTCTGATAGTTGCAATTACCGCTTTGTGATCGCTTATACCTGTGGTCGTTGAAATTTCGGTGAATAATTCTGGCCTGTTGGTAACCAGCAGATCTAAAATATTTTCGCTACCGTTATGACACCGCGTAGGTTCATTAACTAGCTGCTCGAGATGATTATTTGAGAACAATTCGAGAATTACTTCAGAAGCTGCCTTATCCCTGCTACCTGTAATGTGAACGTAATTACGCCAGTCAATATAAGGCAGATTGAAGTCGCCTCCTAGAATCATAGCATGATCCTGAAAACGGCTAGCTATACTGTTTACATTATTTCTTAACTCCTCGGCGATAGCTATGTCGGAATCGGGTGGACGGTAGAAGGCGCCTATGATGAGTTTTGACCCAGCAACTTTGAGATTAATCCATATGATTTCACAGATCGTATCGACTTCTATTTCATTACATGGGAGAGATTTACTCACAGCTATAAATACCCCACCTCCATGAGAATGTAATCTGTCTTTACGAAAAACATTCATGCTATCTTTAAAAATTTCGGCGGAACTTATTTCCGGTTTTAGCCAACTTTCTGTACCGATAACGATATCCGCCTCTGTGCTACAAATAATGCTATCAAGTTCCGGTTGTTTGTTACAAACGCTTCTACAGTTAATTACGAGAACTTTTAACTGTCGAGATTCTTTTACGCTCCTCCTACATTCCGGTGTTACATCTGATTGGGTTGCCCGTAACTGTATTTCGTGTTTCGGGTCTTCCTCCCTCAGCCTAAAAAACCACCCAGTGCATTCCACACGGCCCCTGCCACCCGTGTAGCCGATTCACGTGTGTAGTGCACACCTGACCTATTAAGGGGAACCCTACATGACTCGACCCTATGGCGAAGATCGAGGAATCTGCAGCCAATATCATCACAGAAACGTCGTAGTCTCTGGTTCAGCCCCTCAATACAGCTCTGAACCAGAGGTCCACAATCAACTCTGTCTACAATGCTACAGATGGTTAGCTCTGCCGATATCTTGCGGTCACTGGCCACAGAGTTCACCCTTTCAGCCAGCCTGCCGGAAGGAAGAGAGGATAACCTCCGACCCAAGGCGACAAGCATCATTGGTGCCGACATGAGCCACAATCTGTAGTTGGCTACACCCCGTCCCTTCTATGGCATCCTGGATGGCCTGTTCCACATCTCGGATCAGGCCACCAGGAATACACACTGAATGGACATTGGATTTCTTCCCCGAGGAATCCGCCATTTCCCTAAGGGGCTCTAATAACCGCCTAACATTAGAGCTCCCAACTACCAAAATCCCCTTCTGTGAATTGCTCAGACCTGGCGCGCTGGGGGGCCGTCAACTCGCAGGATGACAATTGTGGGACTGTGTCAGCCTCCGACAATACATCATACCGGTTGGACAGTCGAACAAGTTCAGCGTCTTGGCCTTTAAGCCTGCTCGACTGCCCCCGTGTGCGACTTCTAAGTCTAGAGGCCATACGCCAGTCACCAACAGGCGACCGAGGCACAGCCTCCAACTCTTCAGCCTGGGTTGCAGGTACGACGGTCGATATGGGAGAATCTGTTATAGGCATTGCTACATCAGTTTCCCCAATATTACATCTGCTGCAACCTTTAACGGCAGCTTCCATGCTGTGCAACGTTCGCTAACACAGCTGCAAGCTGTGCGCGGAGATCAGCCACCTCAGCTCACATCTGCACACAGCAATCACAGTCCCTAGCCATTCTGCTTTTGAAAAACGCGAAAAAGAAAAAAAGATCAGAAAATCGAAATAAGCTGTACTTTGTACAAAATATATACACTCAGAGATTGCACTAACTAAATCGACACACCACTAAAGATCAAATATAAAACAAAAATACGCTACTGTCCTCAACGACTGCTTAAATCTGACTAACCTATACTTTCCACAAAAGTAAACACTCACAGATTAAACTAACTAAATCTATACACCACTAAAGTTCAAATACAAAACGAAACTACGCTACTGTCCTCACCGAATGCTAATCATTGTTTACAAAATGTAAACACTCAGAGTTTACACTAATCAAATCCCCACACCACTACAGATAAAATATAACAACAGAATAAGCTACTTCACTCGGCGACTGTTCAAACGCTACTAACTAGTACTGTCTACAGAATGTAAACACTCAGAGATTACACTAATCAAATCCCCACACCACTACAGATAAAATATAACAACAAAATAAGCTACTTCACTCGGCGACCGTTCAAACGCTACTAACTAGTACTGTATACAGAATGTAAACACTCAGAGATTACACTAATCAAATCCCCACACCACTACAGATAAAATATAACAACAAAATAAGCTACTTCACTCGACGACTGTTCAAACGCTACTAACTAGTACTGTATACAGAATGTAAACACTCAGAGATTACACT
This sequence comes from Vandiemenella viatica, assembly GCA_031002005.1. Taxonomy (NCBI): domain Eukaryota; kingdom Metazoa; phylum Arthropoda; class Insecta; order Orthoptera; family Morabidae; genus Vandiemenella; species Vandiemenella viatica. Next base: position 305,678,395 of record JARYHS010011408.1, read on the forward strand.
AATCAAATCCCCACACCACTACAGATAAAATATAACAACAAAATAAGCTACTTCACTCGGTGACTGTTCAAACGCAACTAACTAGTACTGTCTACAAAATGTTGATGTTGATGTTGACATAGCAACAGTCGCCAAGCATCGCAGAGTAAAAGGACGATACCTTCGTTGATGACCTTCACACGTCGTGGCCACCACTGATCTTCTTTCCACAGCAGCCTATGTCTTGAAATTTTATTTCATGACCGGTATTAATAGCATGGCGATCTACGGCGGATTTGTCGCTGTTGTTATATTTATAGTGGTGGATATGTTCCTTAAGTCTCTCCGCCACAGTGCGGCCTGTCTCGCCGAGGTAATTTCATAAACATCCGTAAGCTGGTGTGGGTGTAATCTGTCTTTTACCATGGTTAGTGACTGGCCAAGTTTGCAGTGACCTCTATATACGATTCTCACATCCACCCACTTTAACAGTTTCCCAGTCCGGTCAGTGATACCATGTATATATGGGAGACAGGCGAATTTTCTTGGCACATTGGTATCATGGGACCCGTTTTCAATGGGTTTCTTAGGTCTGAAAACCCTTCTTATGTATGATTCACGATAGGCGTTGGCTCGGAATATTTTTGTAAGAGTCTTCATTTCCTCCTTCATACTTTCCGAGTCACATGCTGTCCTCGCTCTAGGTTCAGTGATGTTAATACGCCTCTCTTCGTTGCCGGGTGATGGTGCGACATGGCGTGCAGATATCTATATGTTGGATCACCTTGCGATATACAGTATGACCCAAAAGTCCATCGTCACGCTTATGAATCAGGACAGTTCCATGGTGAATTGTATTTTTGGATGGGCACTATACAGGTGGTGTAAGAACTCCTGCAAATTCTCCTTACCGTGAGGCCAGATGATATAGGTGTCATCGACGTACCGGATCCACTTTTTAGGTTTAAAGCGCGCGTTGTTAAGAACCTCTGTTTCGAATGCTTCCATAAATACGTTGGCAGCTACAGGTGAAAGCGGTGAGCTCATGACCGCACCTTCAACTAGGCAGGGGTCCCCGATCTTTTTATCCTGTCGACCCACTCATAGGATATTTATCTTCTTATTGACCCCCAGATTAAGTATTTAATAAAAATATTAAATCATTTTTGATATTTGTAATACAAAGCAATAATGAGACCTGCATAACAATACAACGAAAAAATGTACAGTTTCCATATGTTACAAAATCCAGCCAATAATGTTAACAGGAAAGGAGATATTTTCTATTGTTATTGGAATCTCAAAAAATAATAAGAAAATCATGGATAGATGGAATAAATTTCGATTAAAGGTCTGACAAATGGAAAAGATGGTTCTTGCATTGTTATATAGCGACGGATCCACTTTTCCAAGAAACCCTTCAGACGATCGTCTGCAAACCTCTTGACAACCACCTTACCTTAGTGTGCAAATATAATTGTTTGAAAGCTTCATTATTTACTTCTCATAATTTCGCTAACAGACGGGAATTGAGAGGATGAACTTTAGTTTTATTTACTGACCTGATTTTTATAGGAATATTCCTATTTTTCCCTAGACAGTTTAACTAATTCTCTTTAATATTAATCGACCCCCTTTCGACTCCCGTGTATTTATCGACTCCTGGAAAATTGCTATCGACCCCAAGGGGTTGGAACACAGTTGACTTAAGGCAGAACTCTGTCAGGTCATCTCAGTCAGTAGATATTCCTTGTGTCCGAAGTTTAGCACGTAATACAACAACGGCTTCATCTACCGGCACGTCAGTGAATAATGAATCAACATCAAATGTCACCATGATGTCAGTCTTTTCTAGCGTCACATCATCAATAATTTGTACAAAATGAGCTGAGTTCTTTACAGCTGATCTGGTATCTCCCGTAAGATGCTTCATGGCAACATACCGCGCAAGTGGATGTGTAGGTGAGTTGACCGTACTCACAATCTGACGTAAGGGAATCTCTGTTTTGTGCACTTTGGGAAATCTGTAGAACCTAGGCATCGTGCAATTGCCTCTTTTTAGATTTTTCTTGTCGTCCTGCTCAATCGCTTAGGAGGTGTTAACTCTTCGGGCCACCTCTGTCCTTATCTTCTGCAGTCGGTTCCTACTTAAGTTTGCATAACTGTTCTCTGCCAACAGCTTCTTAATTTCACTGTAGAAGTCCTACGTTTTTATTACTACGGTCGCACACACCTTGTCAACTGGGAGAACCACAATCTCATCACGTTGCCGTAATACCCGCAAGGCTGATCTTTCTTTCCTAGATAGATTGCTGCGTGGGCAAGAATGCGAGCTGTCTCCTGTCGGATGTTATTTGCCTGAACGGTTTCTAACCCCACAATGGCACTCTCAACGCCCGCCATGAAGTCTAGAGTTCGCAGATGTGTGGGTACCGGGGCATAATTAAGATATTGTTACTTTATCTAGTTCCTCATTCGTGAGATTCACCACTGAATTGGCAAGTTGCGGAATGTGAGAATGTTGTTGTTCTGCCTTGAATTTTTGAAATTTACCAATATGTGCCTCTTTAGTATTATTCAGCACTCGCAACGCATTGTTCGACGATACTGAATCCAGCATACTCCAATCAGAACTTCTAGATAAGCGGATAAGCATAGATTTAATTTGTATAATTGTCTTCTAAGTGAGCCAGCTCCGTCCGCGTCTGTCGTAGTCTTTCGCGCAGAAGCATAAAACATGTCTTCCGCAAGATCCGTTCTGCTTTTCTTCTTTCAATATGATGTCGGATCTCCAAAAATAATGGATAGATATCTTCATCTCGGCATCACAAAAAGAAAGTAAGTTGGTTAAGCTTACTCGCTCTTTTCTCTCGTAGTTTTGAGATTTTTCTACATGCGTAGAATATATCCTCCCCGTAGAGGTGAGTTAAACGATTCCTAAGACTTCCGCGGCCGTCTTTGTTCATAATTAATAGCTTTTCTGGTTATGCCACGTTGTTTATTGAAATACCTGAGCTTTCGGCTGGTACCCTACAGCCTTCTTCAGAGATACTGTTTGTCTTGATGATGACATAGCAACAGTCGCCAAGCATCATAGAGTAAAAGGCCGCTATCTTCGTTTGACGTTGTTGGTATTCCTTGATATTTCTGCTGGCTCTTTCACACGTCGAGGCTACCACTGATCTTCTCGCCACAGCAGCCTCGTGTCTTGATATTCTATTTCGTGCCCGGTGTTAATGGCATGGCGAACTACGGCGGATTTGTCGCTGTTGTTATACACTGGGGTGACAAAAGTCATGCGATAGCAATATGCAAATATAAAGATGGCAGTAGTGTCGCTTACAAATTATATAAATGGTCAGTGCCTGGGCAGGACTTTCATTTGTGTTCAAATCCTTCGTGTCAGAAGGACGATTATGTGATTATGGCCACACGACGAGAATTAACGGATTTCGAACGCGGTATGCTAGTTGGAGCTAGACGCGTGGGACATTTCATTTGGGAAATCGTTACGGAATTCAACATTCCGAGATCCACAGTGTCAAGAGTGTGCCGAGAATACCTAAATTCAGGCATAACCTCCCATCATGGACAACGCAGTGGTCGACCGCCGGCACTTAACGAGCTCGACAAGCGACGTGTGCGTAGACTTGTCAGTGTGAAGAACAGACAAGCAACACTGCGTGAACTAACAGCAGGAATGAATGTGGGACGTCCGACAGGCGCGTCCGTTAGCACAGTCCGGCGAAATTTGGCTTTAATGGGCTATGGCAGCAGAAGGCCGACTCGGGTGCCATTATTAACAGCACGACATCGTCAACAGCGGCGCCCCTGGGCTCGTGAGCATCAGTTTGATAGTAGACAATTGGAAAAATGTGGCAGGTTCAGATGAGTCACGATTTCAGTTGGTAAGAACTGATGGAAGGCTACGAGTGTGGCGCAGACCCCCATGAAGCCATGGACTCAAGTTGTCAACAAGGTACTGTGCAAGCTGGTGGTGGCCCCATAATGGTGTGGGCAGTGTTTACATGTTGTTCAGCTACCTGGAGACCACTTGCAACCATTCATGGACTTCATGTAACCAAACAACGATGGAATTTTCCAGGATGACAATGCGCCATGTCACCGGGCCATAACTGTTCGCGATTGGTTTGAAAAACATTCGGGACAATTCTAGTGCACGATTTGGCCATCGGGATCGCCCGATATGAATCCCATGGGACATAATCGAGAGATCGGTTCGTGCACAAAATCCTCCACTGGCAACACTTTCGGAATTATGGACGTCTATAGAGGCTGCATGGCTCAGTATTTCTCCAGAGGACTTTCAACGACTCATGGAGTCCATGTCACGTCGTGTTGCTGCACTTCGCCGGGCAAACGGAGGACCGACACGCTATTAGCAGGGTATCCCATGACTTGTCACCTCAGTGTATTTATAGTGGTGGATATGTTCCTTAAGTCTCTCCGCCACAGTGCAGACTATCTCGCCGATGTATGTGTATCTAATAAGCTGACGCTTCTTTGGATTTATCTTCATCCCATGTTTACCAACCCAACTAGATATTCTGTCCAGATCACCCTGCAGCTGTTTACAATCATCTACTTATGAAATTACGTTGTGATGGATAGACAGACAGTTTCGGAACTTGAGTGCATTGCAGGAAGGCCACTTGCATTAATAATTTTTGTTCGTCCGCCCCACTTCCACATTTTCCATTTGTAATTATTTACAATTCTTGAGAATCATTTAAAAACTATTTACTTCATCTTTGAACTGCATACTGTAATTACAATGAATCGTATATAATCATGAAAGATATCTATATTCACAAAATTGATGAGTGGAGACAGAACACATCGCAGTGACCCCCTGGTGTTCTGATAATACACTAGAAGGTCCCGTTTGGTACTTCTCCTTGGCGAGACAGAAAACAGATGCTTTAACATCATCATCAAAATCATTAGAGACGGGATTATATGAATTTGCATGTTTGCATATGGATTAGCATATTAAGCCCATTTTCACCGGTTATTGCATATTGTACCTAAAATGTAGTGAAGATGCATATTTTTGCTAATTTACAATATTTTTTGTTAGTGTACCTTGTAAATAAATCTTACGTTGTAGCTGGCAAAACCTACCAGCAGCACAGCGCGTCATGAACGAAGGCGAGTGGCGCAGAGAGAGAGAGAGAGAGAGAGAGAGAGATAGGGACACAGGGTAAACGACGTTTGCAGCAGGAGACGAGCGACGTAGAGAGAGGAATAAAGTACAGTATAGTAATTACACTACTATTACTAATATTACTATTGTGTAATGATGATAAAAATAATAATATACGTTTTTGTGGCGTTTTATGTGCTAATACTATTAAGAAAGGCAGGAATGCCAGCCGCACCAAACAGTCAACACTCCTGTGACGACGACGAGCGTTGGATTGTTACTGAATCTGATTGGCTATCGGCAGAGCAATGACGTACCTGCGCAGAGCCTCGCTAAACTGGGCACTACAGTCTATGACGGCTTCCTGAGGAACTATGACACACGTTTGGGAATGTAAGTACACTAGAACTCCAATTATCCCAACCTATTGGGACCGGACCCCATTCAGATAATCAAAAATTCGGATAATTGATTTTTACACGAAAAGGGTCTATTTTAATTAATTACTGTTTGTATTTTGAAAATGGAAGAAAAGACTATTTCTAAAGAAAAAGAGCTTTCAATTAATTACATGAAAGGCAACACTTTTAAATGTTAAGCTTAGTTCCAAGAGCTATACATCAGCACAGAATACACGCACCGTACTGTAAATAAAAGTCATTGCTTACAGAACATCTCCTTCAAAGTAAGCTGTTCGACTGTACTCATCCGTTTCCGGGCAGCCTAGTCGCATACCCGCTTGACAGATAGGAGTTGCATGTGGTCCCACTAGGACTGACGATCCATCCACTTCAACACAGTTTCGTGGCCGGCAAATGTTTGACTAGCTGATGGTTCAACTTCAACATTAAGGTCATCTTCTTCTCTCATACGTTCAACCAGTTCATCATAATGAAGAAGTTCTGATGTATATTAGAGGACTCAGTGAACCAGCAGCCAAAACTGAAGGGGGAAATAGGTACAATTATAGAAAGGCACAGATTTCAAATTTGAAGAGATATTTCAGAGAACGTTTCAGCAAATGGAAGGAAGGCACAATAATAGTAGAAACGAGGTGGAGGTAATAAGAAAGGGGGAAGAAAAATTTATTTCAAAGCAGAAAATAAAGAGAAGTAGAGAACCTGTGTACTATTATAGGGAGGTGGGGATGTTAAAGAGGTTGATAAGAAGAGAAAATTGTTAACGGGAAATTTTAACGCTAGGTATCGGAATCCTTCCAGACCCTTCGCTACCTATACTGCCACGACGACCTATACTGCATTACGAAGCTAGTATCATCTTCTATATATATGTTCATTGGAGTTATTGCATGGCATCCATGAAAATTCGATGGCGGGTTTTTTCTCTTTTCTGTTTGATGTGGTTTCTAGATGTTGATATCAACCTTAACTGGTTTAGTGCTCGACACGGTTTGTTCTTAATGTTAACTGATTTTCAATAATTTCTGATGTTTTACTTCAGTTCTTGGAGAATTAATCGTAATTTGACTTCAACACATGAGCAGAATTTGTATAATCAATTGTATGTAATGAATGGATTTATGTGATTATAATGTTGAGGAATGTTATGTACTGTTTGTTTTTATTGAAATAGATGTAACTAATTTGTTTCCTGTTTTATTCTATTTAATGTATGTCTAGCATAAGGATTTTATTTGAAAATTAATGTGATTTTGGCTTATGCTAATTCCACCAATGGTTTAACTATAGGGTCGACAAATATTAAGACAGAGCTTCTTTTTCATGTCATGCGGGCGCTGCACTGAAAGAGGAGGAGTTTTCGTCTTCATGGTGGCAGGAAGGACGCCATAACAGACTCTTTCTGGCCCGACGTGGCCCGATGCAGATCAACTCTTCTTGACATAGGGCGACAGTAGAAAGACAAGGCCGACTCTCTATAATCCCAACTTCCGGTCACGTGACACAAAATGGTGGCTTCCCTTCCCCTTTTCTCCCTCCCCTCCATGACGTCACTTCCGGTTGGCGGGAAATTCAAATCTAGTGCAGTGTTGCCACATTGACGGCATGACTACAGTATACTTCAAATTAAACATATATAACTGTTATTTAGTCTTTATTCTAGCTGTTATTTCACTTATCTCCAACAATGTTACTCTGAAATCAGCGATATTATTTCCAATTGTGTCCTATGTGATGTAGATATTCCAGCTGTACAAATGTTGCAATGTAGCATATACACACATCCTGCCACCAGGTGTCTCCACCGAACAGCGCATGACACGAGAAACTTCATCTGCACATGCGCCGGCCAGAGATATTCCACTTCGCCACGAGATCTTCTATCCTTGTCTTGCGCGGGAAAACCCTACCCTAAGGCATATTTGCACAGGTGTCGACATGTACGTACTTGCTCGGCCGCCGAGACCCTGTTGCGACATGCGCGATAACTTGCATAACTGTCGCTAGAGGTCAGCACACGGCAGAAGACATTTGTCGCTAGATGGCGCGAGTGAACCAATATGCGTGAAATATTTCGACGTTTGCGTGAGCGGCTATTGTTTGCCCGGGAGTCCGACAGGTTACGAAATGGCTCCATTACAGAGCGAAACAGTTTGGCTGATGTGTGTTTGCCATCCACCATTATGAAGCATAGCTGGGAGTGGACAAAGAAAGTAGGGCGTACGTGTGATTGCAGAATTTTGTACAGAGTCTCGGGCCTGTAGCGAATTTCGTGTGCATTTGTTCAGGTGTCCTGCTGTCGATAAGGAATTCAGGTTGCGCCATATACTCATTGCACTGCAAAACCGCCCCAGCAGGATACATAGAAATATTTCAGCATTCACTTCGGTTCAAGAAGAAATTATTACGAGATGAGAATAATTATTATATGTCAGTTTTCGCAGTACAAATCTAAGAAACATTTATGGTAGCCCAATCACTCGTGTTTTCAAAACGAAAATCAACAATTTTGTTTTCATTCTGGGTGAACATAAATACTGCTCGAATCTTTGTATTTAATTAAAAAATAGACCATGTGAAAGCGTAACTTTTACGTTTAAAACGTGATAATGAACCATGGAATGTCCTGGCATAGCTCAAATTCACGTCTATACAATGCAGTTCTGATACTCGAAATTGGCAGAGGGTGCTTTGCACAAAAAATAACTCTGTGCGAATAACAAGAGGAAATAAGCGTCAGTACGGTGGGATTCCAATATAATTAATCGTTAATGATAACTCGTGAATTTCTGTCACACCCCCATTATTTTAATATATTATAAATTATTTGGGATTTCCATGGTTTCCCCAAATCACTCCCGGTGAATGGTGGGATGCTTCTTTCAAAAGGCCATGGCCGAATTACTTCCCATTCTTTGCCCCCCACCCCATCCCTTCCCCGTCTCTAAAGACCACGTTGTTAGAGAGACGTTAAACAGTAAAAAAAAAAAAAATGAAATTATTGTGATAAAGTATAGCAATACCACAAATACGTTATTCCTTTCAAAATTCGTAGCCTCAAAAACCCATCAGTCCTTTCATTGAAACCGATAGATATTCACCGACGAAGGTAGGGAAAAGCATAAATTCCGTTCATCGAAGCAGGCAAACATTAATAATTAATTCACCGGGACGAAGAGACGGGAAACAAACTCACTTTTGCACATCATTATGAACAATATAATATAACTCACGAGTGTCACCTATGTTCCGTGTATTTTAAAGGAAGTATTAAATTATGTGTAATGAAACACAGACACTTTTTGAACTCAAAGAGGCATTGAAGGGGTTTACTGATGGATGTAAGTATAACCTCGATGGGTTGAAAGCCTCTAAACTAAAGCAAAGTTGTCGATTTGAAAATCAGTTTCTTTTCCTACAGACATTTCTGAAGTGAATACATGTTAATCTCTCCACTGATATCAAACCAATCAGCCTGTAATTATTTCAAGCCTATTTCTCAACCCTGTCTTTGGACAAGAGGCCACTTGAAAATATTTGTGACAAAGCCTTTCCCACACCAAGGCTATAAAAATCAAAGTTTCTAATTTGACCATGGAATGGAACGAGGGAAGGAAGAATTCATATTAGCATCAGTACGACGCCTTATTTCTCTAACTTATCTCTGCTGCCATTTGTATAAAATATTTAATCACACTCGTAATTTTTGCCATCAAGGTCAAACCTTTGTCGTCTGTCTATCCAGACCAATCTATGTATCAATTCTATTATGCTTTCGTAAGCAATCACAAATTGAGTGTCCTTAGCTGTACTTTGTCTAAAATTCCAATCAATCCCTTGTGACTCATCAGTGATTGACACCTTTAACTGTATTTTACAGCACAGCACTTATGTTCCAGGAACGAAATACCGTCTGTTAATCTTACTAATTTTACCCCTGTCGAATCGAAGTACGCCAGTCCTATGTGATAAAAATCGAGTCACGCTAAGCACAGAACATGCCTGAGACCATCGCCTGTGACCAAGGTGGAGATATAGAAAATTTACCCACTCCCTTATAGAAGAAATCCAGTGCCAGCTTCTACTGATATTCTATTCCCTAATTCTTTCACCAAGATCCACCCCTAGCCTCATCGCCAACGTACCCACAGCACTTCCTCAAACCACCTTCTGTTTTCCAATGATTCCCAATCCAACCCCTGATCAGTTACAGACAGTGTTACCTTCTGATCGTGCGTTAAAGTAAACCAAAAATTCAAAATTCGCAAAGTCTTCTCCTAATCAGTAGCCAGGTACCAAAATGTTCACTTAAGGTGGTTCTACTGCAGTTTTCCAGGAAAATTCTCCCTTTTTCCAGGAAATTATTTTTCAATAAATCAGGACCCAGGAGAGTTCTCCATTCGGTTTAAAATGTTCCCATCTAACGCCAACCATCGGATTCAGGACCAAGTCTGACATTTGTTTGTAATTGCATGCTTTGTTCAAGTAACCACGATAAAGTTACCATAATGCTCTTAGCTAACTGATAGTTTCTTGGTCATCAAACAGACATCATAACCCACATTTTCATAGAAGATCCCCACACATCGACAAGTATCCAAAACGTCACCATAGGTTCTATTACGCCTAAGATAGTGCTCACACTTGAACTGTCGTAAATTGTTAGGTCAAAGTGGGTGTTTAGATATTTTATCCACTCAGGCCTCATCACCTAAAGTCTAGTGCGAGATTGTGGTCATGGTCAACTTAGGCTCCATACACCACTCAGAATTATTCCACCAATATCCATTCTAACAGCATTATACGCCACCTACAGCCCCTCAACACTCTTCCTATCTTCCAATGACATCCATACTACACCACACAAGCAATGGTCTGACTGTGGGTTTGTACCCAAGTCCTTCGCTTCTCTGGTACATCACCCCTCTCTGTTAAATGATTTTTATGTAGTGAGAATCAAAATTCACATGCCAACACAAACGGCAGTAAACTGTAAAGAGCACATCGAAATGGGAGATTGTCTAAGCCCTGAAACAATGGTTAGAAGCACACGTTGATAATTCTATAACCATATATTTTAGACTCAAATCCACAGAGGAATGACACACGCACACACTTGTACATGCATACAGCGAGGTCGACAGAACTAACAGCAAGCATCACGGAAACGATGAAGTGGGGGCAGAATTGTCGTTACAACTGATTAACTGGACAGAACTATCGTTACAAAAATCATCAGACAGACGAGTTACTTACGCTTACATGCACAAAGAGAGACGCAGATACACATGTCCAAGATCTACACAACTACCGGTACCAATCATGGAAACAAAAAAGTGGTGTAGTACTCTCTTGCCTCATGACTGGCTGAAAAACAGAAGTCTCCTTACATATCATCAGCCTGGCGAGATAGAAGGTGTGCAAAAGATGGCATGTTTTCACCATAAACCTAAGTGTTTATACCATAAATAGTGTTCATCGCGCCCCAGTTGATTATATTTACCATCAACACGTCTCTCCCACACCGCAACCCTTTCTACCATTCAGTAAAAAGTGACGCAGGTACCATGAGTTGCAATAGACACTTGACTATCAGATCTCACCCACAAATCCATACATCTCAATACACTAGCACAAACAAACATAAGTGGAGGGACAGCAAAATCATTCGTCCAGACAGACGTGTTTATAGAAGGTATCACCATATTTACACATACAGACACAGAGAGAGACGCACAAACACTCACATTTCCATGCCTTCAGCGAGCTAGACACAACAATCCAGCCCCAATCATGGCGACGAAAAAGTGGGGTAGAACCCCCCATGGCTCATAACTGACCAAAAAATCATCAGTAACATATGTTCCAGGCACCATACTCTTCACATCAACATCATCTCATTTATTTCACACTACAGACCTCACTACCATCCAGTATCATGTGTGCTAGGTACAAAACTGTTCACATCAGCACCAACACGTCTATCCCACACCTAAGCTTTTTCTGCCATTCAGTAACATGTGCCCCCCATGTACCACGAGTAGCAGTAGACACTTGGTCATCAGACAGATATCATAACTCCCATATTCATACTAGGTCTCACCCACAAATCCATATGTCACCTCACACAAGCATAAGTGCAGGAACAGCACATCATACATCCAGACAAACGAGATTTACGCAAAAAAAAACCCACAGACATAGAGATCGCATACACACGTACATTTCCATGCCTACAGCGATCTCCGACTCAACAACTAGCCCAATCGTGGCAACGAAAAAGTGGTACAGAACACCCATGACTGGCCAAAAATCATAGAAAGACACACATACACACACACATGTCAATGCATTCAGACAGTTCCATTCATCACCACACATAACTGGAGGAAAGAGACTGAACATGCTAGATCCAAACTGAAGAGTTACAGATGTGTGAAGTTTGAAATCACAGCCACATCTCTCCCACACCGCAACCCTTTCTGTCATTTAGTAACATGTGACCCAGGTACCATGAGTTACAATAGACACTTGTCTATCAGACGGATATCATAACCTCCATATTCATACTAGGTCTCACCCACAAATCCATACGTCTCCACACAAGCACAAACATATGGGAGGAACAGCAATTCATACGTCCAGATAAATGAGTTTAAGGAAGGTATCACCATACTTACGCATACAGACACAGAGAAAGACGCACACAGACACATATATCCAATGCCTACAGCGAGCTCAACACAACAACCAGCCCAATCATGGCAAAGAAAAAGTGGGACAGAACCCTCCATGGCTCAAGACTGACAAAAAAAAATCATCATTAACATGTGTTCCAAGTAACAAACTCCTCACATCAAAATCATATCATTTAACTCACACTACAGACCTCTCTGCCATTCAGTATCGTTGGTAATATGTACAAAGCTGTTCACATGATCAGCACCACCTCTATCCCACGCCACAAGCCTTTTCTGCTGTTCAGTAATATTTGTCCGACGTACCACGAGTATCAGTAGGCACATGGTCATCAGACAAATATCATAACTCCCATACTCATACTAGGTCTCACACACAAACATAACTGACCAAAAAACCATCAGACAGACGTTAGAGTGTGTGCAATGGATGACATGTTTTTGCCATACACCTCAGTACTTATCACATTATCAAAGTCGAGTAGAATCCTATCGGGATAGACACACAACCACATAGAAAGACACACACTCACATGTCCATGCATACACACAGTTACCATACATCACCACACACATACACGTAACAGGAGGAAAAGGACTGAACACGCTAGGTCCAGACTGAATAGCTACAGGATGTGCGAAATATTTCATTTCTTTGCCACAAACCTCGGTGCTCATCTTACCCAAATGATCACATCTACATAGATGGCCACTGATGGAAACATCTCAAGTAGACTCCTACCACCATAATTACACACATAACCACACAGGAACACGTACACACACATATGTCCATGCATATACCACAATTTCATAAGTTACCACATACATACAAGTAACTGCAGGAAAGGGACCCGACACACGACGTCCACACTAAGGTATTACATGATAGGCAGATGATAGCATGTCTTTACAATACACCTCAGTGCTCGCCACACATACTTGATTTTTTATGTGCCATCAGTATAGCTGGTGGCTGGAACTAAAATCTTGGCAATGTTTGACCAAAAGTCATTTGTTAATAGCAGCTCATCAAAGACAAATTTTGTGTGAACCTGCCCAGGCTGGTGCGGCGAGATGTGGCCACCCTTCCCCACTGCGGACAGAAATACCGTAATACGCCGGTCTAAAAGCGCGGACCGTGATGGTTTACCGGAGTTTTCCGACCGGGACCTGCTACCGGTAACCGCATTTTTAGGACTGCACTGAAGACCGGAATTTCATTGCGCTCGAGGCGGTAATATTCGCCGGTATACCGACCTACTAAAACACGATGTACGCGTCCGCTGTGAGGAAGGGTGGCCACCTCTCGCCGCGCTCGCCTGGACAGGTTCACCCAAAATTTGTCTTTGATGAGCTGCTATTAACAAATGACTTGGTCAAACATTGCCAAGATTTTAGTTCCAGCCACCAGCTATACTGATGGCACATAAAAAATCAAGTATGTGTGGCGAGCACTGAGATGTATTGTAAAGACATGCTATCATCTGCCTATCATGTAATACCTTAGTGTGGACGTCGTGTGTCGGGTCCCTTTCCTGCAGTTACTTGTATGTATGTGGTAACTTATGAAATTGTGGTATATGCATGGACATATGTGTGTGTACGTGTTCCTGTGTGGTTATGTGTGTAATTATGGTGGTAGGAGTCTACTTGAGATGTTTCCATCAGTGGCCATCTATGTAGATGTGATCATTTGGGTATGATGAGCACCGAGGTTTGTGGCAAAGAAATGAAATATTTCGCACATCCTGTAGCTATTCAGTCTGGACCTAGGGTGTTCAGTCCTTTTCCTCCTGTTACGTGTATGTGTGTGGTGATGTATGGTAACTGTGTGTATGCATGGACATGTGAGTGTGTGTCTTTCTATGTGGTTGTGTGTCTATCCCGATAGGATTCTACTCGACTTTGATAATGTGATAAGTACTGAGGTGTATGGCAAAAACATGTCATCCATTGCACACACTCTAACGTCTGTCTGATGGTTTTTTGGTCAGTTATGTTTGTGTGTGAGACCTAGTATGAGTATGGGAGTTATGATATTTGTCTGATGACCATGTGCCTACTGATACTCGTGGTACGTCGGACAAATATTACTGAACAGCAGAAATGGCTTGTGGCGTGGGATAGAGGTGGTGCTGATCATGTAAAAAGCTTTGTACATATTACCAACGATACTGAATGGCAGAGAGGTCTGTAGTGTGCGTTAAATGACTATGATTTTGATGTGAGGAGTTTGTTACTTTGAACACATGTTAATGATGATTTTTTTTTGTCAGTCTAGAGCCATGGAGGGTTCTGTCCCACTTTTTATTTGCCATGATTGGGCTGGTTGTTGTATTGAGCTCGCTGTAGGCTTGGAAATATGTGTCTGTGTGCGTCTTTCTCTGTGTGCGTAAGTATGGTGATACCTTCCTTAAACTCATTTATCTGGACATATGAATTGCTGTTCCTCCCATATGTTTGTGCTTGTGTGGAGACGTATGGATTTGTGGGTGAGACCTAGTATGAATATGGAGGTTATGATATCCGTCTGATAGACAAGTGTCTATTGTAACTCATGGTACCTGGGTCACATGTTACTAAATGACAGAAAGGGTTGCGGTGTGGGAGAGATGTGGCTGTGATTTCAAACTTCACACATTCTGTAACTCTTCAGTTTGGATCTAGCATGTTCAGTCTCTTTCCTCCAGTTATGTGTGGTGATGAATGGAACTGTCTGAATGCACTGACATGTGTGTGTGTATGTGTGTCTTTCTATGATTTTTGGCCAGTCATGGGTGTTCTGTACCACTTTTTCGTTGCCACGATTGGGCTAGTTGTTGAGTCGAGATCGCTGTAGGCATGGAAATGTACGTGTGTATGCGTCTCTATGTCTGTGGGTTTTTTTTTTGCGTAAATGTGGTGATACCTTCCTTTATCTCGTTTGTCTGGATGTATGATGTGCTGTTCCTGCACTTATGCTTGTGTGAGGTGACATATGGATTTGTGGGTGAGACCTAGTATGAATATGGGAGTTATGATATCTGTCTGATGACCAAGTGTCTACTGCTACTCGTGGTACATGGGGGGCACATGTTACTGAATGGCAGAAAAAGCTTGGGTGTGGGATAGACGTGTTGGTGCTGATGTGAACAGTTTTGTACCTAGCACACATGATACTGGATGGTAGTGAGGTCTGTAGTGTGAAATAAATGAGATGATGTTGATGTGAAGAGTATGGTGCCTGGAATATATGTTACTAATGATTTTTTGGTCAGTTATGAGCCATGGGGGGCGGTTCTACCCCACTTTTTCGTCACCATGATTGGGGCTGGATGTTGTGTCTAGCTCGCTGAAGGCATGTTTGTGCGTCTCTCTCTGTGTCTGTATGTGTAAATATGGTAATACCTTCTATAAACACGTCTGTCTGGACGAATGATTTTGCTGTCCCTCCACTTATGTTCGTTTGTGCTAGTGTATTGAGATGTATGGATTTGTGTGTGAGATCTGATAGTCAAGTGTCTATTGCAACTCATGGTACCTGCGTCACTATTTTACTGAATGGTAGAAAGGGTTGCGGTGTGGGAGAGACGTGTTGACGGTAAATATAATCAACTGGGGCGCGATGAACACTATTTATGGTATAAACACTTAGGTTTATGGTGAAAACATGCCATCTTTTGCACACCTTCTATCTCGCCAGGCTGATGACATGTAAGGAGACTTCTGTTTTTCAGCCAGTCATGAGGCAAGAGAGTACTACACCACTTTTTTGTTTCCATGATTGGTACCGGTAGTTGTGTAGACTTGGACATGTGTATCTGCGTCTCTCTTTGTGCATGTCAGCGTAAGTAACTCGTCTGTCTGATGATTTTTGTAACGATAGTTCTGTCCAGTTAATCAGTTGTAACGACAATTCTGCCCCCACTTCATCGTTTCCGTGATGCTTGCTGTTAGTTCTGTCGACCTCGCTGTATGCATGTACAAGTGTGTGCGTGTGTCATTCCTCTGTGGATTTGAGTCTAAAATATATGGTTATAGAATTATCAACGTGTGCTTCTAACCATTGTTTCAGGGCTTAGACAATCTACCATTTCGATGTGCTCTTTACAGTTTACTGCCGTTTGTGTTGGCATGTGAATTTTGATTCTCACTACATAAAAATCATTTAACAGTGAGGGGTGATGTACCAGAGAAGCGAAGGAGTTGGGTACAAACCCACAGTCAGACCATGGCTTGTGTGGTGTAGTATGGATGTCATTGGAAGATACTCGTAGGAAGAGTGTTAAGGGGCTGTAGGTGGCGTATAATGCTGTTAGAATGGATATTGGTGGAATAATTCTGAGTGGTGTATGGAGCCTAAGTTGACCATGACCACAATCTCGCACTAGACTTTAGGTGATGAGGCCTGAGTGTATAAAATATCTAAACACCCACTTTGACCTAACAATTTACGACAGTCAAGTGTGAGCACTATCTTATGCGTAATAGAACTAGTGTCTGCACCTATGGTAACGTTTTGGATACTTGTCGATGTGTGGGGATCTTCTATGAAAATGTGGGTTATGATGTCTGTTTGATGACCAAGAAACTATCAGTTAGCTAAGAGCATTATGGTAACTTTATCGTGGTTACTTGAACAAAGCATGCAATTACAAACAAATGTCAGACTTGGTCCTGAATCTGATGGTTGGCGTTAGATGGGAACATTTTAAACCGAATGGAGAACTCTCCTGGGTCCTGATTTATTGAAAAATAATTTCCTGGAAAAAGGGAGATTTTTCCTGGAAAACTGCAGTAGAACCACCTTAAGTGAACATTTTGGTACCTGGCTACTGATTAGGAGAAGACTTTGCGAATTTTGAATTTTTGGTTTATTTTAACGCACGATCAGAAGGTAACACTGTCTGTAACTGATCAGGGGTTGGATTGGGAATCATTGGAAAACAGAAGGTGGTTTGAGGAAGTGCTGTGGGTACGTTGGCGATGAGGCTAGGGGTGGATCTTGGTGAAAGAATTGGGAATAGAATATCAGTAGAAGCTGGCACTGGATTTCTTCTATAAGGGAGTGGGTAAATTTTCTATATCTCCACCTTGGTCACAGGCGATGGTCTCAGGCATGTTCTGTGCTTAGCGTGACTCGATTTTTATCACATAGGACTGGCGTACTTCGATTCGACAGGGGTAAAATTAGTAAGATTAACAGACGGTATTTCGTTCCTGGAACATAAGTGCTGTGCTGTAAAATACAGTTAAAGGTGTCAATCACTGATGAGTCACAAGGGATTGATTGGAATTTTAGACAAAGTACAGCTAAGGACACTCAATTTGTGATTGCTTACGAAAGCATAATAGAATTGATACATACATTGGTCTGGATAGACAGACGACAAAGGTTTGACCTTGATGGCAAAAATTACGAGTGTGATTAAATATTTTATACAAATGGCAGCAGAGATAAGTTAGAGAAATAAGGCGTCGTACTGATGCTAATATGAATTCTTCCTTCCCTCGTTCCATTCCATGGTCAAATTAGAAACTTTGATTTTTATAGCCTTGGTGTGGGAAAGGCTTTGTCACAAATATTTTCAAGTGGCCTCTTGTCCAAAGACAGGGTTGAGAAATAGGCTTGAAATAATTACAGGCTGATTGGTTTGATATCAGTGGAGAGATTAACATGTATTCACTTCAGAAATGTCTGTAGGAAAAGAAACTGATTTTCAAATCGACAACTTTGCTTTAGTTTAGAGGCTTTCAACCCATCGAGGTTATACTTACATCCATCAGTAAACCCCTTCAATGCCTCTTTGAGTTCAAAAAGTGTCTGTGTTTCATTACACATAATTTAATACTTCCTTTAAAATACACGGAACATAGGTGACACTCGTGAGTTATATTATATTGTTCATAATGATGTGCAAAAGTGAGTTTGTTTCCCGTCTCTTCGTCCCGGTGAATAATTATTAATGTTTGCCTGCTTCGATGAACGGAGTTTATGCTTTTCCCTACCTTCGTCGGTGAATATCTATCGGTTTCAATGAAAGGACTGATGGGTTTTTGAGGCTACGAATTTTGAAAGGAATAACGTATTTGTGGTATTGCTATACTTTATCACAATAATTTCATTTTTTTTTTTTTTACTGTTTAACGTCTCTCTAACAACGTGGTCTTTAGAGACGGGGAAGGGATGGGGTGGGGGGCAAAGAATGGGAAGTAATTCGGCCATGGCCTTTTGAAAGAAGCATCCCACCATTCACCGGGAGTGATTTGGGGAAACCATGGAAATCCCAAATAATTTATAATATATTAAAATAATGGGGGTGTGACAGAAATTCACGAGTTATCATTAACGATTAATTATATTGGAATCCCACCGTACTGACGCTTATTTCCTCTTGTTATTCGCACAGAGTTATTTTTTGTGCAAAGCACCCTCTGCCAATTCGAGTATCAGAACTGCATTGTATAGACGTGAATTTGAGCTATGCCAGGACATTCCATGGTTCATTATCACGTTTTAAACGTAAAAGTTACGCTTTCACATGGTCTATTTTTTAATTAAATACAAAGATTAGAGCAGTATTTCTGTTCACCCAGAATGAAAACAAAATTGTTGATTTTCGTTTTGAAAACACGAGTGATTGGGCTACCATAAATGTTTCTTAGATTTGTACTGCGAAAACTGATATATAATAATTATTCTCATCTCGTAATAATTTCTTCTTGAACCGAAGTGAATGCTGAAATATTTCTATGTATCCTGCTGCGGCGGTTTTGCAGTGCAATGAGCATATGGCGCAACCTGAATTCCTTATCGACAGCAGGACACCTGAACAAATGCACACGAAATTCGCTACAGGCCTGAGACTCTGTACAAAATTCTGCAATCACACGAACGCTGTGTTGGACGCCTTACTTTCTTTGTCCGCCAGCCAGACTCCCAGCTATGCTTCCATAATGGTGGATGGCAAACACACATCAGCCAAACTGTTTCGCTCTGTAATGGAGCCATTTCGTAACCTGTCGGACTCCCGGGCAAACAATAGCCGCTCACGCAAACGTCGAAATATTTCACGCATATTGGTTCACTCGCGCCATCTAGCGACAAATGTCTTCTGCCGTGTGCTGACCTCTAGCGACAGTTATGCAAGTTATCGCGCATGTCGCAACAGGGTCTCGGCGGCCGAGCAAGTACGTACATGTCGACACCTGTGCAAATATGCCTTAGGGTAGGGTTTTCCCGCGCAAGACAAGGATAGAAGATCTCGTGGCGAAGTGGAATATCTCTGGCCGGCGCATGTGCAGATGAAGTTTCTCGTGTCATGCGCTGTTCGGTGGAGACACCTGGTGGCAGGATGTGTGTATATGCTACATTGCAACATTTGTACAGCTGGAATATCTACATCACATAGGACACAATTGGAAATAATATCGCTGATTTCAGAGTAACATTGTTGGAGATAAGTGAAATAACAGCTAGAATAAAGACTAAATAACAGTTATATATGTTTAATTTGAAGTATACTGTAGTCATGCCGTCAATGTGGCAACACTGCACTAGATTTGAATTTCCCGCCAACCGGAAGTGACGTCATGGAGGGGAGGGAGAAAAGGGGAAGGGAAGCCACCATTTTGTGTCACGTGACCGGAAGTTGGGATTATAGAGATTCGGCCTTGTCTTTCTACTGGCGACCCTATGCAGCACGTACTGGCTCGCTGAGGCACCTGGAAGGATGAGCCGTCCGTGAGATCGCTATCTGACAGTGGCACGTTGTGTCGCAATCGTCGAGCAGCTGCAGCAACTGGGTAATGTGTTCCGAAGCCAGGTCAAGGATCCATGGGATTTAACGAGGCTTTAAATACCCGTAAACGCTACCTGGGAATAGAATCTCAGTTTCAATTTTGGGAACGTCCCTGAGTTAGCTGGCATTTCATTTCACCTAACACTGAACTCTAAAAGCTTCTTGTTCATTGTAACATGGCTCAGATATTTTGTTTTTGTTTTAATTGGTGCCCCTGGGAATTTTTTATAATATGTTTAACATCTAGTTGTTGGCCTATGACGCCACGATGTTCCAAATTAACTTTGTAAAATTTTGAGATACTTAGAATCCAGTTATTGTTTGCACTAATCTGCAAATTGAAAGGTCTGGGTATTGCTTGCTTGCCATTGCATTGTCTTGAGTTTAGAAATAAATTTTAATATACCCAGCAATGTAAATGCCATAAGACCTAATAAACTTAATATTTTATTCACCTGTAATTTAACAGCATTCAAGATTCTGGCTATCCAGATTAACAAAATTGATATTAATCTCTATATTAAAAAAATTAGTAGTTGTCCCTCAAGCATCCGCTACCATATGGGGCGTACGACGTGGCGCAAATTAATAATCATGTTTGGGGAATTAATTAATTACCGGTAAAAAAATTTCAAAGTCTCGTAAAAACCATGCATATGATCTTCGGCAATTATTTTCTAGGATAGAAAATTTTAGTTTACTTTTCAAATGCATCAAAGAAAATTTAATTTCATAAAATCTATGATTTTATGGCTTTGCCAACAATTAAAATTAAATACTGTTTGATTGATGTTCAGTTCCAAACAGTTGTTTTCGAGTAAATGTTTTGCTCACTTGCAATATGCAATGTTCAACTTTAAAACAGTAAATTTTGAGTAAATTTTTTTTTGCCTTTTTAATGCATGTTAATGTTTAAGAAATTAATTACGCTAGTTCTGCTCATGTGTTTGAGGTGTTGTGTCTCGCATGTACCAAAGTTGCTTTCTTGTTGTATTTTGGATGGGTTGTCGTTCAAATTTTCTTGATGGGATTCGAGCGTGAGGTTTATTTAATTCTGAATTTTGTTGGTATTAAAATCGTGCTGTTTGTATTTTGATGTCGGTTGCTAAATCTTTGGTCGGGAATGAAAATTTGTGTGTCATACAGTAAACTTATAAGTTAAGACCACGTATGATTAACAAGGCAGAAGAGTCATTCACTTCCGAAATTCCTGACCATGCAAATGAGCTAGTTCAAATATCGGAGCAACCTGAGATACTACGTAATGACTGACATTACACCCAGTACATGCATTCCCCATTCCACTTTAGCACTAGACGGGGAACAGACGGAAATTTTTCTAACCCCTGGAAGTGAAATGACACAAAACAAACCAACACAACCAGATCGGGAAACACATGACGCCACGCGCAACATGTTAGAATTGCCACAGCAGTCTCTGCAATTGCTAGACATACTGCTTACAGCGCTGGGTGAATTAATAAACAAGCGTTTTGATTCGCAAAAGAAGAGTTATACAAGCGATTTGCTTCACAAGAGAAGAGTTCTGCTGAAAAACGTGAACAAAAATTTGTCCGTCTTCCGTTGGTACTAGGATGGGTGAGAAATAGAGTCGAAAATTGTAGGCCAATCAGTTTGACATCAGTTCTAGGTAAATTAATAGAAAGATTGATATGCAAACACATCAGAAATATATGTGAGGAATGTAAGGTGTTTTAAATTAAGCAATATGTCTTTAGTTAAGGATATTCATGTGAATCTCAGTTGGTGGGATATATGCAAGATATTTCAGATGAAATGGATAAGGGATGCCAAATTGGTAGTGTGGCACTAGATCTGTCAAAGGCTTTTGACAGAGTGAGCCATAAAATGGTAGCAAATGAGGTAAAAACTATTGGAATCGATAAGAAAGTGATTTGCTCGGTAGAAGAATTTTTAAATGGTAGAAAACAGAAAGTTAGGGTAGGAAATGCAGTATCAAAAGAATTTGAAGTAAAAATGGGAGTGCCGCAGGGTAGTGTATTGGGACCATTGCTATTCATTATTCTAATGAATAATTGTGTTAATTGTTTACTATCTGAAATTAGATTGTTTGGAGAAGACATAACGCTATATAAAAGGATCAAAACCATAGAGGATTGTAAACAGTTGCAGGGTGATCTGGACAGGATATCTAGTTGTGTTGGTAAACATGAGATAAAGATAAATGCAAAGAAGAGTCAGCTTATTAGATACACAAATAAAAAACAAAAGGTTGTTTATGATTATAATGCGAAGATAGAATTGCTTGCTGAAAACTTCAAATGTAAATATCTTGGCATTACATTTGATAAAAAGCTTAACTGGGCAGGACACATTGGACAGGTGGTGGGTAAAGGTTTCATAATAGGCTATTTGACTACTTCTTGAAAATGGTTTTAAATTGTTTATTGGTACACCTTATTCACGGAGTGAAGAGATTTTTTGACGGCAGTGCATTATTTTGCGTAAAATTCAAAGTTAAAATTTAAAGAATTTAAAAGCCCGCCAAAACGCTTCTTCGCTGCCTGGCGCGTGCATTGACAGTCGTGACGTCACACGTCTGTAAACGCTGCCGCTGCGAATAGAGCGTTTCCTATAACCCAAGTTTTCAACTATTTTTATTGTTTGTTGCTGGTTACTTCTTGTTATTAATGAAAGTTCGTTTTGAATATAAAATCGAAAACAATTTGTAAAAGACTACAGCGGAAAATTATTCAAAGCAGACGCCTTATTTGTGGGAACAACCACTGAGTTTTATTCTGTGGAGCTTAAAAATGTAACAACTTCAATTTGATATTGCGACAAAGTCACTTACGATTTTCTGTGAAGCTCATTTACAACTCGATTTCGTAGAGTTAAATGTAATACGTTGTTTAAGGCGAGAATTATTAGGGTTAGGGTCCTAAGGTTCAATTTGTTTTCTTTTGTCATTTTCTTTGGATACTAGTTGCTGTTGGTTGCATCGCATAATCATTTTTTCCCGAAAATCCACAAAAACATGAAATTAATTTTTCTTTTTTTTTTCTGAAGGCTTTACAACGTTTTGGATAACAAGCGAATTACAACCATTTGAAAAAACCAAAGAAGATTTCAAAAAGGAAACTGGACGTTACTTGCATACCATAAACAGTTTTTTTTTTTTTAATGTTACTTACACATTAAAAGTGAATATCGCCTAATAGATGCAGTTATGTCAGGAAGGTAATCTGCAGTTGTATCGTCAGGTAAAAATTCCAACGAAAAGGACACAACGCGTTCCAGAACTGTTGCAAGATTAGCATGAAATTTTTACAAGTGATGTCACTTCTAAAATAAATTCCATTATTCGCCGCCGTGCACCTGTATTATTTGCATGATATTCTCTCTCTGGTAAGTTAAAAAATCAAAAGTTTTAATGTATGGTAGCAATTTGTTTCAAACGCTTGTATGACGCTTTGCAACTATTATGAATTCTACGAATAAAAACATTGTGGTGCAAAAAACAGCAAACAAAAACGGAAAAAATGCACGCAAAAAATATTATCCCAACCAAGGTTCGAACGTAGGACGTTCTGAATTCCATTACCACTCTTCAATCACACAGCTATCAGGACACTACTTCTTAATTGCTTCTCTTTATGTTAATAGCAATCACTTCACAGTTTCTTCGTGTGAGATGAAGTGAAACGAGGTAGGCAAATGAATAAACAAACAAATTCAGTTTTATTGACAAAAAAGTATCATTTATCTATAAGCCTTAATCTGCAATTAAGAAAAATAGCCCACAACATCCAATTGTTCCGAGCGTGGTGAATGAGCGGTTAACGCTCTGGTATCGTATCCGGGAGGACGCCGCACAGTGTGATAATTTCTAAATCTAGAGGGACAAATGTCAGTTTTGATAATAGTCTGCGCAGGCAAAATAGTTATTTATATTCAAAGTAGATAAACCATATTACTCTGAACAAAGGTTTATTTTCCACGAATTCTCTCCTAACAATAGAAAAAATAGCTTGAACAATGGGCTTCATGTGATCCACCGATCAAGCGCTGCAGTCGGCCGCGCCATTTGACTGAGCTTGGTCGATGATTACGCTGTGTTTCTGCGTGTTAGTAGTGATTTGTGTGTTTCTGTTGCTTTTGGCGATCCTCAAGGTAAGTTTACGAATTTTCTTTCTGTGATACATTAGCATCATTAAAACAGAGCGAGATTATTTTTAATAAAAAAAACTACTGAGCCAATTTCATGTTGAATTTTAGTTCATTATACCACGTTATATCGGTCTCTTGCTATATTTATTTGAAAGAGCTGCTTATTAGCTACAAGAAATACCTTGATTTGTTTGCGCATATTTGCGACACCCATACAATTTTTCTTTATTCTCAGCATGACTGCACATATTTCGCGTACAGAATTTTTCAACGTATGGTTTGCTAACGCAAAACAATCAATCTCTAACTTTTAATATAAATGTGTCTCAAATTGAAGCTGTTACATTTTTTAAGCTCAGCAGAATAAAAGTAATGGTTTTTTTCTATAGCCAGGCCCACAAATAAGGCGTCTATTTTCGATATTTTTCCGCTGTAGGCTTTTACAAATTTTTCTCGATTTTGTATTCAAAATGAAATTTCATTAATAACGAGAAATGAAAGACCAGCAACAAATAATAAAAATAGTTGAAAACTTGGATAATAGGAAACGCTCCTTTCCCAGCCACAGCGTTTACAGACGTGTGACGACCCTCAAGCGACCACCAATCCTAGAGCGTTTTCTGTCACGTGACCAGAGGTAAGAAAAGTATAATTTTTATTTCGCTTTTTTATTAAAAATAATCCAATTTTATTTTCAAAATTAAAGAAATTAGCTTCCTGAAGCATTAATCTACGAGAATGAGTTCAATTTATTATATATTTTTTAATACTGTCAAATAGTCTATTCTGCACTTGTTGGAGAGAGTGATGAGGGGATGTACGAGGGAAGTAAAGGAACTGGGTTACAAAACTTTGGTCAGGCCATTGCTCGAATATGGTAGTGTGGTATTGGACCCACATTTTGAGTATCGAAGACAGGAGTTGGAGAGGGTGCAAAATGGGCTTCTAGAGTTGTTTCTGGATTATCGCAGAATGCAATCATTAACAGATATGGTGAAAGAGCTGGATTGGCATTAATTGTAAGACAGGAGGAAGGTGAAGAGTGTCATGGGAGTGTACAAGGCGTATACTGGTGACGAGGCATGAAAAGATATTGGTGTCGGTATAAAAAGTAATGCATGGAAGGGAAAAGATGAGCATGACCACAAACTGGCTCTCGATTTCAGCCACAAGGGAATGGGATGATTCCTTCTTTTAGGTAAGGGTGTCAGGGATTGGAATAAGTTTACCAAGGGAAATGATGAATAACTTGCCAAAAACGTTGAAGGAATTTAAAGTTAAAATTTGCAGAGGGCAAATGTAGGTAGGTGCAGGAAAGGGGAAAGATGGGTGTTTAGGGAAATTGCCAACGGAGCGTGTCCACCATTCCAATTAAATTAAATTAAATTTAGAATTTCATACCCGGGCGAAGGGAGAGGAGGATGCATGTACATCATATTCTATTGCTAAGGGAATCTATATCTTTTTTGATGAACTGTATTCAGACGACAATAAGTTTTCTAATTACTTAAGAATGTCTAAATTGTCTTTGTTTGAGTTATTGTTGTTAATAAATGTTATATTACCGGTAACGATACGAAAATGAGAAATGCTTCTTGCTTTCCCCTTTTTTCTTCTCTACGCTTTCACTTCCACTCATTTTCACAGTGACATTCTGTAGTTCACTGGACATACAGTGCGAGGATAGCGAGTGGCTGTCTGGCGGCGCCACCTGTTCCCCGCCCGCGTCGCCCACTGAATCACCGATGGCGCGGCCTAGCGTAATTGAGACCTTACCCGGGGCAAACATTGAGCTGCGTGGCGCAGTAGGGGCAACGCAGAGCAGGGCACCACAGACTGGCAGTTACTCGCGCATATTAGAGCGCAGTTTCGTGCGGCAGTTTACAAAGCATTGTGTTGTGCGAAAAACCGACAATAAAGCGTAACCAAAAACATGTCGATACAAAAACTCGATTTTTGATTTCTGAATCAGATTGGGATGCCGAGCTTGGAAATTTTTTATTACTTTAACAGAAGCTGAGTTAGATAAAACTATGCAAAAGTGAGTATATGAAAAGAAAAAACTCTCATCTGGCTTTTGCAGTGACAAGAGAATTATCAAAAGATAATTTCGAGATGACTCGAGCGGAGATTCACGGCATAATGTAACCTGTTATTTTCTCGACAAAGCTCAAATATCTATTAGAACTGAAGCAAATCTCGCTGTATTTTCGTAGTTATTTATTTAATTATTTAGCGTTTGACGGTACATGACATTTATAAGAATGTTTCTTTCTTTTATTTCATATTATATTTTTTAAGAAAACTATATAACAGAACATAAACACTTGAAACTAAAAAAGCAGTGTCAACAAATTAAGTGTTTCTCGGGGACACTATTGAATGATGTAGTACAAATAATAAGAAAACAAATAATGTCATAATAGCCTATATATATCAATTTTTCGAAGTTTTATTAAAAATGAATTAAAAAAAAAAAATTGAAAATTGTAAGTGGACAGTTGTATGATAAATAAATGCTGAATTTACTCGCCACTTGTTGGGCTCATTGTCCAAATCTCTTGTTTAAATTGAATTTTTATGACTGATATTGTGAATCGCAGGTTGGTTACGCACCAGATTAATCAATTTTTCTTATTCCATAGTTGAAAATGATCATAAGTAAAGCAAGATTATAAATAACGCAAGAAGTGTTACGTTGTAAACCGGCACGAGTGAGCTGCGTGGCACAGTTTCTGTGTCGTGATCACAACGTGGCGCAGGCCACATACGGCGTAGTACTGCGCTGCCCTGCCCTGCGTCTCAATACGCGCTGTTCCGCCCCAAAACATAGAGACACAGAAACTGTGCTGCGCTGCGCTGCGTCGACTGCGCGTCAATGTGCGCCCGGCCTTAGTCTCTAATGTTACGTCGGCTGCTCAAGCTGTGCTTCTCGCG
This sequence comes from Vandiemenella viatica, assembly GCA_031002005.1. NCBI lineage: Eukaryota > Metazoa > Arthropoda > Insecta > Orthoptera > Morabidae > Vandiemenella > Vandiemenella viatica. The sequence continues at coordinate 305,705,531 of JARYHS010011408.1, forward strand.
CGTTATATTAGTGTATGTTTTGTTAATAAATTTCATTTAGAGACAAAAGGTATTATTTAGTATAGATGCTGATTTTCTCTGTGCTATTACTTTCTGTCCGCTTAAATGTTTCTAGGACCAGTTTATTTTTTTATTTTTTGACATGTCTCCCGGGCGTAAACTGATCTAAGGTATAGCAGAGCTCCAGCAGCTAAAGTTATTAGAATCCAAGAATCGGATGCTCATGCTGAAGAAAGATGAAAAGGCCAAGCTTAAATGTCCCCGTACATTCGTTTGTTTTTCAGTTTTTAAATATGTTGGAAATTGATTCTCTTCATGAGACAGGTTCGACGGTAGAATGATATAGTGATGGCTTTCCTTTCATATTATGCCGACTCGGTGTTGTTTGGGACCAATCCTACGTTACCAACAGTTTTCTATATTCATTTCTGGCAACGAAATTCTTAATCCACGCGTACGAAGTCGCGGCTATCAGCTAGTGTGTATGTATTTTCTAAGTCACTGTACCAACCAAAGTATCAGATGCTAGAAGAAATAACGAAACCCATCAAAGGTATTCAGAATTTGACATTTAACGATAATCAAAGTGTGTATCCCCCTAGTTTAGATCTACCAAATTCTGTGTTTGAAGTCGTTTCATGTGAAAAAATAATAATAATAATATACGAGACTACTTTTGTATGGGGAGACATCGGTTAGTTGTTTCCTTCTACTTGTGTCAAACATACAGTTGGATACCGAAACAGTTCGTTAGAGACAACGCTAATCTGATTGTCACTCTTTAAACAGGACGATATGAACCTCAAACACATTTATAATGTCCACGTTTACGGATATGTCGTTAATATCTATATGTCGTTCAACGAGTTTAAAAACTTATGTGGATACTGGTGGAATGAAAGTAAACATGGACTTGTGGTTATTGACAAAGACTGTGACGTGTCATGGACGGTACCGCAAAGAATTTGATTCATTTTTGAATAAATAGCCAAGCATACAGGGCCGGCGCTAGGAATTTCGGGCCCGGGGTAAAGTGGGCGACCTTTTTTTAGCTCTACAAACTGGCCGGGTGACAATGGGCGGATTCTTGGCTTCATGGCCTGAGGGGACCCTACAATCGGTGATCGGGGCCCCCCATCAGCCGGCGGGCCCGGGTACTTTTGACCCGCTTACCCCCCCCCCCCCCCTCCTCCCTAACGCCGGCCCGGCAAGCATACTATGTAAAGGCTTCATTGTAAGAATGGACAAATTCGGTAGAACATCGAAGAGAATCTTGGCGAACTCACCTCGAAACATACTTCTTACAAAAGAAGTTATTTTGGATTGTCAGGGTAGAATACTCAAACATGTATCTTACCCGATGTATGAGGACGAAGCTGCAACCATACGGTACCTTGATAAAACAATTAGTGATACTCTTATGCATTTCAAATAGACAGAAGCGTCTATGATAGTAGCTACTGTGTCTACGGGTACGTTCCATGATCATCATACGTACTTAATTTTTTTTTTTTTTTTTTTTTTTTTTTTTTTTTTTTTTTTTTTTTTTTTTGCTGTCGTCAGTCTTTCGACTGGTTTGATGCAATCCTCCATTCCTTCCCATCTTGCACGAACCTCTCCATCTCTACATACCCCTTACAACACACGTCCTCGATTATCTGATTCATATATTCTAATCTCTGTCTTCCTCTACAATTCTTACCTTCGACTGTTGCCTCCACTAACAAATTAACCAATCCATCATGTCTCATAATATGACCTACCAGCCTGTCTCTTCTTTCTGAAAGTTTCTTCCAAAACTTCTTTCCTCACCCATCATATCCAAAACTAGTTCATTTGGTACCTTGTCTGTCCACTTAATAATTTTCAGCACTCTACTGTAATACCACATTTCAAATGCTTCAAATTCTTTCTTTTTGGTATTCCTAAAGTCCATGTTTCACTACCATAAAGTGCTGTGCTCCACATACATTATTTTTAAAAAGTTCTTTCTAATTCCTAGATCAATGTTTCAAACTAAAAGATTTCTCGTTTTCATGAAGGCTCTTTTTGCTAGTGATATTCTGATTTTAACATCATTCTTGCTTCGGCCATCTGTTGTAGTTTAGAATTAAATTACTTCAATTGAATCCGATCCTATTTTTATATTTAATCTACTGTGATTGGTATCATTTCTGCTATATTTCATCACTTTTGTCTTGATTTGATTTACATCAGTCTAAAATCTTCCTTCAGTATATTATTCATGCCATTCAGTAACTTCTCAATATCCTCAGCCTTTTCTGATGAAATTCCAGTTGATGTGATAATGTCTACAACCATACCAGATAAGGTACTCCTTAGACTAAATTGGATAAATACAGATTACAGAGAGGTACCATCAAAAGTAAAACGAGATGAAAAACTAAGTTTTCTCCCTGCAACTAAACTCCACGAACCATTTGTTGTATATGTAACAATCAGATATAAAATATTACAACGTTTCGGATGATGACTTCTGTATCGCAATGAATAACCGAGCTTACTCTGTATCAGCATGTTCGGCAGAACATTGACTTCACACAACTAAAGAGAGTTGGTATAACCACCTGAAAACTTACTGGTTACGAAAGAAAGTAATTTGGATTGCCAGGGTAGAATACTGAGACATGCATCTGTGCCTATGGAAGATGATGACGTTGTAACCAAACAATACATTGACAAGGCAACTACTGATACAGCAATTATTCTCAAGGAATTAAAATCGGCAGAAGTTGCTGTGGTTGTAACTATTACATCAACAGACACATTCCAATATTACGCCTAAGTACTTGATACAGGTCTTAATTACTGTATTATGAAATCGATTGAATTGTCTAAAATTTTACCATAAAGCCACAGTACTCCCTGTGAAACGGGGTGATAAACTTAATGTTTTCCTCGCCAATAGACCCCAGGAGCCTTTTAAAACACAAGTGGCTTTGAGGTATAAAATTGTCCAGTAACCCGTCATAAGGTTCATTTGGTGTATGGATACAACAACAGCTAAATGTTGCATTATAAAGGCCAGGAATTCAATTCGACGCAACTTATTAGAACTTAAAACTGGTCAGATATGTTCTGAAAATTTTTTCATTTGTAACCGACGCTATGTAGAAACTGTTCTTACCTCAGCGAATTCAGTAGCAGTCTTCTGATTCGATCAAAACGTTCTTGAGTTCAGTGAAGCGAAGTCGACGGGATTATGATTCAGTATATGGCGTTCGAAAGAAGAATGATTCACTATTGATTCGCAATTGGAGAAGATGCTATTGTAATAGGTGGCACCAAATGTGAGACAACACAAGGGTTACTGGAATTTTAAATATATATATATATATACATTTATATATATATATATATATATATATTATTATTATTATTATTTGCGGATAAGCCCACTAGGACTACGCAAAGTACTCAGAAGCGATTGTTCGCTTTCCTTTGTGCCCATATTTCCTTCATACGCTTGCTGTGGGCTTCTTTTAAAAATATATATGTCGGATCTACTAGGGGACAAATTAACAACACCCCCCACATCATCCTCAACTGTAGTATAGATTCTGTCGCGGTACTGGCAGTATCTTAGCCAGCCGCCCTTATATCCCACCTTAACTGTCGCAGAGGTTTTTTTCCCGGGGGTAAAACCCTGGCACTTTTTTCCCTCTGCCCTGTCTCTTCTTTCAAAAGTTTCTGTCTATCTTATCCGATGGACCCATGTAAACGGGTGGACGCCTGGACGCATGGAATACATCACAATCCCGTTCCTGTGATCACCTATAGAAATACTAACTTAATGCATGTGCAGAGGCGAGCAGTAGATAACAGGAAGGCCGCCATGCTTGGAGGAGCGGGTTTTGGGTGCTCGCCCCCCCCCCAAAAAAAACACGGGGTCTCTTCCTGCTTGACCGCCGAGGCGACATCACTCCGCTATCTGTCACTGTGTATTGTGAGACTGAGTCTAATAAACCGGATCCCAGTATTCCGCTGTGTTCTCGTAGTTACTCTCCACTGTCCGAGGAATATCCACAGCCTACCTTCGCTGACGAGCCATCTGCTCTAACCGGGAACTCCATTCAAACCGCGCGACTGATCTTTCCCGTTTGGATCCGACATATATACCAATAAGGACTTGAAAAGCTATTTAGAAATATTAAACAAGAGAAGTGCCCACACTAAAATTTAATCCATCTGGTAAAGTTCGCAAACCTGCAAACAATGATAAGTATAAAAAATACTATAATATCTAAACTTGCCAGTCAGTCTGGTTCTGGCCTCCCCCCCCCCCCCCCCGAAGGAATATGCGTATTGGGTCGATCCCAACGAGCTCGTTGTTACTTACATCGTTCACATCGGCAGAGCATACGGCTCACGCCAGTGAAATTTTATCAGCGATTGAAGGACTTCGCGAGAGAGACATCATATTGTAATATGGAACCAGTTGTAGCATAACTCCATAGATCCAATTTCAGATATGCAAATTGTTTGAAATTATGCACATCGGTGAAAATATAATAAATTCAAGCAACGTCCTCCTATTTTCCTTACATTGACAGTATCAACAGGAAAGTAACGGAAACTGTCAAATCGATTTTACCCACTTCCTGATATACGGATTGTCTGAAATTATGCACATATATTAAGAACTGGTGACAATATAATAATATCATAGCTACTTCCTGATATTTTCATTATTTTGACAGTAACAGTAGAAATGCATTTGAATGCTATAGAATATTTCATTTCTATGTTCATCATCTTCCTAACGTCCAAATTATTTGAAATTTTGCACACATATTTAGAACCGGTGACATCACAATAATATCATAGCTGTGTCTTTATATTCTTAGGGGGCGTCCATAAATTACGTGAGGTGACATAAGGGGGTGGGGGTCAGGCGAAATCTCACCAAATCACTCACCAAGGGGGAGGGGGGGGGGGCAACAGAAATATCACGTGAGGTTTTCGAAATTTTTGATGGACTGTGAGACCTAAAAAAAAGGTCTCAAAAAGTTATGAGGGCGAGTCGGACTAGATCTCACGAAATCTCACCAGAGAGACGGGGGGAACCGGAAAAACACCTCACGTAATTTATGGATGCCTCCTTATTACTTTGAGAGTAACAATAGAAAAGTTTGTGAATGTAATCGATTCTTGCAACTGAATTTCAACCCACTTCAAGATGTACGAATTATTTGAAATTTTACACACGTTTACACATCACAATAGTTTTATAGCTCTGTCCTGACCCCTGATATTCGTATTACTTTGACAGTAACAACAGAATAGGTGTTGTATGTGATGGAATTTGCAATTGAATTTTAAGTCATTTCCACATCGACGAATTGTATCAAATCTTGAACATGTATTGAGAACCTGTAACAATAAATAGTTATATACCTATGTCTGGTATTCTCATTACTTAGACAGTAACAATAGAAAAGTTGTCGAATACAACGAAAATTTCATATCAATGTTCGCCCACCTCCTAGCGTCCGAATTGTTTCAAATTTTTGCATGTGTTAATATCAGTGACAATACAATAACTTTATACCTAAGTTCTGAAATTCCAATAGTGAACTCGAAAGTTAAAATTATACGCTTTTGTAGCAATGTAAACTAAAAGTTTAAAAATAATCTTTAAATATAAAAACTTTATAAGAAAGAAAAAAACACGTCTGGTGGAATGACAACTGTGAATCGGTGCTCAAAGAAAGACAACAACCATGGGAAAAATACTACTAAACTAAATCAGAAACCGACTGGGAAACCTACAAAACCAAACTGGTCCAAATAGCTAGAGTGATCCGAGCCGAGAAATGTAGTTATGAAAAATGTCTTATTGTAAACATAGAACAGTATTTTAAGAAAAGCGAAATTAGAGAGTACTACAAACATTCAAAATAAAACTAGCAGGATACAAACCACCATCGCTGTGCTTTCATAGGAAAGATGGCACACTGATCACATCAAATGAAGGAAACTGTAGGATCCTTTCCGACCATTTTAAAAGCCCACTTAACTGCGATACGCCAGTAAATCCTATTAAGACAGAGGAGCCTTTTTTCAGATACCCGGTATCCTTACCAACCTACAAAAATGAAATCAAGCGCCACATCGCCAGACTCAAAAACAATAAGGCACCTGGAGAAGACTTCGTAACTGCAGAACTATGGAAATATGCCCCTGAAGACTCAATAGAAATCTTGCTAAAGCAAACAGAAGCAATTTGGAACGTGGAAATTGTACCCGAAGATTGGAAAACAGATTTGATGCACCCCTTGCACGGAAAAGGCAGTAGAAAGATTGTTGACAAATACAGCGGAATTTCCTTGCTTCCGGTAACCTACAAAATTATCTCATTTGGCATCCAGGAGAGATTAGAATCCCATGTTGGGCACCAAATAGGTGAATACCAAGGGGGCTTCAGAAAAAGTCACTCAACAGTGGAACAGATCCACAACCTCAAGACGATCATTAGATAGGGCCTACGCTCAGGTCAAAGCAATATGTGTCAGTGTTTGTGGACTTTAAGAAAGCTTACGACTCGATTGACCGGGTAGCGCTAGTAAACATCCCTAATGAATTTGGAGTTGACCTAAAATCATTAGCTATAATTAGATCCACACTAACAAATATAAAATCAAAAGTTAAGTTTTAAGGATGTCTAACAGATTTTTTTAACCGACTTCAAAAAAAGAGGAGGTTCTCAATTCGTCCGGTTTTTTTTTTTTTTTTTTATTTTTTTTTTAATGTATGTTCAGCGATATCTTCGCCAATTTGGAACCGATTTAAATGAAAGTGGTCCCATATGAATTTCATTGAGAAACCACCTCTTCTACCCCCTTCCACTCCTTAATTTTTATACAAATCCACATTTTTTATTCGATCTCGATGAAACTTTGGACATATATAGCCGGAAATAAAGAAAAAATACTGTTTACTTTTAAAAAAAGTGACCCCCTGTCTCCCCATCCACCCCCTTAATT